>JAILYF010000094.1:0-313724 GCA_025491095.1 Brachionus asplanchnoidis | reverse complement strand
AGATCGGCAAAGTCATTATAAGTTCTAACAAAATCTCCATCAGTCATGAGCAAAGTCACCATTAGTAAAGGGAAACGGGAAAATAAGTGGGGTCTAAATCACCATCAGAGATGAGCAAAGTCTCCAATAGTGTTCGTAAAGTCACCATCACTGAAGGGCATAGTCACCATTAGTGTTCGTAAGTCACCATCATTGATGAGCAAAATCAGCCATAGTGTTGTAAAGTCACCATCAGTGTAGGGCAAAGCCAACTTAAGTGGGGACTTAATTACCGTCAGAGATCGGCAAAGTCATTATTAGTTGATACAATTTCTCTATCAGTGATGGGTAAAGTCACCATTAGTGGTTGTAAAGTCACTAAAAATCACTGGTCACTATCATTGATTGGCAAAGTCATTATAAGTCAAGGCAAAGTCATCATCAGTGAAGTCATCTCTAGTGTTTGTACGGTCACCATCACTGGAGGGCAACGGCAATTTATGTGGGGACAAAATTACCATCAGAGATGAGCAAAGTCACCATTAAGGTTGGGAAAGTCACCATCAGTTAAGGGCAAGTCTTCAAAAGTCAGGGCAAAGTTATCTTCATGGATGAGCAAAGTCGACATAAGTAGAGTCAAAGTCATCATCAGTGTTGAGCAAAGTCAACATTTGTGAGCGCAAAGTCACCATCAGCGAATAGCAAAGTCGGCCATAGTGTTGGTAAAGTCACCATCATTGAAGGGCAAAGTGATTATTAGTTCTAACAAAGTCTCCATCAGTCATGAGAAAATTCACCATTAGTGATGAGCAAAGTCACCAATAGTGTTCGTAAATTCACCATCAGTTAAGAACAAAGTCAACATAAGTTAGGGCAAAGTCTCCATCAGTGATGAGAAAAGTCACTATTCGTGTTCGTAAAGTCACCAACAGTGATGAGCAAAAAACAACAATTGTGTTCGTAAAGTCACAATCAGTTGAGGGCAAAGTCATCATAAAATAAGGCAAAGTTAACTTCAGTGATGAGCAAAGTCAACATAAGTGTTTGTAAAGTCACCATCATTAAAAGGCAACGGCAACATAAGCGAGGACAAAATCACCATCAGAGATGAGCAAAGTCACCATTAGTGTTGGTAATGTCCCCATCAGTAAATGGCAACGGCAACATAAGTGTAGCAAAGTCACCATCAGTTATGAGTAATGTCACCCTTAGAGTTGATAAAGTCACCATCATTAAAGGGCAACGGCAACATAAGTGGGGACAAATTCACCATCAGAGATGAACTAAGTCACCAATAGTAAACGTAAAGTCACAATCAGTGATGAGCAAAGTCACCATTAGTGTTCGTAAAGTGACCATCAGTGAAGTGAAAAGTCACCATTAGTGTTCGTAAAGTCACCATTAGTGATGAGCAAAGTCACCATTAGTGTTCGTAAAGTCACCATTAGTGATGAGCAAAGTCACCATTAGTGTTCGTAAAGTCAACATTAGATAAGGGCAAATTCGACCTCAGTGATGAGCAAAGTCATTATTAGTCGAGGCAAAGCCATCATCAGTGAAGAGTAAAGTCAACTCAAGTGTCTTTACTGTAGTGCAACAGCAACATATGTGAAGACAAAATCACCATTAGAGATGAGCAAAGTCACCATTAAGTTTGGTAATGTCACCATCAGTTAAGGGCAAAGTTAACTTCAGTGATTAGCCAAGGCAACATAAGTGGAGGCAAAGTCACCATAAGTGTTGAGCAAAGTCGACATTTGTAAGCGCAAAGTCACAATCAGTGTAGAGCAAAGTCAGCCATAGTGTTTGTAAAGTCACCATAATTGAAGGGCAAAGCCAACATAAGTAGGGACAAAATAACCATCAGAGATCGGCAAAGTCATTATAAGTTCTAACAAAATCTCCATCAGTCATGAGCAAAGTCACCATTAGTAAAGGGAAACGGGAAAATAAGTGGGGTCTAAATCACCATCAGAGATGAGCAAAGTCTCCAATAGTGTTCGTAAAGTCACCATCACTGAAGGGCATAGTCACCATTAGTGTTCGTAAAGTCACCATCACTGAAGGGCATAGTCACCATTAGTGTTCGTAAAGTCACCATCATTGATGAGCAAAATCAGCCATAGTGTTGTAAAGTCACCATCAGTTTAGGGCAAAGTCATCATAAAATAAGGCAAAGTTAACTTCAGTGATGAGCAAAGTCAACATAAGTGTTTGTAAAGTCACCATCATTAAAGGCAACGGCAACATAAGTGAGGACAAAATCTCCATCAGAGATGAGCAAAGTCACCATTAGTGTTGGTAAATTCACCATTAATAAAGGGCAACGGCAAAATAAGTGGGGACAACAATAGATAAGGGCAAAGTCTCCATTAGTGATGTGCAATTTACCTTTTGTGTTCGTCCAGGCACCATCACTATTAGGGCTAAGTCAACATAAGAGAGTGCAGAGTCACCATTGGTGATGAGCAAAATCACCCTTAGTGCTGGTAAAGTAACATTTGTGAAGGGCACAGTAATAATTAATGGAGGCAAAGTGTCCATCAGTGATGAGCGAAGTCACAATAAGTGAAGGGCAAAGTCACCATTAGTGTTGGTAAAGTAATCATCTTTAAAGGGCAAAGGCATAATAAGTGGGGATAATATCACCATCAGAGATGAGCAAAGTCACCATTAATAAAGGGCAACGGCAACATAAGTGGGGAAAAAATCACCATCAGAGAAGAGCAAAGTCACCAAGAGTGTTCGTAAAGTCACCATCAGCGAAGGGCATAGTCACCATTAGTGTAAGTAAAGTCACCATCAGTGATGAGCAAAATCAGCCATAGTGTAGATAAAGTCACCATCAGTGAAGGGCAAAGCCAAAATGGGTGGGGACAAAATCACCATCAGAGATCGGCAAAATCAATATTAATTGTTTCAAATTCTCCATCCATGATGGAAAAAGTCACCATTAGTGTTCGTAAAGTCACCATTAGTGATCGTAAAGTCACCATCAGTGATGAGCAAAGTCACCAATAGTGTTCGTTAAGTCACCATTAGTGATCGTAAAGTCAACATAAGTAAGGACAAAATCACCATCAGATATGAGCAAAGTCACCATTAGTGTTGGTAATGTCCCCATCAGTTAATGGCAACGGCAACACAGGTGGGGCAAAGTCACCATCAGTTATGAGCAATGTCAACCTTAGAGTTGATAAAGTCACCATCATTAAAGGGCAACGGCAACATTAGTGCGGACAAAATCACCATCAGAGATGAGCAATGTCACCATTAGTGTTCGTAAAGTCACCCACAGTGATGAGCAAAAAACAACAATTGTGTTCGTAAATTCACAATAAGTTGAGGGCAAAGTCATCATAAAATAAGGCAAAGTTAACTTCAGTGATGAGTAAAGTCAACATAAGTGTTTGTAAAGTCACCATCATTAAAAGGCAACGGCAACATAAGTGAGGACAAAATAACCATCAGAGATGAGCAAAGTCACCATTAGTGTTGGTAATGTCCCCATCAGTAAATGGCAACGGCAACATAAGTGGGGCAAAGTCACAATCAGTTATGAGCAATGTCAGCCTTAGAGTTGATAAAGTCACCATCATTAAAGGGCAACGGCAACATAAGTGGGGACAAATTCACCATCAGAGATGAACTAAGTCACCAATAGTAAACGTAAAGTCACAATCAGTGATGAGCAAAGTCACCATTAGTGTTCGTAAAGTGACCATCAATGAAGTGAAAAGTCACCATTAGTGTTCGTAAAGTCAACATCCGTGAAGGGCATAGTCACCATTAGTGTTCGTAAAGTGACCATCAGTGAAGTGAAAAGTCACCATTAGTGTTCGTAAAGTCACCATTAGTGATGAGCAAAGTCACCATTAGTGTTCGTAAAGTCAACATCCGTGAAGGGCATAGTCACCATTAGTGTTCGTAAAGTGACCATCAGTGAAGTGAAAAGTCACCATTAGTGTTCGAAAAGTCACCATTAGTGATGAGCAAAGTCACCATTAGTGTTCGTAAAGTCAACATCAGATAAGGGCAAATTCGACCTCAGTGATGAGCAAAGTCAACATAAGTGGAGGCAAAGTCACCATCAGGGATGGTCACTTTCAGTGATTGGCAAAGTCATTATTAGTCGAGGCAAAGCCATCATCAGTGAAGAGTAAAGTCAACTCAAGTGTCTTTACTGTAGTGCAACAGCAACATATGTGAAGACAAAATCACCATTAGAGATGAGCAAAGTCACCATTAAGGTTGGTAAAGTCACCATCAGTGATGAGCAATGTCCACAAAAGTGTTCGTAATGTCACCATCAGTTAAGGGCAAAGTTAACTTCAGTGATTAGCCAAGGCAACATAAGTGAAGGCAAAGTCACAATCAGTGTAGAGCAAAGTCAGCCATAGTGTTTGTAAAGTCACCATAATTGAAGGGGAAAGCCAACATAAGTAGGGACAAAATAACCATCAGAGATCGGCAAAGTCATTATAAGTTCTAACAAATCTCCATCAGTCATGAGCAAAGTCACCATTAGTAAAGGGAAACGGGAAAATAAGTGGGGTCTAAATCACCATCAGAGATGAGCAAAGTCTCCAATAGTGTTCGTAAAGTCACCATCACTGAAGGGCATAGTCACCATTAGTGTTCGTAAAGTCACCATCATTGATGAGCAAAATCAGCCATAGTGTTGTAAAGTCACCATCAGTGTAGGGCAAAGCCAACTTAAGTGGGGACTTAATTACCGTCAGAGATCGGCAAAGTCATTATTAGTTGATACAATTTCTCTATCAGTGATGGGTAAAGTCACCATTAGTGGTTGTAAAGTCACTAAAAATCACTGGTCACTATCATTGATTGGCAAAGTCATTATAAGTCAAGGCAAAGTCATCATCAGTGAAGTCATCTCTAGTGTTTGTACGGTCACCATCACTGGAGGGCAACGGCAATTTATGTGGGGACAAAATTACCATCAGAGATGAGCAAAGTCACCATTAAGGTTGGGAAAGTCACCATCAGTTAAGGGCAAAGTCTTCAAAAGTCAGGGCAAAGTTATCTTCATGGATGAGCAAAGTCGACATAAGTAGAGTCAAAGTCATCATCAGTGTTGAGCAAAGTCAACATTTGTGAGCGCAAAGTCACCATCAGCGAAGAGCAAAGTCGGCCATAGTGTTGGTAAAGTCACCATCATTGAAGGGCAAAGTGATTATTAGTTCTAACAAAGTCTCCATCAGTCATGAGAAAATTCACCATTAGTGATGAGCAAAGTCACCAATAGTGTTCGTAAATTCACCATCAGTTAAGAACAAAGTCAACATAAGTTAGGGCAAAGTCTCCATCAGTGATGAGAAAAGTCACTATTCGTGTTCGTAAAGTCACCAACAGTGATGAGCAAAAAACAACAATTGTGTTCGTAAAGTCACAATCAGTTGAGGGCAAAGTCATCATAAAATAAGGCAAAGTTAACTTCAGTGATGAGCAAAGTCAACATAAGTGTTTGTAAAGTCACCATCATTAAAAGGCAACGGCAACATAAGCGAGGACAAAATCACCATCAGAGATGAGCAAAGTCACCATTAGTGTTGGTAATGTCCCCATCAGTAAATGGCAACGGCAACATAAGTGTAGCAAAGTCACCATCAGTTATGAGTAATGTCACCCTTAGAGTTGATAAAGTCACCATCATTAAAGGGCAACGGCAACATAAGTGGGGACAAATTCACCATCAGAGATGAACTAAGTCACCAATAGTAAACGTAAAGTCAACATCCGTGAAGGGCATAGTCACCATTAGTGTTCGTAAAGTGACCATCAGTGAAGTGAAAAGTCACCATTAGTGTTCGTAAAGTCACCATTAGTGATGAGCAAAGTCACCATTAGTGTTCGTAAAGTCACCAATAGTGATGAGCAAAGTCACCATTAGTGTTCGTAAAGTCAACATTAGATAAGGGCAAATTCGACCTCAGTGATGAGCAAAGTCATTATTAGTCGAGGCAAAGCCATCATCAGTGAAGAGTAAAGTCAACTCAAGTGTCTTTACTGTAGTGCAACAGCAACATATGTGAAGACAAAATCACCATTAGAGATGAGCAAAGTCACCATTAAGTTTGGTAATGTCACCATCAGTTAAGGGCAAAGTTAACTTCAGTGATTAGCCAAGGCAACATAAGTGGAGGCAAAGTCACCATAAGTGTTGAGCAAAGTCGACATTTGTAAGCGCAAAGTCACAATCAGTGTAGAGCAAAGTCAGCCATAGTGTTTGTAAAGTCACCATAATTGAAGGGCAAAGCCAACATAAGTAGGGACAAAATAACCATCAGAGATCGGCAAAGTCATTATAAGTTCTAACAAAATCTCCATCAGTCATGAGCAAAGTCACCATTAGTAAAGGGAAACGGGAAAATAAGTGGGGTCTAAATCACCATCAGAGATGAGCAAAGTCTCCAATAGTGTTCGTAAAGTCACCATCACTGAAGGGCATAGTCACCATTAGTGTTCGTAAAGTCACCATCATTGATGAGCAAAATCAGCCATAGTGTTGTAAAGTCACCATCAGTTTAGGGCAAAGTCATCATAAAATAAGGCAAAGTTAACTTCAGTGATGAGCAAAGTCAACATAAGTGTTTGTAAAGTCACCATCATTAAAAGGCAACGGCAACATAAGTGAGGACAAAATCTCCATCAGAGATGAGCAAAGTCACCATTAGTGTTGGTAAATTCACCATTAATAAAGGGCAACGGCAAAATAAGTGGGGACAACAATAGATAAGGGCAAAGTCTCCATTAGTGATGTGCAATTTACCTTTTGTGTTCGTCCAGGCACCATCACTATTAGGGCTAAGTCAACATAAGAGAGTGCAGAGTCACCATTAGTGATGAGCAAAATCACCCTTAGTGCTGGTAAAGTAACATTTGTGAAGGGCACAGTAATAATTAATGGAGGCAAAGTGTCCATCAGTGATGAGCGAAGTCACAATAAGTGAAGGGCAAAGTCACCATTAGTGTTGGTAAAGTAATCATCTTTAAAGGGCAACGGCATAATAAGTGGGGATAATATCACCATCAGAGATGAGCAAAGTCACCATTAATAAAGGGCAACGGCAACATAAGTGGGGAAAAAATCACCATCAGAGAAGAGCAAAGTCACCAAGAGTGTTCGTAAAGTCACCATCAGCGAAGGGCATAGTCACCATTAGTGTAAGTAAAGTCACCATCAGTGATGAGCAAAATCAGCCATAGTGTAGATAAAGTCACCATCAGTGAAGGGCAAAGCCAAAATGGGTGGGGACAAAATCACCATCAGAGATCGGCAAAATCAATATTAATTGTTTCAAATTCTCCATCCATGATGGAAAAAGTCACCATTAGTGTTCGTAAAGTCACCATTAGTGATCGTAAAGTCACCATCAGTGATGAGCAAAGTCACCAATAGTGTTCGTTAAGTCACCATTAGTGATCGTAAAGTCAACATAAGTAAGGACAAAATCACCATCAGATATGAGCAAAGTCACCATTAGTGTTGGTAATGTCCCCATCAGTTAATGGCAACGGCAACACAGGTGGGGCAAAGTCACCATCAGTTATGAGCAATGTCAACCTTAGAGTTGATAAAGTCACCATCATTAAAGGGCAACGGCAACATTAGTGCGGACAAAATCACCATCAGAGATGAGCAATGTCACCATTAGTGTTCGTAAAGTCACCCACAGTGATGAGCAAAAAACAACAATTGTGTTCGTAAATTCACAATAAGTTGAGGGCAAAGTCATCATAAAATAAGGCAAAGTTAACTTCAGTGATGAGTAAAGTCAACATAAGTGTTTGTAAAGTCACCATCATTAAAAGGCAACGGCAACATAAGTGAGGACAAAATAACCATCAGAGATGAGCAAAGTCACCATTAGTGTTGGTAATGTCCCCATCAGTAAATGGCAACGGCAACATAAGTGGGGCAAAGTCACAATCAGTTATGAGCAATGTCAGCCTTAGAGTTGATAAAGTCACCATCATTAAAGGGCAACGGCAACATAAGTGGGGACAAATTCACCATCAGAGATGAACTAAGTCACCAATAGTAAACGTAAAGTCACAATCAGTGATGAGCAAAGTCACCATTAGTGTTCGTAAAGTGACCATCAATGAAGTGAAAAGTCACCATTAGTGTTCGTAAAGTCAACATCCGTGAAGGGCATAGTCACCATTAGTGTTCGTAAAGTGACCATCAGTGAAGTGAAAAGTCACCATTAGTGTTCGTAAAGTCACCATTAGTGATGAGCAAAGTCACCATTAGTGTTCGTAAAGTCACCAATAGTGATGAGCAAAGTCACCATTAGTGTTCGTAAAGTCAACATTAGATAAGGGCAAATTCGACCTCAGTGATGAGCAAAGTCATTATTAGTCGAGGCAAAGCCATCATCAGTGAAGAGTAAAGTCAACTCAAGTGTCTTTACTGTAGTGCAACAGCAACATATGTGAAGACAAAATCACCATTAGAGATGAGCAAAGTCACCATTAAGTTTGGTAATGTCACCATCAGTTAAGGGCAAAGTTAACTTCAGTGATTAGCCAAGGCAACATAAGTGGAGGCAAAGTCACCATAAGTGTTGAGCAAAGTCGACATTTGTAAGCGCAAAGTCACAATCAGTGTAGAGCAAAGTCAGCCATAGTGTTTGTAAAGTCACCATAATTGAAGGGCAAAGCCAACATAAGTAGGGACAAAATAACCATCAGAGATCGGCAAAGTCATTATAAGTTCTAACAAAATCTCCATCAGTCATGAGCAAAGTCACCATTAGTAAAGGGAAACGGGAAAATAAGTGGGGTCTAAATCACCATCAGAGATGAGCAAAGTCTCCAATAGTGTTCGTAAAGTCACCATCACTGAAGGGCATAGTCACCATTAGTGTTCGTAAAGTCACCATCATTGATGAGCAAAATCAGCCATAGTGTTGTAAAGTCACCATCAGTTTAGGGCAAAGTCATCATAAAATAAGGCAAAGTTAACTTCAGTGATGAGCAAAGTCAACATAAGTGTTTGTAAAGTCACCATCATTAAAAGGCAACGGCAACATAAGTGAGGACAAAATCTCCATCAGAGATGAGCAAAGTCACCATTAGTGTTGGTAAATTCACCATTAATAAAGGGCAACGGCAAAATAAGTGGGGACAACAATAGATAAGGGCAAAGTCTCCATTAGTGATGTGCAATTTACCTTTTGTGTTCGTCCAGGCACCATCACTATTAGGGCTAAGTCAACATAAGAGAGTGCAGAGTCACCATTAGTGATGAGCAAAATCACCCTTAGTGCTGGTAAAGTAACATTTGTGAAGGGCACAGTAATAATTAATGGAGGCAAAGTGTCCATCAGTGATGAGCGAAGTCACAATAAGTGAAGGGCAAAGTCACCATTAGTGTTGGTAAAGTAATCATCTTTAAAGGGCAACGGCATAATAAGTGGGGATAATATCACCATCAGAGATGAGCAAAGTCACCATTAATAAAGGGCAACGGCAACATAAGTGGGGAAAAAATCACCATCAGAGAAGAGCAAAGTCACCAAGAGTGTTCGTAAAGTCACCATCAGCGAAGGGCATAGTCACCATTAGTGTAAGTAAAGTCACCATCAGTGATGAGCAAAATCAGCCATAGTGTAGATAAAGTCACCATCAGTGAAGGGCAAAGCCAAAATGGGTGGGGACAAAATCACCATCAGAGATCGGCAAAATCAATATTAATTGTTTCAAATTCTCCATCCATGATGGAAAAAGTCACCATTAGTGTTCGTAAAGTCACCATTAGTGATCGTAAAGTCACCATCAGTGATGAGCAAAGTCACCAATAGTGTTCGTTAAGTCACCATTAGTGATCGTAAAGTCAACATAAGTAAGGACAAAATCACCATCAGATATGAGCAAAGTCACCATTAGTGTTGGTAATGTCCCCATCAGTTAATGGCAACGGCAACACAGGTGGGGCAAAGTCACCATCAGTTATGAGCAATGTCAACCTTAGAGTTGATAAAGTCACCATCATTAAAGGGCAACGGCAACATTAGTGCGGACAAAATCACCATCAGAGATGAGCAATGTCACCATTAGTGTTCGTAAAGTCACCCACAGTGATGAGCAAAAAACAACAATTGTGTTCGTAAATTCACAATAAGTTGAGGGCAAAGTCATCATAAAATAAGGCAAAGTTAACTTCAGTGATGAGTAAAGTCAACATAAGTGTTTGTAAAGTCACCATCATTAAAAGGCAACGGCAACATAAGTGAGGACAAAATAACCATCAGAGATGAGCAAAGTCACCATTAGTGTTGGTAATGTCCCCATCAGTAAATGGCAACGGCAACATAAGTGGGGCAAAGTCACAATCAGTTATGAGCAATGTCAGCCTTAGAGTTGATAAAGTCACCATCATTAAAGGGCAACGGCAACATAAGTGGGGACAAATTCACCATCAGAGATGAACTAAGTCACCAATAGTAAACGTAAAGTCACAATCAGTGATGAGCAAAGTCACCATTAGTGTTCGTAAAGTGACCATCAATGAAGTGAAAAGTCACCATTAGTGTTCGTAAAGTCAACATCCGTGAAGGGCATAGTCACCATTAGTGTTCGTAAAGTGACCATCAGTGAAGTGAAAAGTCACCATTAGTGTTCGTAAAGTCACCATTAGTGATGAGCAAAGTCACCATTAGTGTTCGTAAAGTCAACATCAGATAAGGGCAAATTCGACCTCAGTGATGAGCAAAGTCAACATAAGTGGAGGCAAAGTCACCATCAGGGATGGTCACTTTCAGTGATTGGCAAAGTCATTATTAGTCGAGGCAAAGCCATCATCAGTGAAGAATTAAGTCAACTCAAGTGTCTTTACTGTAGTGCAACAGCAACATATGTGAAGACAAAATCACCATCAGAGATGAGCAAAGTCACCATTAAGGTTGGTAAAGTCACCATCAGTGATGAGCAATGTCCACAAAAGTGTTCGTAATGTCACCATCAGTTAAGGGCAAAGTTAACTTCAGTGATTAGCCAAGGCAACATAAGTGGAGGCAAAGTCACCATAAGTGTTGAGCAAAGTCGACATTTGTAAGCGCAAAGTCACAATCAGTGTAGAGCAAAGTCAGCCATAGTGTTTGTAAAGTCACCATAATTGAAGGGCAAAGCCAACATAAGTAGGGACAAAATAACCATCAGAGATCGGCAAAGTCATTATAAGTTCTAACAAAATCTCCATCAGTCATGAGCAAAGTCACCATTAGTAAAGGGAAACGGGAAAATAAGTGAGGACAAAATCTCCATCAGAGATGAGCAAAGTCACCATTAGTGTTGGTAAATTCACCATTAATAAAGGGCAACGGCAAAATAAGTGGGGACAACAATAGATAAGGGCAAAGTCTCCATTAGTGATGTGCAATTTACCTTTTGTGTTCGTCCAGGCACCATCACTATTAGGGCTAAGTCAACATAAGAGAGTGCAGAGTCACCATTAGTGATGAGCAAAATCACCCTTAGTGCTGGTAAAGTAACATTTGTGAAGGGCACAGTAATAATTAATGGAGGCAAAGTGTCCATCAGTGATGAGCGAAGTCACAATAAGTGAAGGGCAAAGTCACCATCAGAGATGAGCAAAGTCGCCATTAATAAAGGGCAACGGCAACATAAGTGGGGAAAAAATCACCATCAGAGAAGAGCAAAGTCACCAAGAGTGTTCGTAAAGTCACCATCAGCGAAGGGCATAGTCACCATTAGTGTTCGTAAAGTCACCATCAGTGATGAGCAAAATCAGCCATAGTGTAGATAAAGTCACCATCAGTGAAGGGCAAAGCCAAAATGGGTGGGGACAAAATCACCATCAGAGATCGGCAAAATCAATATTAATTGTTTCAAATTCTCCATCCATGATGGAAAAAGTCACCATTAGTGTTCGTAAAGTCACCATTAGTGATCGTAAAGTCACCATCAGTGATGAGCAAAGTCACCAATTGTGTTCGTAAAGTCACCCACAGTGATGAGCAAAAAACAACAATTGTGTTCGTAAATTCACAATAAGTTGAGGGCAAAGTCATCATAAAATAAGGCAAAGTTAACCTCAGTGATGAGTAAAGTCAACATAAGTGTTTGTAAAGTCACCATCATTAAAAGGCAACGGCAACATAAGTGAGGACAAAATAACCATCAGAGATGAGCAAAGTCACCATTAGTGTTGGTAATGTCCCCATCAGTAAATGGCAACGGCAACATAAGTGGGGCAAAGTCACAATCAGTTATGAGCAATGTCAGCCTTATAGTTGATAAAGTCACCATCATTAAAGGGCAACGGCAACATAAGTGGGGACAAATTCACCATCAGAGATGAACTAAGTCACCAATAGTAAACGTTAAGTCACAATCAGTGATGAGCAAAGTCACCATTAGTGTTCGTAAAGTGACCATCAGTGAAGTGAAAAGTCACCATTAGTGTTCGTAAAGTCACCATTAGTGATGACCAAAGTCACCATTAGTGTTCGTAAAGTCACCATTAGTGATGAGCAAAGTCACCATTAGTGTTCGTAAAGTCAACATCAGATAAGGGCAAATTCGACCTCAGTGATGAGCAAAGTCAACATAAGTGGAGGCAAAGTCACCATCAGGGATGGTCACTTTCAGTGATTGGCAAAGTCATTATTAGTCGAGGCAAAGCCATCATCAGTGAAGAGTAAAGTCAACTCAAGTGTCTTTACTGTAGTGCAACAGCAACATATGTGAAGACAAAATCACCATCAGAGATGAGCAAAGTCACCATTAAGGTTGGTAAAGTCACCATCAGTGATGAGCAATGTCCACAAAAGTGTTCGTAATGTCACCATCAGTTAAGGGCAAAGTTAACTTCAGTGATTAGCCAAGGCAACATAAGTGGAGGCAAAGTCACCATAAGTGTTGAGCAAAGTCGACATTTGTAAGCGCAAAGTCACAATCAGTGTAGAGCAAAGTCAGCCATAGTGTTTGTAAAGTCACCATAATTGAAGGGCAAAGCCAACATAAGTAGGGACAAAATAACCATCAGAGATCGGCAAAGTCATTAAAAGTTCTAACAAAATCTCCATCAGTCATGAGCAAAGTCACCATTAGTAAAGGGAAACGGGAAAATAAGTGGGGTCTAAATCACCATCAGAGATGAGCAAAGTCTCCAATAGTGTTCGTAAAGTCACCATCACTGAAGGGCATAGTCACCATTAGTGTTCGTAAAGTCACCATCATTGATGAGCAAAATCAGCCATAGTGTTGTAAAGTCACCATCAGTTGAGGGCAAAGTCATCATAAAATAAGGCAAAGTTAACTTCAGTGATGAGCAAAATCAACATAAGTGTTTGTAAAGTCACCATCATTAAAAGGCAACGGCAACATAAGTGAGGACAAAATCTCCATCAGAGATGAGCAAAGTCACCATTAGTGTTGGTAAATTCACCATTAATAAAGGGCAACGGCAAAATAAGTGGGGACAACAATAGATAAGGGCAAAGTCTCCATTAGTGATGTGCAATTTACCTTTTGTGTTCGTCCAGGCACCATCACTATTAGGGCTAAGTCACCATTAGTGTTCGTAAAGTCACCATCAGTGATGAGCAAAATCAGCCATAGTGTAGATAAAGTCACCATCAGTGAAGGGCAAAGCCAAAATGGGTGGGGACAAAATCACCATCAGAGATCGGCAAAATCAATATTAATTGTTTCAAATTCTCCATCCATGATGGAAAAAGTCACCATTAGTGTTCGTAAAGTCACCATTAGTGATCGTAAAGTCACCATGAGTGATGAGCAAAGTCACCAATAGTGTTCGTTAAGTCACCATTAGTGATCGTAAAGTCAACATAAGTAAGGACAAAATCACCATCAGATATGAGCAAAGTCACCATTAGTGTTGGTAATGTCCCCATCAGTTAATGGCAACGGCAACATATTTGGGGCAAAGTCACCATCAGTTATGAGCAATGTCACCCTTAGAGTTGATAAAGTCACCATCATAAAAGGGCAACGGCAACATTAGTGCGGACAAAATCACCATCAGAGATGAGCAATGTCACCATTAGTGTTCGTAAAGTCACCCACAGTGATGAGCAAAAAACAACAATTGTGTTCGTAAATTCACAATAAGTCGAGGGCAAAGTCATCATAAAATAAGGCAAAGTTAACTTCAGTGATGAGCAAAGTCAACATAAGTGTTCGTAAAGTCACCATCATTAAAAGGCAACGGTAACATAAGTTAGGACAAAATCACCATCAGAGATGAGCAAAGTCACCATTAGTGTTGGTAATGTCCCCATCAGTAAATGGCAACGGCAACATAAGTTGGGTTAAAATCTCCATCAGAGATGAGCAAAGTCACCATTAGTAAAGGGAAACGGGAAAATAAGTGAGGACAAAATCTCCATCAGAGATGAGCAAAGTCACCATTAGTGTTGGTAAATTCACCATTAATAAAGGGCAACGGCAAAATAAGTGGGGACAACAATAGATAAGGGCAAAGTCTCCATTAGTGATGTGCAATTTACCTTTTGTGTTCGTCCAGGCACCATCACTATTAGGGCTAAGTCAACATAAGAGAGTGCAGAGTCACCATTAGTGATGAGCAAAATCACCCTTAGTGCTGGTAAAGTAACATTTGTGAAGGGCACAGTAATAATTAATGGAGGCAAAGTGTCCATCAGTGATGAGCGAAGTCACAATAAGTGAAGGGCAAAGTCACCATCAGAGATGAGCAAAGTCGCCATTAATAAAGGGCAACGGCAACATAAGTGGGGAAAAAATCACCATCAGAGAAGAGCAAAGTCACCAAGAGTGTTCGTAAAGTCACCATCAGCGAAGGGCATAGTCACCATTAGTGTTCGTAAAGTCACCATCAGTGATGAGCAAAATCAGCCATAGTGTAGATAAAGTCACCATCAGTGAAGGGCAAAGCCAAAATGGGTGGGGACAAAATCACCATCAGAGATCGGCAAAATCAATATTAATTGTTTCAAATTCTCCATCCATGATGGAAAAAGTCACCATTAGTGTTCGTAAAGTCACCATTAGTGATCGTAAAGTCACCATCAGTGATGAGCAAAGTCACCAATTGTGTTCGTAAAGTCACCCACAGTGATGAGCAAAAAACAACAATTGTGTTCGTAAATTCACAATAAGTTGAGGGCAAAGTCATCATAAAATAAGGCAAAGTTAACTTCAGTGATGAGTAAAGTCAACATAAGTGTTTGTAAAGTCACCATCATTAAAAGGCAACGGCAACATAAGTGAGGACAAAATCACCATCAGAGATGAGCAAAGTCACCATTAGTGTTGGTAATGTCCCCATCAGTAAATGGCAACGGCAACATAAGTGGGGCAAAGTCACCATCAGTTATTAGCAATGTCACCCTTAGAGTTGATCAAGTCACCATCATTAAAGGGCAACGGCAACATTAGTGGGGACAAAATCAACATCAGAGATGAGCAATGTCACCATTAGTGTTCGTAAAGTCACCCACAGTGATGAGCAAAAAACAACAATTGTGTTCGTAAAGTCACAATCAGTCGAGGGCAAAGTCATCATAAAATAAGGCAAAGTTAACTTCAGTGATGAGCAAAGTCAACATAAGTGTTCGTAAAGTCACCATCATTAAAAGGCAACGGTAACATAAGTTAGGACAAAATCACCATCAGAGATGAGCAAAGTCACCATTAGTGTTGGTAATGTCCCCATCAGTAAATGGCAACGGCAACATAAGTTGGGTTAAAATCTCCATCAGAGATGAGCAAAGTCACCATTAGTAAAGGGAAACGGGAAAATAAGTGAGGACAAAATCTCCATCAGAGATGAGCAAAGTCACCATTAGTGTTGGTAAATTCACCATTAATAAAGGGCAACGGCAAAATAAGTGGGGACAACAATAGATAAGGGCAAAGTCTCCATTAGTGATGTGCAATTTACCTTTTGTGTTCGTCCAGGCACCATCACTATTAGGGCTAAGTCAACATAAGAGAGTGCAGAGTCACCATTAGTGATGAGCAAAATCACCCTTAGTGCTGGTAAAGTAACATTTGTGAAGGGCACAGTAATAATTAATGGAGGCAAAGTGTCCATCAGTGATGAGCGAAGTCACAATAAGTGAAGGGCAAAGTCACCATCAGAGATGAGCAAAGTCGCCATTAATAAAGGGCAACGGCAACATAAGTGGGGAAAAAATCACCATCAGAGAAGAGCAAAGTCACCAAGAGTGTTCGTAAAGTCACCATCAGCGAAGGGCATAGTCACCATTAGTGTTCGTAAAGTCACCATCAGTGATGAGCAAAATCAGCCATAGTGTAGATAAAGTCACCATCAGTGAAGGGCAAAGCCAAAATGGGTGGGGACAAAATCACCATCAGAGATCGGCAAAATCAATATTAATTGTTTCAAATTCTCCATCCATGATGGAAAAAGTCACCATTAGTGTTCGTAAAGTCACCATTAGTGATCGTAAAGTCACCATCAGTGATGAGCAAAGTCACCAATTGTGTTCGTAAAGTCACCCACAGTGATGAGCAAAAAACAACAATTGTGTTCGTAAATTCACAATAAGTTGAGGGCAAAGTCATCATAAAATAAGGCAAAGTTAACCTCAGTGATGAGTAAAGTCAACATAAGTGTTTGTAAAGTCACCATCATTAAAAGGCAACGGCAACATAAGTGAGGACAAAATAACCATCAGAGATGAGCAAAGTCACCATTAGTGTTGGTAATGTCCCCATCAGTAAATGGCAACGGCAACATAAGTGGGGCAAAGTCACAATCAGTTATGAGCAATGTCAGCCTTATAGTTGATAAAGTCACCATCATTAAAGGGCAACGGCAACATAAGTGGGGACAAATTCACCATCAGAGATGAACTAAGTCACCAATAGTAAACGTTAAGTCACAATCAGTGATGAGCAAAGTCACCATTAGTGTTCGTAAAGTGACCATCAGTGAAGTGAAAAGTCACCATTAGTGTTCGTAAAGTCACCATTAGTGATGACCAAAGTCACCATTAGTGTTCGTAAAGTCACAATCAGTGATGAGCAAAGTCACCATTAGTGTTCGTAAAGTGACCATCAATGAAGTGAAAAGTCACCATTAGTGTTCGTAAAGTCAACATCCGTGAAGGGCATAGTCACCATTAGTGTTCGTAAAGTGACCATCAGTGAAGTGAAAAGTCACCATTAGTGTTCGTAAAGTCACCATTAGTGATGAGCAAAGTCACCATTAGTGTTCGTAAAGTCAACATCAGATAAGGGCAAATTCGACCTCAGTGATGAGCAAAGTCAACATAAGTGGAGGCAAAGTCACCATCAGGGATGGTCACTTTCAGTGATTGGCAAAGTCATTATTAGTCGAGGCAAAGCCATCATCAGTGAAGAATTAAGTCAACTCAAGTGTCTTTACTGTAGTGCAACAGCAACATATGTGAAGACAAAATCACCATCAGAGATGAGCAAAGTCACCATTAAGGTTGGTAAAGTCACCATCAGTGATGAGCAATGTCCACAAAAGTGTTCGTAATGTCACCATCAGTTAAGGGCAAAGTTAACTTCAGTGATTAGCCAAGGCAACATAAGTGGAGGCAAAGTCACCATAAGTGTTGAGCAAAGTCGACATTTGTAAGCGCAAAGTCACAATCAGTGTAGAGCAAAGTCAGCCATAGTGTTTGTAAAGTCACCATAATTGAAGGGCAAAGCCAACATAAGTAGGGACAAAATAACCATCAGAGATCGGCAAAGTCATTATAAGTTCTAACAAAATCTCCATCAGTCATGAGCAAAGTCACCATTAGTAAAGGGAAACGGGAAAATAAGTGAGGACAAAATCTCCATCAGAGATGAGCAAAGTCACCATTAGTGTTGGTAAATTCACCATTAATAAAGGGCAACGGCAAAATAAGTGGGGACAACAATAGATAAGGGCAAAGTCTCCATTAGTGATGTGCAATTTACCTTTTGTGTTCGTCCAGGCACCATCACTATTAGGGCTAAGTCAACATAAGAGAGTGCAGAGTCACCATTAGTGATGAGCAAAATCACCCTTAGTGCTGGTAAAGTAACATTTGTGAAGGGCACAGTAATAATTAATGGAGGCAAAGTGTCCATCAGTGATGAGCGAAGTCACAATAAGTGAAGGGCAAAGTCACCATCAGAGATGAGCAAAGTCGCCATTAATAAAGGGCAACGGCAACATAAGTGGGGAAAAAATCACCATCAGAGAAGAGCAAAGTCACCAAGAGTGTTCGTAAAGTCACCATCAGCGAAGGGCATAGTCACCATTAGTGTTCGTAAAGTCACCATCAGTGATGAGCAAAATCAGCCATAGTGTAGATAAAGTCACCATCAGTGAAGGGCAAAGCCAAAATGGGTGGGGACAAAATCACCATCAGAGATCGGCAAAATCAATATTAATTGTTTCAAATTCTCCATCCATGATGGAAAAAGTCACCATTAGTGTTCGTAAAGTCACCATTAGTGATCGTAAAGTCACCATCAGTGATGAGCAAAGTCACCAATTGTGTTCGTAAAGTCACCCACAGTGATGAGCAAAAAACAACAATTGTGTTCGTAAATTCACAATAAGTTGAGGGCAAAGTCATCATAAAATAAGGCAAAGTTAACCTCAGTGATGAGTAAAGTCAACATAAGTGTTTGTAAAGTCACCATCATTAAAAGGCAACGGCAACATAAGTGAGGACAAAATAACCATCAGAGATGAGCAAAGTCACCATTAGTGTTGGTAATGTCCCCATCAGTAAATGGCAACGGCAACATAAGTGGGGCAAAGTCACAATCAGTTATGAGCAATGTCAGCCTTATAGTTGATAAAGTCACCATCATTAAAGGGCAACGGCAACATAAGTGGGGACAAATTCACCATCAGAGATGAACTAAGTCACCAATAGTAAACGTTAAGTCACAATCAGTGATGAGCAAAGTCACCATTAGTGTTCGTAAAGTGACCATCAGTGAAGTGAAAAGTCACCATTAGTGTTCGTAAAGTCACCATTAGTGATGACCAAAGTCACCATTAGTGTTCGTAAAGTCACCATTAGTGATGAGCAAAGTCACCATTAGTGTTCGTAAAGTCAACATCAGATAAGGGCAAATTCGACCTCAGTGATGAGCAAAGTCAACATAAGTGGAGGCAAAGTCACCATCAGGGATGGTCACTTTCAGTGATTGGCAAAGTCATTATTAGTCGAGGCAAAGCCATCATCAGTGAAGAGTAAAGTCAACTCAAGTGTCTTTACTGTAGTGCAACAGCAACATATGTGAAGACAAAATCACCATCAGAGATGAGCAAAGTCACCATTAAGGTTGGTAAAGTCACCATCAGTGATGAGCAATGTCCACAAAAGTGTTCGTAATGTCACCATCAGTTAAGGGCAAAGTTAACTTCAGTGATTAGCCAAGGCAACATAAGTGGAGGCAAAGTCACCATAAGTGTTGAGCAAAGTCGACATTTGTAAGCGCAAAGTCACAATCAGTGTAGAGCAAAGTCAGCCATAGTGTTTGTAAAGTCACCATAATTGAAGGGCAAAGCCAACATAAGTAGGGACAAAATAACCATCAGAGATCGGCAAAGTCATTAAAAGTTCTAACAAAATCTCCATCAGTCATGAGCAAAGTCACCATTAGTAAAGGGAAACGGGAAAATAAGTGGGGTCTAAATCACCATCAGAGATGAGCAAAGTCTCCAATAGTGTTCGTAAAGTCACCATCACTGAAGGGCATAGTCACCATTAGTGTTCGTAAAGTCACCATCATTGATGAGCAAAATCAGCCATAGTGTTGTAAAGTCACCATCAGTTGAGGGCAAAGTCATCATAAAATAAGGCAAAGTTAACTTCAGTGATGAGCAAAATCAACATAAGTGTTTGTAAAGTCACCATCATTAAAAGGCAACGGCAACATAAGTGAGGACAAAATCTCCATCAGAGATGAGCAAAGTCACCATTAGTGTTGGTAAATTCACCATTAATAAAGGGCAACGGCAAAATAAGTGGGGACAACAATAGATAAGGGCAAAGTCTCCATTAGTGATGTGCAATTTACCTTTTGTGTTCGTCCAGGCACCATCACTATTAGGGCTAAGTCACCATTAGTGTTCGTAAAGTCACCATCAGTGATGAGCAAAATCAGCCATAGTGTAGATAAAGTCACCATCAGTGAAGGGCAAAGCCAAAATGGGTGGGGACAAAATCACCATCAGAGATCGGCAAAATCAATATTAATTGTTTCAAATTCTCCATCCATGATGGAAAAAGTCACCATTAGTGTTCGTAAAGTCACCATTAGTGATCGTAAAGTCACCATGAGTGATGAGCAAAGTCACCAATAGTGTTCGTTAAGTCACCATTAGTGATCGTAAAGTCAACATAAGTAAGGACAAAATCACCATCAGATATGAGCAAAGTCACCATTAGTGTTGGTAATGTCCCCATCAGTTAATGGCAACGGCAACATATTTGGGGCAAAGTCACCATCAGTTATGAGCAATGTCACCCTTAGAGTTGATAAAGTCACCATCATAAAAGGGCAACGGCAACATTAGTGCGGACAAAATCACCATCAGAGATGAGCAATGTCACCATTAGTGTTCGTAAAGTCACCCACAGTGATGAGCAAAAAACAACAATTGTGTTCGTAAATTCACAATAAGTTGAGGGCAAAGTCATCATAAAATAAGGCAAAGTTAACTTCAGTGATGAGTAAAGTCAACATAAGTGTTTGTAAAGTCACCATCATTAAAAGGCAACGGCAACATAAGTGAGGACAAAATCACCATCAGAGATGAGCAAAGTCACCATTAGTGTTGGTAATGTCCCCATCAGTAAATGGCAACGGCAACATAAGTGGGGCAAAGTCACCATCAGTTATTAGCAATGTCACCCTTAGAGTTGATCAAGTCACCATCATTAAAGGGCAACGGCAACATTAGTGGGGACAAAATCAACATCAGAGATGAGCAATGTCACCATTAGTGTTCGTAAAGTCACCCACAGTGATGAGCAAAAAACAACAATTGTGTTCGTAAAGTCACAATCAGTCGAGGGCAAAGTCATCATAAAATAAGGCAAAGTTAACTTCAGTGATGAGCAAAGTCAACATAAGTGTTCGTAAAGTCACCATCATTAAAAGGCAACGGTAACATAAGTTAGGACAAAATCACCATCAGAGATGAGCAAAGTCACCATTAGTGTTGGTAATGTCCCCATCAGTAAATGGCAACGGCAACATAAGTTGGGTTAAAATCTCCATCAGAGATGAGCAAAGTCACCATCAGTGTATAGCAAAGTCAACTTCGTGTTCTTAAAGTCACTCCCAGTGAAGGGCAAAGTCAACATTTGTGAGCGCAAAGTAACCATCAGTGGAGAGCAAAGTCACCATCAGCGAAGGGCATAGTCACCATTAGTGTTCGTAAAGTCACCATCAGTGATGAGCAAAATCAGCCATAGTGTAGGTAAAGTCACCATCAGTGTAGGGCAAAGCCAAAATAAGTGGGGACAAAATCACCATCAGAGATCGGAAAAGTCAATATTAGTTGTTACAAATTCTCCATCCGTGATGGGAAAAGTCACCATTAGTGTTCGTAAAGTCACCATTAGTGATCGTTAAGCCACCATCAGTGATGAGCAAAGTCACCAATAGTGTTCGTAAAGTCACAATCAGTTGAGGGCAATGTTATCATAAGTTAAGGCAAAGTTAACTTTAGTGATGAGCAAAGTCAACATAAGTGTTTGTAAAGTCACCATCATTAAATGGCAACGGCAACGTAAGTGGGGCAAAGTCAACATCAGTTATGAGCAATGTCACCCTTAGAGTTGATAAAGTCACCATCATTAAAGGGCAAGGGCAACATAAGTGGGGACAAAATCTCCATCGGAGATGAGCAAAGTCACCAATAGTGTTCGTAAAGTCAACATCCGTGAAGGGCAAAGCTGCCATTAGTGTTCGAAAAGTCACCACAGTGAATGCATAGTCTCCCTCAGTGATGAGAAATGTCACCATTAGTGTTCGTAAAGTCACCATTAGTGATGAGCAAAGTCACCATTAGTGTTCGTAAAGTCACCATCAGTGATGAGAAAAGTCACCATTAGTGATCTTAAAGTCGCCATCAATTAATGGCAACGGCAACATAAGTGGGGACAAAATCACCATCAGAGATGAGCAAAGTCACCATTAGTGTTGGTAAAGTCACCATTTGTGAAGGGCACAGTCATAATTAGTGGAGGCAAAGTGTCCATCAGTGATGAGCGAAGTCACAATTAGTGAAGGGCAAAGTCACTATAAGTGTTGTTTAAATCACCCTTAGGTTTCTTAAAGTCACCATCAGTGAAGGGAATAGTCACAATTAGTGTTCGTAAAGTCACCATCAGTGGTGAGCAAAGTCACCATCAAAGATGAGCAAAATCACCCCTAGTGTTGGTACAGTCACCATTAGTGTTCTTTAAGTCACCATTAGTGATCGTAAAGTCAACATAAGTAAGGACAAAATCACCATCAGATATGAGCAAAGTCACCATTAGTGTTGGTAATGTCCCCATCAGTTAATGGCAACGGCAACATATTTGGGGCAAAGTCACCATCAGTTATGAGCAATGTCACCCTTAGAGTTGATAAAGTCACCATCATAAAAGGGCAACGGCAACATTAGTGCGGACAAAATCACCATCAGAGATGAGCAATGTCACCATTAGTGTTCGTAAAGTCACCCACAGTGATGAGCAAAAAACAACAATTGTGTTCGTTAAGTCACCATTAGTGATCGTAAAGTCAACATAAGTAAGGACAAAATCACCATCAGATATGAGCAAAGTCACCATTAGTGTTGGTAATGTCCCCATCAGTTAATGGCAACGGCAACATATTTGGGGCAAAGTCACCATCAGTTATGAGCAATGTCATTCTTAGAGTTGATAAAGTCACCATCATAAAAGGGCAACGGCAACATTAGTGCGGACAAAATCACCATCAGAGATGAGCAATGTCACCATTAGTGTTCGTAAAGTCACCCACAGTGATGAGCAAAAAACAACAATTGTGTTCGTAAATTCACAATAAGTTGAGGGCAAAGTCATCATAAAATAAGGCAAAGTTAACTTCAGTGATGAGTAAAGTCAACATAAGTGTTTGTAAAGTCACCATCATTAAAAGGCAACGGCAACATAAGTGAGGACAAAATCACCATCAGAGATGAGCAAAGTCACCATTAGTGTTGGTAATGTCCCCATCAGTAAATGGCAACGGCAACATAAGTGGGGCAAAGTCACCATCAGTTATTAGCAATGTCACCCTTAGAGTTGATCAAATCACCATCATTAAAGGGCAACGGCAACATTAGTGGGGACAAAATCAACATCAGAGATGAGCAATGTCACCATTAGTGTTCGTAAAGTCACCCACAGTGATGAGCAAAAAACAACAATTGTGTTCGTAAAGTCACAATCAGTCGAGGGCAAAGTCATCATAAAATAAGGCAAAGTTAACTTCAGTGATGAGCAAAGTCAACATAAGTGTTCGTAAAGTCACCATCATTAAAAGGCAACGGCAACATAAGTTAGGACAAAATCACCATCAGAGATGAGCAAAGTCACCATTAGTGTTGGTAATGTCCCCATCAGTAAATGGCAACGGCAACATAAGTTGGGTTAAAATCTCCATCAGAGATGAGCAAAGTCACCATCAGTGTATAGCAAAGTCAACTTCGTGTTCTTAAAGTCACTACCAGTGAAGGGCAAAGTCAACATTTGTGAGCGCAAAGTAACCATCAGTGGAGAGCAAAGTCACCATCAGCGAAGGGCATAGTCACCATTAGTGTTCGTAAAGTCACCATCAGTGATGAGCAAAATCAGCCATAGTGTAGGTAAAGTCACCATCAGTGTAGGGCAAAGCCAAAATAAGTGGGGACAAAATCACCATCAGAGATCGGAAAAGTCAATATTAGTTGTTACAAATTCTCCATCCGTGATGGGAAAAGTCACCATTAGTGTTCGTAAAGTCACCATTAGTGATCGTTAAGCCACCATCAGTGATGAGCAAAGTCACCAATAGTGTTCGTAAAGTCACAATCAGTTGAGGGCAATGTTATCATAAGTTAAGGCAAAGTTAACTTTAGTGATGAGCAAAGTCAACATAAGTGTTTGTAAAGTCACCATCATTAAATGGCAACGGCAACGTAAGTGGGGCAAAGTCAACATCAGTTATGAGCAATGTCACCCTTAGAGTTGATAAAGTCACCATCATTAAAGGGCAAGGGCAACATAAGTGGGGACAAAATCTCCATCGGAGATGAGCAAAGTCACCAATAGTGTTCGTAAAGTCAACATCCGTGAAGGGCAAAGCTGCCATTAGTGTTCGAAAAGTCACCACAGTGAATGCATAGTCTCCCTCAGTGATGAGAAATGTCACCATTAGTGTTCGTAAAGTCACCATTAGTGATGAGCAAAGTCACCATTAGTGTTCGTAAAGTCACCATCAGTGATGAGAAAAGTCACCATTAGTGATCTTAAAGTCGCCATCAATTAATGGCAACGGCAACATAAGTGGGGACAAAATCACCATCAGAGATGAGCAAAGTCACCATTAGTGTTGGTAAAGTCACCATTTGTGAAGGGCACAGTCATAATTAGTGGAGGCAAAGTGTCCATCAGTGATGAGCGAAGTCACAATTAGTGAAGGGCAAAGTCACTATAAGTGTTGTTTAAATCACCCTTAGGTTTCTTAAAGTCACCATCAGTGAAGGGAATAGTCACAATTAGTGTTCGTAAAGTCACCATCAGTGGTGAGCAAAGTCACCATCAAAGATGAGCAAAATCACCCCTAGTGTTGGTAAAGTCACCATTAGTGTTCTTTAAGTCACCATAAATTAATGGCAACGGCAACATTAGTGGGGACAAAATCAACATCAGAGATGAGCAAAGTCACCCTTAGGGTTGGTAAAGTTACCATTTGTGAAGGGCACGGTCATAATTAGTGGAGGCAAAGTGTCCATCAGTAATGTGCGAAAACACAATTACTGAAGGGTAAAGTCACTATTTGTGTTGATAAAATCACCCTTAGTTTTCTGAAAGTCACCATCAGTGAAGGGCAAAGTCGCTATTAGTGTTCGTAAAGTCACCATCAGTGATGAGCAAAATCAGCCATAGTGTTGGTAAAGTCACAATCAGTGTAGGGCAAAGCCAACATAAGTAAGGACAAAATCACCATCAGAGATCGGCAAAGTCATTTTTAGTTGTTACAAATTCTCCATCAGTGATGGGAAAAGTCACCATTAGTGTTAGTTAAGTCACCATTAGTGATCGTAAAGTCACCATCAGTGATGAGCAAAGTCACAAATAGTGTTCGTAAATTCACCATCAGTTAAGAGCAAAGTCAACATAAGTAAAGGCAAAATTGACTTCAGTGATTTGCAAAGTCACCATTAGTGTTGGTAATGTCGCCATCAGTAAATGGCAACGGCAACATAAGTTGGGACAAAATCTCCATCAGAGATGAGCAAAGTCACCATCAGTGTATAGCAAAGTCAACTTCGTGTTCTTAAAGTCACTACCAGTGAAGGGCAAAGTCAACATTTGTGAGCGCAAAGTAACCATCATTGGAGAGCAAAGTCACCATCAGCGAAGGGCATAGTCACGATTATGGTTCGTAAAGTCACTACAGTGATGAGCAAAATCAGCCATAGTGTAGGTAAAGTCACCATCAGTGTAGGGCAAAGCCAAAATAAGTGGGGACAAAATCACCATCAGAGATCGGAAAAGTCAATATTAGTTGTTACAAATTCTCCATCCGTGATGGGAAAAGTCACCATTAGTTTTCGTAAAGTCACCATTAGTGATCGTTAAGTCACCATCAGTGATGAGCAAAGTCACCAATAGTGTTCGTAAATCACAATCAGTTAAGAGAAAAGTCAACATAAATTAGGGCAAAATAAACTTCAGTGATGAGCAAAGTCACCCTTAGTATTCGTAAAGTCACCTTCAGTGAAGAGCAAAGTCACCATGAGTGAAGAGCAAGGTTAACATTAGTGGCGGCAAAGTCACAATCAGTTATGAGCGAAGTCACAATTAGTGAATGGCAAAGTCACTACGTGTTGTTTAAATCATCCTAAGTTTTCGTAAAGTAACCATCAGTGAAGGGTATAGTCACAATTAGTGTTCGTAAAGTCACCATCAGTGGTGAGCAAAGTCACCATTAGTGTTGGTTAAGTCACCATCATAAAATGGCAACTGCAACATAAGTGGGAACAAAATCACCATCAGGGATCAGCAAAGTCGCCAATAGTTTTCGTAAAGTCAACATCCGTGAAGGGCAAAGTTGCCATTAGTGTTCGAAAAGTCACCACAGTGAATGCATAGTCTCCCTCAGTGATGAGAAATGTCACCATTAGTGTTAGTAAAGTCACCATTAGTGATGAGCAAAGTCACCATCAGTGTTCGTAAAGTCACCATCAGTGATGAGAAAGGTCACCATTAGTGATCTTAAAGTCGCCATCAATTAATGGCAACGGCAACATAAGTGGGGACAAAATCACCATCAGAGATGAGCAAAGTCACCATTAGTGTTGGTAAAGTCACCATTTGTGAAGGGCACAGTCATAATTAGTGGAGGCAAAGTGTCCATCAGTGATGAGCGAAGTCACAATTAGTGAAGGGCAAAGTCACTATAAGTGTTGTTTAAATCACCCTTAGGTTTCTTAAAGTCACCATCAGTGAAGGGAATAGTCACAATTAGTGTTCGTAAAGTCACCATCAGTGGTGAGCAAAGTCACCATCAAAGATGAGCAAAATCACCCCTAGTGTTAGTAAAGTCACCATTAGTGTTCTTTAAGTCACCATAAATTAATGGCAACGGCAACATTAGTGGGGACAAAATCAACATCAGAGATGAGCAAAGTCACCCTTAGGGTTGGTAAAGTTACCATTTGTGAAGGGCACAGTCATAATTAGAGGAGGCAAAGTGTCCATCAGTAATGTGCGAAAACACAATTACTGAAGGGTAAAGTCACTATTTGTGTTGTTAAAATCACCCTTAGTTTTCTGAAAGTCACCATCAGTGAAGGGCAAAGTCGCTATTAGTGTTCGTAAAGTCACCATCAGTGATGAGCAAAATCAGTCATAGTGTTGGTAAAGTCACAATCAGTGTAGGGCAAAGCCAACATAAGTAAGGACAAAATCACCATCAGAGATCGGCAAAGTCATTTTTAGTTGTTACAAATTCTCCATCAGTGATGGGAAAAGTCACCATTAGTGTTCGTTAAGTCACCATTAGTGATCGTAAAGTCACCATCAGTGATGAGCAAAGTCCCAATAGTGTTCGTAAATTCACCATCAGTTAAGAGCAAAGTCAACATAAGTAAAGGCAAAATTGACTTCAGTGATTTGCAAAGTCAACATAAGTGGAGGCAAAGTCACCATCAGTGTACAGCAAAGTCAACATTAGTGTTCTTAAAGTCACTACCAGTGAAGAGCAAAGTTAACATAGGTGTTCGTAAAGTCACCATCAGTTATGAGTAATGTCACCCTTAATGTTGGTAAAGTCACCATTTGTGAAGGGCACAGTCATAATTAGTGGAGGCAAAGTGTCCATCAGTGATGAGCGAAGTCACAATTAGTGAAGGGCAAAGTCACTATGAGTGTTGTTTAAATCAACCTTAGTTTTCTTAAAGTCACCATTAGTGAAGGGAATAGTCACAATTAGTGTTCGTAAAGTCACCATCAGTGGTGAGCAAAATAACCCTTAGTGTTGGTAAAGTCACCATTTGTGAGGGACACAGTAATAATTAATGGAGGCAAAGTGTCCATTAATGATGAGCGAAGTCACAATAAGTGAGGGGCAAAGTCACCATTAGTGTTGGTGAAGTCAACATTATTATAGGGCAACGGCAACATAAGTTAGGACAAAAACACCATCAGAGATGAGCAAAGTTACCATTAGTGTTGGTAAAGTCACCATCAGTAAATGGCAACGGCAACATAAGTGCGGACAAAATCACCATCAGAGAGGAGCATAGTCACCAATAGTGTTCGTAAAGTCACCATCAGTGAAGGGCATAGTCACCATTAGTGTTCGTAAAGTCACCATTACTGATGAGCAAAGCCAACATAAGTGGGGACAAAATCACCATCAGAGATCGGCAAAGTCATTGTTAGTTGTTACAAATTCTCAATCAGTGATGGGAAAAGTCACTATTAGTGTTCGTTAAGTCACCATTAGTGTTTGTAAAGTCACCATCAGTGATGAGCAAAGTCACCAATAGTGTTCGTAAATCACAATCAGTTAAGAGAAAAGTCAACATAAATTAGGGCAAAATAAACTTCAGTGATGAGCAAAGTCACCCTTAGTATTCGTAAAGTCACCTTCAGTGAAGAGCAAAGTCACCATGAGTGAAGAGCAAGGTTAACATTAGTGGCGGCAAAGTCACAATCAGTTATGAGCGAAGTCACAATTAGTGAATGGCAAAGTCACTACGTGTTGTTTAAATCATCCTAAGTTTTCGTAAAGTAACCATCAGTGAAGGGTATAGTCACAATTAGTGCTCGTAAAGTCACCATCAGTGGTGAGCAAAGTCACCATTAGTGTTGGTTAAGTCACCATCATTAAATGGCGACTGCAACATAAGTGGGAACAAAATCACCATCAGAGATCAGCAAAGTCGCCAATAGTTTTCGTAAAGTCACCATCTGTGAAGGGCAGAGTCGCCATTAGTGTTCGTATGTCACCACAGTGAAGGGCATAGTCACCATTAGTGTTCGTAAAGTCACCATCAGTGATGAGCAAAGTCAGCAATAGTGTTGGTAAAGTAACCATCCGTGAAGGGCAAAGTCGCCATTAGTGTTCCTTAAGTCACCATCAGTGAAAGGCATAGTCACCATTAGTGTTCGTAAAGTCACCATCTGTGAAGTGCAAAGTCGCCATTAGTGTTCGTTAAGTCACTATCAGTGAAGGGCATAGTCACCATTAGTGTTCGTAAAGTCACCATCAGTGATGAGCAAAGTCAAGATAAGTGAAGAAAAGTCACCATCAGTGTAGAGCAAAGTCACCCTTAGTGTTCGTAAAGTCACCTTCAGTGAAGAGCAAGGTTAACATAAGTGGCGGCAAAGTCACCATCAGTTATGAGCGAAGTCACAATTAGTGAAGGGCAAAGTCACAACGTGTTGTTTAAATCACCCTTAGTTTTCTTAAAGTCACCATCATTGAAGGGTATAGTCACAATTAGTGTTCGTAAAGTCACCATCAGTGGTGAGCAAAGTCACCAGTAGTGTTGGTAAAGTCACCATCATTAAATGGCAACTGCAACATAAGTGGGAACAAAATCACCATCAGAGATGAGCAAAGTCGCCAATAGTGTTCGTAAAGTCACCATCTGTGAAGGGCAGAGTCGCCATTAGTGTTCGTATGTCACCACAGTGAAGGGCATAGTCACCATTAGTGTTCGTAAAGTCACCATCTGTGAAGGGCAAAGTCACCATCAGTGTTCGTATGTCACCACAGTGAAGGGCATAGTCACCATTAGTGTTCATAAAGTCACCATCAGTGATGAGCAAAGTCAGCATTAGTGTTGGTAAAGTAACCATCCGTGAAGGGCAAAGTCGCCATTAGTGTTCGTAAAGTCACCATCAGTGAAGGGCATAGTAACCATTAGTGTTCGTAAAGTCACCATCAGTGATGAGCAAAATCAGCCATATTGTAAGCAAAGTCATTATTAGTTGTTACAAAGTATCCATCAGTGATGGGAAAAGTCACCATTAGTGTTCGTAAAGTCACCATCAGTTATGAGCAAAGTCACCCTTAGTGTTCGTAAAGTCACCTTCAGTGAAGAGCAAAGTCACCATGAGTGAAGAGCAAGGTTAACATAAGTGGCGGCAAAGTCACCATCAGTTATGAGCGAAGTCACAATTAGTGAAGGGCAAAGTCACAACGTGTTGTTTAAATCACCCTTAGTTTTCTTAAAGTCACCATCATTGAAGGGTATAGTCACAATTAGTGTTCGTAAAGCCACCATCAGTGGTGAGCAAAGTCACCAGTAGTGTTGGTAAAGTCACCATCATTAAATGGCAACTGCAACATAAGTGGGAACAAAATCACCATCAGAGATGAGCAAAGTCGCCAATAGTGTTCGTAAAGTCACCATCTGTGAAGGGCAGAGTCGCCATTAGTGTTCGTATGTCACCACAGTGAAGGGCATAGTCACCATTAGTGTTCGTATAGTCACCATCTGTGAAGGGCAAAGTCACCATTAGTGTTCGTATGTCACCACAGTGAAGGGCATAGTCACCATTAGTGTTCATAAAGTCACCATCAGTGATGAGCAAAGTCAGCATTACTGTTGGTAAAGTAACCATCCGTGAAGGGCAAAGTCGCCATTAGTGTTCGTAAAGTCACCATCAGTGAAGGGCATAGTAACCATTAGTGTTCGTAAAGTCACCATCAGTGATGAGCAAAATCAGCCATATTGTAAGCAAAGTCATTATTAGTTGTTACAAATTATCCATCAGTGATGGGAAAAGTCACCATTAGTGTTCGTAAAGTCACCATCAGTTATGAGCAAAGTCACCCTTAGTGTTCGTAAAGTCACCTTCAGTGAAGAGCAAAGTCACCATGAGTGAAGAGCAAGGTTAACATAAGTGGCGGCAAAGTCACCATCAGTTATGAGCGAAGTCACAATTAGTGAAGGGCAAAGTCACAACGTGTTGTTTAAATCACCCTTAGTTTTCTTAAAGTCACCATCATTGAAGGGTATAGTCACAATTAGTGTTCGTAAAGTCACCATCAGTGGTGAGCAAAGTCACCAGTAGTGTTGGTAAAGTCACCATCATTAAATGGCAACTGCAACATAAGTGGGAACAAAATCACCATCAGAGATGAGCAAAGTCGCCAATAGTGTTCGTAAAGTCACCATCTGTGAAGGGCAGAGTCGCCATTAGTGTTCGTATGTCACCACAGTGAAGGGCATAGTCACCATTAGTGTTCGTATAGTCACCATCTGTGAAGGGCAAAGTCACCATTAGTGTTCGTATGTCACCACAGTGAAGGGCATAGTCACCATTAGTGTTCATAAAGTCACCATCAGTGATGAGCAAAGTCAGCATTACTGTTGGTAAAGTTACCATCCGTGAAGGGCAAAGTCGCCATTAGTGTTCGTAAAGTCACCATCAGTGAAGGGCATAGTAACCATCAGTGTTCGTAAAGTCACCATCAGTGATGAGCAAAATCAGCCATATTGTAAGCAAAGTCATTATTAGTTGTTACAAATTATCCATCAGTGATGGGAAAAGTCACCATTAGTGTTCGTAAAGTCACCATCAGTTATGAGCAAAGTCACCCTTAGTGTTCGTAAAGTCACCTTCAGTGAAGAGCAAAGTCACCATGAGTGAAGAGCAAGGTTAACATAAGTGGCGGAAAAGTCACCATCAGTTATGAGCGAAGTCACAATTAGTGAAGGGCAAAGTCACAACGTGTTGTTTAAATCACCCTTAATTTTCTTAAAGTCACCATCATTGAAGGGTATAGTCACAATAAGTGTTCGTAAAGTCACCATCAGTGGTGAGCAAAGTCACCAGTAGTGTTGGTAAAGTCACCATCATTAAATGGCAACTGCAACATAAGTGGGAACAAAATCACCATCAGAGATGAGCAAAGTCGCCAATAGTGTTCGTAAAGTCACCATCTGTGAAGGGCAGAGTCGCCATTAGTGTTCGTATGTCACCACAGTGAAGGGCATAGTCACCATTAGTGTTCGTAAAGTCACCATCTGTGAAGGGCAAAGTCACCATTAGTGTTCGTATGTCACCACAGTAAAGGGCATAGTCACTATTAGTGTTCATAAAGTCACCATCAGTGATGAGCAAAGTAAGCATTAGTGTTGGTAAAGTAACCATCCGTGAAGGGCAAAGTCGCCATTAGTGTTCGTAAAGTCACCATCAGTGAAGGGCCGAGTAACCATTAGTGTTCGAAAAGTCACCATCAGTGATGAGCAAAATCAGCCATATTGTAAGCAAAGTCAGTATTAGTTGTTACAAATTATCCATCAGTGATGGGAAAAGTCACCATTAGGTTCGTAAAGTCACCATCAGTTATGAGCAAAGTCACCAATAGTGTTCGTAAAGTCACCATCAGTTAAGTGCAAAGTCCACATAAGTTAAGGCAATGTCTCCATCAGTTATGAGAAAAGTCACCATTAGTGTTCGTAAAGGCAACATCAGTGATGAGCAAAGTCAACAATTGTGTTCCCAAAGTCACCATCAGTTAAGGGCAAAGTCATCATAAGTAAAGGCAAAGTTAACTTCAGTGATGAGCAAAGTCAACATTAGTAGAGGCAAAGTCACCATCAGAGTTGAGCAAAGTCAACATTAGTGTTCATAAAGTCACCGTCAGTTAAGAGCAAAGTTACATGAGGGAAGAGCAAGGTTAACATAAGTGGGGTCAAAGTAACCATCAGTTATGAGTAATGTCACCCTTAGTGTTGGTAAAGTCACCATTTGTGAAGGGCACAGCCATAATTAGTGGAGGCAAAGTGTACATCAGTGATGAGCGAAGTCACAATTAGTGAAGGGCAAAGTCACTATTAGTGTTGTTTAAATCACCCTTAGGTTTCTTAAAGTCACCATCAGTGAAGGGAATAGTCACAATTAGTGTTCGTAAAGTCACCATCAGTGGTGAGCAAAGTCACCATCAAAGATGAGCAAAATCACCCCTAGTGTTGGTAAAGTCACCATTAGTGTTCTTTAAGTCACCATAAATTAATGGCAACGGCAACATTAGTGGGGACAAAATCAACATCAGAGATGAGCAAAGTCACCCTTAGGGTTGGTAAAGTTACCATTTGTGAAGGGCACAGTCATAATTAGTGGAGGCAAAGTGTCCATCAGTAATGTGCGAAAACACAATTACTGAAGGGTAAAGTCACTATTTGTGTTGATAAAATCACCCTTAGTTTTCTGAAAGTCACCATCAGTGAAGGGCAAAGTCGCTATTAGTGTTCGTAAAGTCACCATCAGTGATGAGCAAAATCAGCCATAGTGTTGGTAAAGTAACAATCAGTGTAGGGCAAAGCCAACATAAGTAAGGACAAAATCACCATCAGAGATCGGCAAAGTCATTTTTAGTTGTTACAAATTCTCCATCAGTGATGGGAAAAGTCACCATTAGTGTTCGTTAAGTCACCATTAGTGATCGTAAAGTCACCATCAGTGATGAGCAAAGTCACAAATAGTGTTCGTAAATTCACCATCAGTTAAGAGCAAAGTCAACATAAGTAAAGGCAAAATTGACTTCAGTGATTTGCAAAGTCAACATAAGTGGAGGCAAAGTCACCATCAGTGTACAGCAAAGTCAACATTAGTGTTCTTAAAGTCACTACCAGTGAAGAGCAAAGTTAACATAGGTGTTCGTAAAGTCACCATCAGTTATGAGTAATGTCACCCTTAATGTTGGTAAAGTCACCATTTGTGAAGGGCACAGTCATAATTAGTGGAGGCAAAGTGTCCATCAGTTATGAGCGAAGTCAGAATTAGTGAAGGGCAAAGTCACTATGAGTGTTGTTTAAATCAACCTTAGTTTTCTTAAAGTCACCATTAGTGAAGGGAATAGTCACAATTAGTGTTCGTAAAGTCACCATCAGTGGTGAGCAAAGTCACCATCAGTGATGAGCAAAATCACCCTTAGTGTTGGTAAAGTCACCATTTGTGAGGGACACAGTAATAATTAATGGAGGCAAAGTGTCCATTAATGATGAGCGAAGTCACAATAAGTGAGGGGCAAAGTCACCATTAGTGTTGGTGAAGTCAACATTATTATAGGGCAACGGCAACATAAGTGAGGACAAAATCACCATCAGAGATGAGCAAAGTTACCATTAGTGTTGGTAAAGTCACCATCAGTAAATGGCAACGGCAACATAAGTGCGGACAAAATCACCATCAGAGAGGAGCATAGTCACCAATAGTGTTCGTAAAGTCACCATCCGTGAAGGGCAAGGTCGCCATTAGTGTTCGTAAAGTCACCATCAGTGAAGGGCATAGTCACCATTAGTGTTCGTAAAGTCACCATTACTGATGAGCAAAGCCAACATAAGTGGGGACAAAATCACCATCAGAGATCGGCAAAGTCATTATTAGTTGTTACAAATTCTCAATCAGTGATGGGAAAAGTCACTATTAGTGTTCGTTAAGTCACCATTAGTGTTCGTTAAGTCACCATCAGTGATGAGCAAAGTCACCAATAGTGTTCGTAAATCACAATCAGTTAAGAGAAAAGTCAACATAAATTAGGGCAAAATAAACTTCAGTGATGAGCAAAGTCACCCTTAGTGATCGTAAAGTCACCATCAGTGATGAGCAAAGTCACAAATAGTGTTCGTAAATTCACCATCAGTTAAGAGCATAGTCAACATAAGTAAAGGCAAAATTGACTTCAGTGATTTGCAAAGTCAACATAAGTGGAGGCAAAGTCACCATCAGTGTAAAGCAAAGTCAACATTAGTGTTCTTAAAGTCACTACCAGTGAAGAGCAAAGTTAACATAGGTGTTCGTAAAGTCACCATCAGTTAAGAGCAAAGTCATATGAGGGAAAAGCAAGGTTAACATAAGTTTGGGCAAAGTAACCATCAGTTATGAGTAATGTCACCCTAAGTGTTGGTAAAGTCACCATTTGTGAAGGGCACAGTCATAATTAGTGGAGGCAAAGTGTCCATCAGTGATGAGCGAAGTCACAATTAGTGAAGGGCAAAGTCACTATGAGTGTTGTTTAAATCAACCTTAGTTTTCTTAAAGTCACCATTAGTGAAGGGAATAGTCACAATTAGTGTTCGTAAAGTCACCATCAGTGGTGAGCAAGTAACCCTTAGTGTTGGTAAAGTCACCATTTGTGAGGGACACAGTAATGATTAATGGAGGCAAAGTGTCCATTAATGATGAGCGAAGTCACAATAAGTGAGGGGCAAAGTCACCATTAGTGTTGGTGAAGTCAACATTATTATAGGGCAACGGCAACATAAGTGAGGACAAAATCACCATCAGAGATGAGCAAAGTTACCATTAGTGTTGGTAAAGTCACCATCAGTAAATGGCAACGGCAACATAAGTGCGGACAAAATCACCATCAGAGAGGAGCATAGTCACCAATAGTGTTCGTAAAGTCACCATCCGTGAAGGGCAAGGTCGCCATTAGTGTTCGTAAAGTCACCATCAGTGAAGGGCATAGTCACCATTAGTGTTCGTAAAGTCACCATTACTGATGAGCAAAGCCAACATAAGTGGGGACAAAATCACCATCAGAGATCGGCAAAGTCATTATTAGTTGTTACAAATTCTCAATCAGTGATGGGAAAAGTCACTATTAGTGTTCGTTAAGTCACCATTAGTGTTCGTAAAGTCACCATCAGTGATGAGCAAAGTCACCAATAGTGTTCGTAAATCACAATCAGTAAAGAGAAAAGTCAACATAAATTAGGGCAAAATAAACTTCAGTGATGAGCAAAGTCACCCTTAGTATTCGTAAAGTCACCTTCAGTGAAGAGCAAAGTCACCATGAGTGAAGAGCAAGGTTAACATAAGTGGCGGCAAAGTCACAATCAGTTATGAGCGAAGTCACAATTAGTGAATGGCAAAGTCACTACGTGTTGTTTAAATCATCCTAAGTTTTCGTAAAGTAACCATCAGTGAAGGGTATAGTCACAATTAGTGCTCGTAAAGTCACCATTAGTGTTGGTTAAGTCACCATCATTAAATGGCAACTGCAACATAAGTGGGAACATAATCACCATCAGAGATCAGCAAAGTCGCCAATAGTTTTCGTAAAGTCACCATCTGTGAAGGGCAGAGTCGCCATTAGTGTTCGTATGTCACCACAGTGAAGGGTATAGTCACCATTAGTGTTCGTAAAGTCACCATCAGTGATGAGCAAAGTCAGCAATAGTGTTGGTAAAGTAACCATCCGTGAAGGGCAAAGTCGCCATTAGTGTTCGTAAAGTCACCATCAGTGAAGGGCATAGTCACCATTAGTGTTCGTAAAGTCACCATCTGTGAAGCGCAAATTCGCCATTAGTGTTCGTATGTCACCACAGTGAAGGGCATAGTCACCATTAGTGTTGGTAAAGTAACCATCCGTGAAGTGCAAAGTCGCCATTAGTGTTCGTAAAGTCACTATCAGTGAAGGTCATAGTCACCATTAGTGTTCGTAAAGTCACCATCAGTGATGAGCAAAGTCACCAATAGTGTTCGTAAATCACAATCAGTTTAGAGAAAAGTCAACATAAATTAGGGCTAAAATAAACTTCAGTGATGAGCAAAGTCAAGATAAGTGAAGGCAAAGTTACCATCAGTGTAGAGCAAAGTCACCCTTAGTGTTCGTAAAGTCACCATCTGTGAAGGGCAGAGTCGCCATTAGTGTTCGTATGTCACCATCAGTGATGAGCAAAGTCAAGATAAGTGAAGGCAAAGTCACCATCAGTGTAGAGCAAAGTCACCCTTAGTGTTCGTAAAGTCACCTTCAGTGAAGAGCAAAGTCACCATGAGTGAAGAGCAAGGTTAACATAAGTGGCGGCAAAGTCACCATCAGTTATGAGCGAAGTCACAATTAGTGAAGGGCAAAGTCACAACGTGTTGTTTAAATCACCCTTAGTTTTCTTAAAGTCACCATCATTGAAGGGTATAGTCACAATTAGTGTTCGTAAAGTCACCATCAGTGGTGAGCAAAGTCACCAGTAGTATTGGTAAAGTCACCATCATTAAATGGCAACTGCAACATAAGTGGGAACAAAATCACCATCAGAGATGAGCAAAGTCGCCAATAGTGTTCGTAAAGTCACCATCTGTGAAGGGCAGAGTCGCCATTAGTGTTCGTATGTCACCACAGTGAAGGGCATAGTCACCATTAGTGTTCGTAAAGTCACCATCAGTGAAGAGCAAAGTCAGCAATAGTGTTGGTAAAGTAACCATCCGTGTAGGGCAAAGTCGCCATTAGTGTTCGTAAAGTCACCATCAGTGAAGGGCAAAGTCACCATTAGTGTTCGTATGTCACCACAGTGAAGGGCATAGTCATCATTAGTGTTCATAAAGTCACCATCAGTGATGAGCAAAGTCAGCATTAGTGTTGGTAAAGTAACCATCCGTGAAGGGCAAAGTCGCCATTAGTGTTCGTAAAGTCACCATCAGTGAAGGGCATAGTAACCATTAGTCTTCGTAAAGTCACCATCAGTGATGAGCAAAATCAGCCATATTGTAAGCAAAGTCATTATTAGTTGTTACAAATTATCCATCAGTGATGGGAAAAGTCACCATTAGTGTTCGTAAAGTCACCATCAGTTAAGTGCAAAGTCATCATAAGTAAAGGCAAAGTTAACTTCAGTGATGAGCAAAGTCAACATTAGTGGAGGCAAAGTCACCATCAGAGTTGAGCAAAGTCAACATTAGTGTTCATAAAGTCACCGTCAGTTAAGAGCAAAGTTACATGAGGGAAGAGCAAGGTTAACATAAGTGGGGTCAAAGTAACCATCAGTTATGAGTAATGTCACCCTTAGTGTTGGTAAAGTCACCATTTGTGAAGGGCACAGCCATAATTAGTGGAGGCAAAGTGTACATCAGTGATGAGCGAAGTCACAATTAGTGAAGGGCAAAGTCACTATTAGTGTTGTTTAAATCACCCTTAGTTTTTTTAAAGTCACCATTAGTGTTCGTATGTCACCACAATGAAGAACATGGTCACCATTAGTGTTCGTAAAGTCACCATTAGTGTTCGTAAAGTCACCATTAGTGTTCGTCAAGTCACCATCAGTGATGAGCAAAGTCACCAATAGTGTTCGTAAAGTCACCATCAGTTAAGAGCAAAGTCCACATAAGTTAGGGCAATGTCTCCATCAGTTATGAGAAAAGTCGCCATTAGTGTTCGTAATGTCAACATCAGTGATGAGCAAAGTCAACAATTGTGTTCCCAGAGTCACCATCAGTTAAGGGCAAAGTCACCATCAGTGTTGAGCAAAGTGAACATTTGTGAAGGGCACAGCCATAATTAGTGGAGGCAAAGTGTACATCAGTGATGAGCGAAGTCACAATTAGTGAAGGGCAAAGTCACTATTAGTGTTGTTTAAATCACCCTTAGTTTTTTTAAAGTCACCATTAGTGTTCGTATGTCACCACAGTGAAGAACATGGTCACCATTAGTGTTCGTAAAGTCACCATCAGTAAAGGGCAAAGCCAACTTAAGTAAGGAAAAAATCACCATCAGAGATAGGCAAAGTCATTTTTTGTTCTTACAAAGTCTTCAACTGTGATGAGAAATGTCAACAATAGTGTTCGAAAAGTCAACATAAGTTAGGGCAAATCAACTTCAGTGATGAGCAAAGTCAACATAGGTGAGATCAATGTCACCATCAGTGATGAGCAAAGTCACCATTAGTGTTCGTAAAGTCACCACCAGTGAAAGGCAAAGTCACCATCAGTGATGTGCAAAGTCACCTTTAGTGTTGGTCACTAACAGTGATCGGAAAATTCAGTATTTGTCGAAGCAAAGTCACCATCAGTGATGAGCAAAGTCACCTTTAGTGTTTGTACAGTCACCATCACTGAAGGGCAAAGTCAACATAAGTATGTGTAATCATCAGTGTCACCATCATTATCAGCGAAGTAGTAATTAGTGAATTAATATATAAAGGATGATCCACACTGGTCATAATAATAATTTTAATTTTAGAGAAAACGCATTTTTAAGTGCTTGTAGTTTCAAATAAGTTTGTAGGAATCTTCTCAAAACTACCTCATATGAAAAATATAGAGCAAGCGTCTTTTTTTAAAATGCATTGCGTAACTTTTAGTGGTTAAAAAAATTGGTAATTATTTGAGTGCAAATATAAGATAGACGTCCTTCCTTAACCTCGAACGTTATGAATATTGGGGGGGAGAAAAACTTTTAATTGGCAATTTTTTGTGATGGAACGGCAACTTAAACATATTCCCGCTTATTTAACTCTGAAGAACGGCAAATCTTCATGGGACGGTTACTTTTGTTTTTGGAACGCCAAATACTAGGGGACGGCAATTTTTAAAATTGGAACGGCTACTAAAATTATTTGACGCCTAATTTACTCAGCGTTGGTAAAGTCACCATTTGTGAAGGGCACAGTCATAATTAGTGGAGGCAAAGTGTCCATCAGTGATGAGCGAAGTCACAATTAGTTAAGGGCAAAGTCACTATAAGTGTTGTTTAAATCACCCTTAGTTTTCTTAAAGTAACCATCAGTGAAGGGAATAGTCACAATTAGTGTTCGTAAAGTCACCATCACTGATGAGCAAAGCCAACATGAGTGGGGACAAAATCACCATCAGAGATCGGCAAAGTCATTATTAGTTGTTACAAATTCTCCATCAGTGATGGGAAAAGTCACCATTAATGTTCGTTTAGTCACCATTAGTGTTCGTAAAGTCACCATCAGTGATGAGCAAAGTCACCAATAGTGTTCGTAAATCACCATCAGTTTAGAGAAAAGTCAACATAAGTTAGGGCAAAGTCAACTTCAGTTATGAGCAACGTCACCATTAAATCCATTTGAATTTTTGCAAAAATTTCGTTTGAATTACTCACAAATAATTCGATTTTAATCGTTTTAAAAATTTCGTTAGAAATTTTCAAAAAATATTCGATTTTAATTTTCAAATCAATTTCGTTTGAATTTTACGAAAATTATTAACTTTTAATTTTCGAAACATTTACAGAAAATATGTACATCTTCGGCGTTTTTAACACTTGCATTTTTCGAATATTTTTCATTTTTATTTTCGGTTTTTTAATTTACTGGGTCATTAGGAGTTGTATTGGTAATGGCATATTCATCAGGGTTAAGAAGGTTCCTTGCATGTATCATTCGTAGTAAGAATGGTCCTTGCATGTTTCATTAGTGATAGGAAGGTACCTGGCACGTATCATAAGGGGTAAGAAGGGTCCTGGCATGTAAAGCAGGGGTTGAAACGGTTTTGGAATGTTTCATCAGAGGTTGAGAGGGTCTTTGCATGTATCATTCGTCGTTAGAATGGTCCTTGCATGTATTATTAGGGGTTGGAAGCCTCTTGGTATGTTTCATTAGTGGCTGGAAGGGTGCTGGCAAGTTTCATTATGGTTTTGAAGGGTCCTGGTATGTTTCAACAGGGGTTGGAAGGGTCCTTGCATGTATCATCATTGATTGGAATGGTCCTGGCAAGTTTCATTACGGGTTTGAGGGGTCCTGGCATCTTTCAACAGGGGTTTGAAGGGTTTTTGCAAGTATAATTGGGGGTTACAAGGGTCCTGACATGTATCATCAGTGGTTGGAACGGTCCTGGCATGTTTCATCAGGGGATAAAAGGGTCCTGACATGTTTCATTAGGTAACTTATGGGTCATGACATGTTAAATCAGGTGTTCGTAGGGTCCTGGCTTGTTTCATAAGTGGATGAAGTGGTACTGGCATGTAATTGTCCTGGCATGTTTCATCGGGGATTGTTAGGGTACTGACATGTTTCATAAGGAGTTTGGAAGGGTCATGGCATGCTTTATTAAAATAAGATGAAAAGAAAAGCAAATTTCTAATCCAAGAAAGGGATAAAAAAGGAAAGCTCTTACTTTTGGCAAGACATTGAAAGCCATCATACTAAAAGAATTATTGGTATTAAAAAGGATTTTGTGAGTTAATTATCAGTTTCTGTCGATGGTGGTTTACTTTATCTTTATTAAATATTTCATCAATTGTTTAAATTTTCTTGGCATGATTCAGCAGGAGTCGGAAGGACCCTGGCATGCAACAATTGTGCTTTGAAGGGTTCTGATATGTTTCATCGTGGGTTGGAAACGCCCTGCCATTTTTAATCAGGTGTTGGAAGGGTTATTGCATGTTTCATCAATAGTTGGAAGATTCTTGGCATGACTCATCAGGTATTGGAAGGGTACTGGCATGCCACAACTGAGTTTGGAAAGGTCCTGATATGTTTTATCATGGGTTGGAAACGCCCTTCCATTTCCAATCAGGGGTTTTAAGGGTCCTGTCATCTTTCAATAAGGGTTGGAAGGGCCCAAGCATATTTCATTAAGGGTTTGAAATGTACTTAGATGTTTCATCATAAGTTGGAGTCACTTATCATGTTTAATTAGGGGTTGGAAGGGTTCTGGCATGTATCATTAATGGTTTGAATGGTAATGGCATGTTTCATCAGGGTTAGGTTGGGTCCTAGCATGGTTCATCAGGGGGTGGATTGGTCCTTACATGAATCATTTTTAGTAAGAATATTCCTCGCATTTATTATTAGGGGTTTGAAGGCTCCTGGCATGTTTCATCAGGGTATTGAAGGGTCCTGGCATGCCACAATTGTGTTTTGAAGGGTTCTTATATGTCTCATCATGGGTTGAAAACGCCCTGCAATGTTTAAACAGGGGTTGGAGGGGTTATTGCATGTTTCATCAATAGTTGGAAGTTTCTTGGCATGACTCATCAGAGATTAAAAGGGTACTGGCATGCCACAACTGTGTTTGGAAGAGTCCTGATATGTTTTATCATGGGTTTGAAACGCCCTTCCATTTCCAATCAGGGGTTTTAAAGGTCCTGTCATCTTTCAATAAGGGTTGGAAGGGCCCAAGCATATTTCATTAAGGGTTTGAAATGTACTTAGATGTTTCATCAGGGTTAGGTTGGGTCCTAGCATGGTTCATCAGGGGTTGGAAGGGTCCTTACATGAATCATTTATAGTAAGAATATTCCTTGCATTTATTATTAAGGTGTTTGAAGACTCCTGGCATTATTCATCAGGGTATTGAAGGGTCCTGGCATGCCACAATTGTATTTTGAAGGGTTCATATATGTCTCATCATGGGTTGGAAACGTCATGCCATGTTTAATCAGGGGTTGGAGGTGTTATTGCATGTTTCATCAATAGTTGGAAGTTTCTTGGCATGACTCATCAGGGATTGGAAGGGTACTGGCATGCCACTACTGTGTTTGGAAGAGTCCTGATATCATTAGTTTGGGCTAAGTCACCATCGGTGATGAGCAAGGTTAACATAAGTGGGGGCAAAGTCACCATCAGTGATGAGCAAAGTCACCCTTAGTGTTGGTAAAGTAACCATTTGTGAAGGGCACAGTCATAATTAGTGGAGGTAAAGTGTCCATCAGTGATGATCGAAGTCATAATTAGTGAAGTGCAAAGTCACCACTAGTTTTCTTAAAGTCACCATCAGTGAAGGGCTTAGTCAACATTTGTGTTCGTAAAGTCACCATCAGTGATAAGCAAAGTCACCATTTGTGTTGGTAAAGTCACCATCAGTTAAGGCCTAAGTCAACATAAGTTTGGGCGAAGTCAACTTCAGTGATGAACAAAGTCAACATAAGTGGAGGCAAAGTCACCACCAGTTATTAGCAAAGTCACCATTAAATCCATTTGAATTTTCGCAAAAATTTCATTTGAATTACTCACAATAATTCGATTTTAATCGTTGTAAAAATTTCGTTTGAAATTTTCAAAAAATATTCGATCTTAATTTTCAAATCAATTTCGTTTGAATTTTACGAAAATTATTAACTTTTAATTTTCGAAACATTAACAAAAAATACTTACATCTTCGTCGTTTTTAACGCTTGCTTTTTTCGAATATTTTTCATTTTTATTTTCGGTTTTTTAATTTACTGGGTCATTAGGAGTTGTATTGGTAATGGCATATTAGTCAGGCTTAAGAAGGTTCCTTGCATGTATCATTCTTTGTAAGAATGGTCCTTGCATGTTTCATTAGTGATAGGAAGGTACCTGGCACGTATCATAAGGGGTAAGAAGGGTCCTGGCATTTAAAGCAGGAGTTGAAACGGTTTTGGAATGTTTCATCAGAGGTTTGAAGGGTCTTTGCATGCATCCCTCGTCGTTAGAATGGTCCTTGCATGTATTATTAGGGGTTGGAAGCCTCTTGGTATGTTTCATTAGTGGCTGGAAGGGTGCTGGCAAGTATCATTACGGTTTTGAAGGGTCCTGGTATGTTTCAACAGGGGTTGGAAGGGTCCTTGCATGTATCATCTTTGATTGGAATGGTCCTGGCAAGTTTCATTACGGGTTTGAAGGGTCCTGGCATCTTTCAACAGGGGTTTGAAGGGTTTTTGTAGGTATAATTAGGGGTTACAAGGGTCCTGACATGTATCATCAGTGGTTGGAACGGTCCTGGCATGTTTCATCAGGGGATAAAAGGGTCCTGACATGTTTCATTAGGTAACTTATGGGTCATGACATGTTAAATCAGGTGTTCGTAGGGTCCTGGCTTGTTTCATAAGTGGATGAAGTGGTACTGGCATGTTTCATCAGGGGTAGGAATTGTCCTGGCATGTTTCATCGGGGATTGTAAGGGTACTGACATGTTTCATAAGGAGTTTGGAAAGGTCATGGCATGCTTTTTTAAAATAAGATGTAAAGAAAAGCAAATTTCTAATCCAAGAAAGGGATAAAAAAGGAAAGCTCTTACTTTTGGCAAGACATTGAAAGCCATCATACTAAAAGAAATATGAGTTTTAAAAAGGATTTTGTGAGTTAATTATCAGATTCTGTCGATGGTGGTTTACTTTATCTTTATTAAATATTTCATCAATTGTTTAAATTTTCTTGGCATGATTCAGCAGGAGTCGGATGGACCCAGGCATGCAACAATTGTGCTTTGAAGGGTTCTGATATGTTTCATCATGGGTTGGAAACGCCCTGCCATTTTTAATCAGGTGTTGGAAGGGTTATTGCATGTTTCATCAATAGTTGGAAGATTCTTGGCATGACTCATCAGGGATTGGAAGGGTACTGGCATGCCACAACTGTGTTTGGAAAGGTCCTGATATGTTTTATCATGGGTTGGAAACGCCCTTCAATTTCCAATGAGGGGTTTGAAGGGTCCTTCCATCTTTCAATAAGGGTTGGAAGGGCCCTAGCATATTTCATTAAGGGTTTGAAATGTACTTAGATGTTTCATCATAAGTTGGAGTCACTTATCATGTTTAATTAGGAGTTGGAAGGGTTCTGGCATGTATCATTAATGGTTTGAATGGTAATAGCATGTTTCATCAGGGTTAGGTTGGGTCCTAGCATGGTTCATCAGGGGGTGGATTGGTCCTTACATGAATAATTTATAGTAAGAATATTCCTTGCATTTATTATTAGGGGTTTGAAGGCTCCTGGCATGTTTCATCAGGGTATTGAAGGGTCCTGGCATGCCACAATTGTGTTTTGAAGGGTTCTTATATGTCGCATCATGGGTTGGAAACGCCATGCCATGTTTAATCAGGGGTTGGAGGGGTTATTGCATGTTTCATCAATAGTTGGAAGTTTCTTGGCATGACTCATCAGGGATTGGAAGGGTACTGGCATGCCACAACTGTGTTTGGAAGAGTCCTGATATCATTAGTTTGGGCAAAGTCACCATCAGTGATGAGCAAAGTCGCACTTAGTGTTGGTAAAGTAACCATTTGTGAAGGGAACAGTCATAATTAGTGGAGGTAAAGTGTCCATCAGTGATGATCGAAGTCACAATTAGTGAGGGGCAAAGTCACCATTAGTCATCAGAGATCAGCAAAGTCATCAATAGTAATCGTAAAGCCTCCATCCGTGAAGGGCATAGTCAACATTTGTGTTCGTAAAGTCACCATCAGTGATGAGCAAAGTCACCATTAGTGTTGGTAAAGTCACCATCAGTTAAGGGCTAAGTCAACATAAGTTAGGGCAAAGTCAACTTCAGTGATGAACAAACTCAACATAAGTGGAGGCAAAGTCACCACCAGTTATTTGCAAAGTCACCATTAAATCCATTTGAATTTTCGCAAAAATTTCATTTGAATTACTCACAATAATTCGATTTTAATCGTTGTAAAAATTTCGTTTGAAATTTTCGAAAAATATTCGATTTTAATTTTCAAATCAATTTCGTTTGAATTTTACGAAAATTATTAACTTTTAATTTTCGAAACATTAACAAAAATATGTACATCTTCGGCGTTTTTAACGCTTGCTTTTTTCGAATATTTTTCATTTTTATTTTCGGTTTTTAAATTTACTGGGTCATTAGGAGTGGTAATGGTAATGGCATATTCATCAGGGTTAAGAAGGTTCCTTGCATGTATCATTCGTTGTAAGAATGGTCCTTGCATGTTTCATTAGTGATAGGAAGGTACCTGGCACGTATCATAAGGGGTCAGAAGGGTCCTGGCATGTTAAGCGGGGGTTGAAACGGTTTTGGAATGTTTCATCAGAGGTTGAGAGGGTCTTTGCATGTATCATTCGTCGTTAGAATGGTCCTTGCATGTATTATTAGGGGTTGGAAGCCTCTTGGTATGTTTCATTAGTGGCTGGAAGGGTGCTGGCAAGTATCATTACGGTTTTGAAGGGTCCTGGTATGTTTCAACATGGGTTGGAAGGGTCCTTGCATGTATCATCATTGATTGGAATGGTCCTGGCAAGTTTCATTACGGGTTTGAAGGGTCCTGGCATCTTTCAACAGGGGTTTGAAGGGTTTTTGTAGGTATAATTGGGGGTTACAAGGGTCCTGACATGTATCATCAGTGGTTGGAACGGTCCTGGCATGTTTCATCAGGGGATAAAAGGGTCCTGACATGTTTCATTAGGTAACTTATGGGTCATGACATGTTAAATCAGGTGTTCGTAGGGTCCTGGCTTGTTTCATAAGTGGATGAAGTGGTACTGGCATGTTTCATCAGGGGTAGGAATTGTCCTGGCATGTTTCATCGGGGGATGTTAGGGAACTGACATGTTTCATAAGGAGTTTGGAAAGGGAATGGCATGCTTTATTAAAATTAGATGAAAGGAAAAGCAAATTTCTAATCCAAGAAAGGGATTAAAAAGGAAAGCTCTTACTTTTGGCAAGACATTGAAAGCCATCATACTAAAAGAAATATGAGTTTTAAAAGGATTTTGTGAGTTAATTATCAGATTCTGTCGATGGTGGTTTACTTTATCTTTATTAAAATATTTCATCAATTGTTTAAATTTTCTTGGCATGATTCAGCAGGAGTCGGATGGACCCAGGCATGCAACAATTGTGCTTTGAAGGGTTCTGATATGTTTCATCATGGGTTGTAAACGCCCTGCCATTTTTAATCAGGTGTTGGAAGGGTTATTGCATGTTTCATCAATAGTTGGAAGATTCTTGGCATGACTCATCAGGGATTGGAAGGGTACTGGCATGCCACAACTGTGTTTGGAAGAGTCCTGATATCATAAGCTTGGGCAAAGTCACCATCGGTGATGAGCAAAGTCATCCTTAGTGTTGGTAAAGTAACCATTTGTGTATAGCACAGTCATAATTAGTGGAGGCAAAGTGTCCATCAGTGATGAGCGAAGTCACAATTAGTGAAGGGCAAAATTACCATTAGTGTTGTTAAAGTCACCCTTACTTTTCATAAAGTCTTCATCAGTGAAATGCATAGTCAACATTAGTGTTCGTAAAGTCACCATCAGTGATGAGCAAAGACACCATTAGTGTTGGTAAAGTCACCACCAGTGAATGGCAAGGTCAACATTAGTGAGCGCAAAGTCACCATCAGTGATGAGCAAAGTCACCATTTGTTTTGGTAAACATACCATCAGTGATCTGCAAAGTCATTATTTGGAGGCACATGGTCAACATAAGTTTGGGCAATGTCACCATCGGTGATGAGCAATGTTAACATAAGTGGGGGCAAAGTCACCATTGGTGATGAGCAAAGTCACAATAAGTGCAGGGCTGAGTCACCATTAGTGTTGTTTAAGTCACCACTAGTGAAGGGCAAGGTCAACATTAGTGAGCGCAAAGTCACCATTTGTGATGAGCAAAGTCACCATTTGTTTTGGTAAAGACACCATCATTGATCTGCAAAGTCATTATTTGTAGGCACATGGTCAAAATAAGTTTGGGCAATGTCACCATCGGTGATGAGCAATGTTAAAATAAGTGGGGGCAAAGTCTCCATCAGTGATGAGCGAAGTCACAATTAGTGAAGGGCATAGTCAACATAAGTGTTGGTAATGTCACCATCAATAAAGGGCAACGGCAACATAAGTGGGGACAAAATCACCATCAGAGAAGAGCCAAGTCACCATTAGTGATCGTAAAGTCACCATTTGTTTTGGTAAAGACACCATCATTGATTTGCAAAGTCATTATTTGTAGGCACATGGTCAAAATAAGTTTGAGCATAGTCACCATCGGTGATTAGCAATGTTTACATAAGTGGGGGCAAAGTCACCATTAGTGATGAGCAAAGTCTCAATTAGTGAAGGGCTAAGTCACCATTAGTGTTGTAAATGTCACCTTTAGTTTTCTTAAAGTCACAATCAGTGAAGGGCAAGGTCAACATTAGTGAGCGCAAAGTCACCATCAGTGATGAGCAAAGTCACCATTTGTTTTGGTAAACACACCATCAGTGATCTGCAAAGTCATTATTTGTAGGCATATGGTCAAAATAAGTTTGGGCAATGTCACCATCGGTGATGAGCAATGTAAACATAAGTGGGGGCAAAGTCACCATTGGTGATGAGCAAAGTCACAATTAGTGCAGGGCTGAGTCACCATTAGTGTTGTTAAAGTCACAATCAGTGAAGGGCAAAGTCAACATTAGTGAGCGAAAAGTCAACATCAGTGATGAGCAAAGTCACCATTTGTTTTTGTAAACACACCATCAGTGATCTGCAAAGTCATTATTTGTAGGCACATGGTCAAAATTAGTTTGGGCAATGTCACCATCGGTGATGAGCAATGTTAACATAAGTACGGGCAAAGTCACCATTGGTGATGAGCAAAGTCACAATTAGTGCAGGGCTTAGTCACCATTAGTGTTGTTAAAGTCACAATCAGTGAAGGGCAAGGTCAACATTAGTGAGCGCAAAGTCACCATCAGTGATGAGAAAAGTCACCATTTGTTTTGGTAAACACACCATCAGTGATCTGCAAAGTCATTATTTGTAGGCACATGGTCAAAATAAGTTTGGGCAATGTCACCATCGGTGATTAGCAATGTTAACATAAGTGGGGGCAAAGTCACTTTTGGTGATGAGCAAAGTCACAATTAGTGCAGGGCTGAGTCACCATTAGTGTTGTTTAAGTCAACACTAGTGAAGGGCAAGGTCAACATTTGTGAGCGCAAAGTCACCATTGGTGATGAGCAAAGTCACCATTTGTTTTGGTAAAGACACCATCATTGATCTGCAAAGTCATTATTTGTAGGCACATGGTCAAAATAAGTTTGGGCAATGTCACCATCGGTGATTAGCAATGTTAACATAAGTAGGGGCAAAGTAACCATTGGTGATGAGCAATGTTAACATAAGTGGGGGCAAAGTCACCATTGGTGATGAGCAAAGTCACAATTAGTGCAGGGCTGAGTCACCATTAGTGTTGTTAAAGTCACAATCAGTGAAGGGCAAAGTCAACATTAGTGAGCGAAAAGTCACCATCAGTGATGAGCAAAGTCACCATTTGTTTTTGTAAACACACCATCAGTGATCTGCAAAGTCATTATTTGTAGGCACATGGTCAAAATAAGTTTGGGCAATGTCACCATCGGTGATGAGCAATGTTAACATAAGTACGGGCAAAGTCACCATTGGTGATGAGCAAAGTCACAATTAGTGCAGGGCTTAGTCACCATTAGTGTTGTTAAAGTCACAATCAGTGAAGGGCAAGGTCAACATTAGTGAGCGCAAAGTCACCATCAGTGATGAGAAAAGTCACCATTTGTTTTGGTAAACACACCATCAGTGATCTGCAAAGTCATTATTTGTAGGCACATGGTCAAAATAAGTTTGGGCAATGTCACCATCGGTGATTAGCAATGTTAACATAAGTGGGGGCAAAGTCACTTTTGGTGATGAGCAAAGTCACAATTAGTGCAGGGCTGAGTCACCATTAGTGTTGTTTAAGTCACCACTAGTGAAGGGCAAGGTCAACATTAGTGAGCGCAAAGTCACCATTGGTGATGAGCAAAGTCACCATTTGTTTTGCTAAAGACACCATCATTGATCTGCAAAGTCATTATTTGTAGGCACATGGTCAAAATAAGTTTGGGCAATGTCACCATCGGTGATTAGCAATGTTAACATAAGTGAGGGCAAAGTCACCATTGGTGATGAGCAATGTTAACATAAGTGGGGGCAAAGTCACCATTGGTGATGAGCAAAGTCACAATTAGTGCAGGGCTGAGTCACCATTAGTGTTGTTTAAGTCACCACTAGTGAAGGGCAAGGTCAACATTAGTGAGCGCAAAGTCACCATTGGTGATGAGCAAAGTCACCATTTGTTTTGGTAAAGACACCATCATTGATCTGCAAAGTCATTATTTGTAGGCACATGGTCAAAATAAGTTTGGGCAATGTCACCATCGGTGATTAGCAATGTTAACATAAGTGGGGGCAAAGTCACCATTGGTGATGAGCAAAGTCACAATTAGTGCAGGGCTTAGTCACCATTAGTGTTGTTTAAGTCACCACCAGTGAAGGGCAAGGTCAACATTAGTGAGCGCAAAGTCACCATTAGTGATGAGCCAAGTCACCATTAGTGTTCGTAAAGTCACCACCAGTGAAGGGAAATGTTAACATTAGTGAGAATAAAGTCACCATTAGTGATGAGCAAAGTCACCATTTGTTTTGGTAAAGACACCATCATTGATCTGCAAAGTCATTATTTGTAGGCACATGGTCAAAATAAGTTTGGGCAATGTCACCATCGGTGATGAGCAATGTTAAAATAAGTGGGGGCAAAGTCTCCATCAGTGATGAGCGAAGTCACAATTAGTGAAGGGCATAGTCAACATAAGTGTTGGTAATGTCACCATCAATAAAGGGCAACGGCAACATAAGTGGGGACAAAATCACCATCAGAGAAGAGCCAAGTCACCATTAGTGTTCGTAAAGTCACCATTTGTTTTGGTAAAGACACCATCATTGATCTGCAAAGTCATTATTTGTAGGCACATGGTCAAAATAAGTTTGGGCAATGTCACCATCGGTGATGAGCAATGTTAAAATAAGTGGGGGCAAAGTCTCCATCAGTGATGAGCGAAGTCACAATTAGTGAAGGGCATAGTCAACATAAGTGTTGGTAATGTCACCATCAATAAAGGGCAACGGCAACATAAGTGGGGACAAAATCACCATCAGAGAAGAGCCAAGTCACCATTAATAATCGTAAAGTCACCACCAGTGAATGGCAAGGTCAACATTAGTGAACGCAAAGTCACCATCAGTGATGAGCAAAGTCACCATTTGTTTTGGTAAACACACCATCAGTGATCTGCAAAGTCATTATTTGTAGGCACATGGTCAAAATAAGTTTGGGCAATGTCACCATCGGTGATGAGCAATGTTAACATAAGTGGGGGCAAAGTCACCATTGGTGATGAGCAAAGTCACAATTAGTGCAGGGCTTAGTCACCATTAGTGTTGTTTAAGTAACCACTAGTGAAGGGCAAGGTCAACATTAGTGAGCGCAAAGTCACCATTAGTGATGAGCCAAGTCACCATTAGTGTTCGTAAAGTCACCACCAGTGAAGGGCAAGGTCAACATTAGTGAGCATAAAGTCACCATTAGTGTTCGTAAAGTCACCATTTGTTTTGGTAAAGACACCATCAGTGATTTGCAAAGTCATTATTTGTAGGCACATGGTCAAAAAAAGTTTGAGCATAGTCACCATCGGTGATTAGCAATGTTTACATAAGTGGGGGCAAAGTCACCATTAGTGATGAGCAAAGTCACAATTAGTGAAGGGCTAAGTCACCATTAGTGTTGTAAATGTCACCTTTAGTTTTCTTAAAGTCACAATCAGTGAAGGGCATCGTCAACAAAAGTGTTGGTAAAGTCACCATTAGTAAAGGGCAAAGTCAACATAAGTAAGGGCAAAGTCAACATCAGTGATGAGCAAAGTCACCATCAGTGATGAGCAAAGTCACCCTTAGTGTTTGTAAAATAACCATTTGTGAAGGGCACAGTCATAATTAGTGGAGGCAAAGTCTCCATCAGTGATGAGCGAAGTCACAATTAGTGAAGGGCAAAGTCACCATTAGTGTTGTTAAAATCACCCTTAGTTTTCTTAAAGTCACAATCAGTGAAGGGCAACGGCAACATAAGTGGGGAGTAAATCACCATCAGAGATGAGAAAAGTCATCATTAGTGTTGGTAAAGTCACCATCAGTTAAGGGCTAAGTCAACATAAGTTAGGTCAAAGTCAACTTCAGTGATGAACAAAGTCAACATAAGTGGAGGCAAAGTCACCACCAGTGATGAGCAAAGTCACCATTTGTTTTGGTAAAGACAACATCAGTGATTTGCAAAGTCATTATTTGTAGGCAGATGGTCAACATAAGTTTGGGCAAAGTCACCATCGGTGATGAGCAAGGTTAACATAAGTGGAGGCAAAGTGTCCATCAGTGATGAGCGAAGTCACAATTAGTGAAGGGCAAATTCACCATTAGTGTTGTTAAAGTCACCATCAGTAAAGGGCAACGGCAACATAAGTGGGGACAAAATCACCATCAGAGATGAGAAAGTCACCATTAGTGTTGTTAAAGTCACATTTAGTCTTCTTAAAGTCACCATTAGTGAAGGGCAAAGTCACCATTAGTGTTCGTAAAGTCACCATCAGTTAAGGGCAAAGTTAACATAAGTTAGGGCAAAGTTAACTTCAGTTATGAGCAAAGTCAACATAAGTGGAGCCAAAGACAACAGCAGTGATCTGCAAAGTCCTTTTTTGTAGGCACATGGTCAACATTAGTTTGGGCAAAGTCACCATCGGTGATAAGCATGGTTTACATAAGTGGGGGCAAAGTCACCATCAGTGAAGAGCATGTTAGTCTAGGGAATTTGGCCTGAATACCTTCGATTAACTTCAGAGGAGATAGAATGAAGACAAAGAACAAAATCGTGTTGAATAAACGTTTATTATTAATTTAAAGTAAATAGGAAAAATACAAGTTAAAAAGCTCTCCTTTTTAAGAATAACAACTTCTTTTTATATTCAGTAGTTGTATCTTAAAAAGTTCATTAATCATAAAGAATCTAAATAAAGATAAGTTGTGAATTAAATCGGTCATAAAGATTTATGACATATGATAAATGATTCATAAAAACATAAAGATAAAATCTAGATAAGTTGTGAAAATTGATAAGGTTAATTTAAATAATTTAAACGGTTATTTTCACACCGTAACATTACCCCCCCTTGAAAATAATCATTCGTCCTCGAATGGACTAAACAAGGGTAGATTATTTATAGCATTAATTTGTTGAAAAAATTAGTTTATTTGTGATTGAGTCCAAACTTTCTTCGCTAATTTCTTGATTTTGAATATTGGGCTCAACATTTATTTTTTCTTTTGAAATTGTAATCATTTCTATTTGTTCTTTTGCACCATTCTTTTGATTTTCTGTAAATTCAGATTTTCGCTGTTCTTCTAAATTGTTAGAAAATTTGTTTTTCTCTGAATTTAATGTCCAGTATGGGAAACATTTGACACAGAAATTGCATCCTAGGATTAAAAGAAGTAATATGAGAATACTAGTACAGACTAACGCAATAATTCCAAATGTTTTCGTAAAAATCATATTTAAACCATTCTTTATTTCCAATTTTGTTTCGATGACGTTCGCTTTGATATTAGAAGTGTCTGACGAATGTGAATACCAAGTCCCAGCCGACATTTCATGATTTACTATTTCTTGAAACGTTGATAGAAGATCTATTCCATCAAGCAATAGTGGATTATGATGAACGTTTAATTCTTTTATCTTATTTTCCAAGTAATCAAAATTAAAAAATTGAATTTTTGAATTAGGTACAACACTAGATTGAAAATTTTTTCTAACAATAGTGTTGTTTTGGTCTACCAATTGTATATATTGTATGACTCTATTACAATGTACAAGATTAGATACTTGCCTAAAAATATTGTTATAAGTTAAAAATCCTGTTTTTGACGAATTCTTTATATTAAAAATTATAGGTTGATCTGTAAAGCACTGCGAAGTATTTCCATTGCGAGTATCCGTCAAAATTTCTATTTCGCTTACAGACAAACAGTCCGCTTTATAAATTGTACCCATAGTAGTGTAGAAGGTAATTGAACTTCCATCTTTAAGAAAATGTGTAAGATATTTGTCTTCATTTTTTGAAAAAAGGTTAAGCGTCGATTTAAAATTTAAACATTCGTTAAAAAGTATTTCATTTTTTTGTTTTATATCTTCGAAAACTCTATAGTCATTGTCAGCAAGTAACAATTCTTTCATTTCTTCTACAGTTGAACTCTGAGGTACTTTGTTATTTATATCTTGGTTAATTTTTCTACTCAGATAAATTCCTTCAACTGTTGTTAAGACTGAGATATTACAAATTAATTGAATTCCGGAAGCTTGAACTGCTAAATGTGATTCACTTATTAAAATATCGCTATCTCTTTCAAATTTGAAATCTTCCAACGTGATTTTGTATAGTGGGCATTCGTGATAAACAGTTTTATCCCATATTATAATGGAATCATGAAGATAACAAAAAAGATCTTTAGCTTGACATTTTAAACCGAATAAATGATCAAATTGATTTTTAGCTGTTATTAATTTTGGTGAGAAAGAACAAGAAAATGTTTCGCTTTTTCTTTCATTTAACCATGAAAATATTGCTTTTGAATTAGCAGAATAAGTACAATATTCAGCATCACAATTCATAGGTGATTCTCTGCATTTTCTAGTAATAACCATTATTTTGCATTCATCGTTAGTTAGTTTTACAGGTTCTGTTCTGAGTGATTCAAATTTTTCACCCCAAAACGACATTGATGTAACTAAAATATGTTTTTTCATTAAGCAATGATATCCATTTCCATAAACTTGGTGTTCCAATTTTCCTAAAACATTTAGTTTTATTTTCGAACTGACAACATTTTGGTTAGATTTCAATTCAAAATACTTATTCAATATGTGATTAGTATTTTTGGGTTTAGTTTTACATAGTGAATTTAGATCAACAATCTTTCTATGATAAGAATGCGAACATAACATAAAACTACCGTTTACATTTATCCCTTTTATTTTATTTACATTTTCAGTGAATATTGAAGGGATAATGCTAAACAAAAGTAAAAAACTTACAAAAAATGCTTTGTTTAATGTACATTTTCGCTTTGGACGTTGAGATATAGCGAATTGTAATCCTGATTTATAATCGTTTATTAGTTTAAGGTTGTTAAAATACTTTTCAGGAATCCAAGATGATTCCGATAATGGAAGATTTTTCCATTTTACAAGATAAAGATTATCGTTATCGATTATTTTATGCTTTTGAATTCTTTCAATTTCGGCACTCTCTACTGGAAGAGACGAATCGTCTTCCACCAATTTAATTTTATGTCTCGGATAAGAGTCTATAAAGTTTCGTTAAGAGCATTCTTAATAATATAATTACCACGTTTGGTGTGACCTGATACTTTATATGGTCCCTTGAACCTTGGTTCTAATTTATTAAGAAGTCCTTCGCATTTTAAGAATACAGTTTTTCCAATGTCAATTCGTTTCTCAACAATATTAGTAGATTTATTTTGTGTTTTAATTTGACGTTCTTGAAATGCTTTTAAATTTTTTAGCGCTAACGGACGTGTACTTTCAAATAGTTGTTTAATTTCTTTACTTCTTTCCAAGATAGCATTTGAATCTTCTTTTTCAGTTGAATAATTATTAAATGGGATCATGTTCCTTCCGAACATTAGTTCAAAAGGTGTGTGACCCGTAGCCGAATGAACTCTCGATTGGTATGCGATTAAAACAAACGGTAGGAACTTATGCCAGTTATTGATATTGGCTTCAGCATGTTTTCTTAAACAATTTGCTAAAGTCTGATTAAATCTTTCTGTTATCCCATTAGTTCTTGGATTATAAGCTGAGGTTGTGATATGTTTAAAACCTAAATTTGTTTTTAAACTTTCTAATACATTGTTACAAAATTCCCTTCCCTGGTCGGATAAAAGTTCCTCAAATGGACCAAACATACTAATATATTCAGTTAATATAGAAGCTACTTCATTAGCTGATTTTGATCGTATTGGTTTAGCAAACGAAAATCTTGTTACAAATTCAATTATTACTAATATACCATTGAAGCCTTCATCAGTTTCAGGAAGACCAAGAATAAGGTCTATCATAACACGTTTAAAAATTTTGCTAATGCTACTTGTTTGTGCAGGATGGTATTTTACAATTTCTTTGTTATTTCGATTGCAAACAGTGCACTTTTTTACAAATTTTTTTATATCATCAAATATATTTTTCCAATAAAATGTGTCTTTCAGTCTCTGATATGTGGATTCAGTTTGAAAGTGTCCAAAATTGTGTGCCTTTTCAATAATTTCTGCCCGCAATTCTGGCTTAGGTACTTCTAAATATTTTCCAGTTTTATGGATAAAAAGTTTATTGTTTTCATAACGATAATTTTTTGCCAAATTTTGAATATTTGTTGCTAATTTTTTTGAAATACCTGGTACAAGCTTTCCAAATTGGATGAAGTGGATTAAGTTGGGATTTTCCCACACGTCTAATTTAATTTTATCATTTAAAACTTGTGTTGTTGTCATACAAATCACAAAGTCAATTACAGGTCTACTGATTGCATCCACATTTCCATGTTCAGAGCCTTTTCTATAAACAACGTCAAAGTCGTACTCCTGAAGAAATATTGACCATCGGGTTAATTTTCCTGTCATTTTTTTAATGTTCTTAAGCCATAAAAGCGCAGAGTGGTCTGTTATAACTGTAAATTTTATTCCATACAGGTACTTTCTGAATTGTGTTATACCATAGATAACAGCTAAGCATTCTTTTTCTGAAATACCGTATTTTATTTCTGTTTTTGAGAGTGTTCGTGAAGCACAAGCAACCATGAATTCCTCTCCGTTTTCATCTTTTTGAGTTAATATTGCTCCAAGTGCGTACCCAGAAGCATCGACATAGAGTCTGTAATTGGAATTAGGATTTGGTATTCTTAATATTGGATATGAGGAACATTTTTTCTTAAGCATGTTAAAAGCTTCTTCACATTCACTACTCCATTCAAATACTGAATCTTTCGCACACAAAGCAAAAAGTGGATGAGCAATTTTTGAATAATCCTTAATAAAGCGTCGATAAAAGTTAGGTAGTCCAAGAAAACTTTGTAGTTCCTTTAAATTTTTTGGTCGAGCTCTTTCAACAATTGCTTTGATTTTTTCAGGATCCATTTTAACTTGATTATGAGACACAATGTGACCAAGCACTTTAATTTCATTTGCAAACCAGCTACATTTAGTTGGGTTTATTTTTAAATTTGCTTCCTTTAATTTTTTAAAAACTTGTCTTATGTGAGAGATGTGTTCGTGAAAGGTTTTTGAATGTATAGTGATATCATCCATATAAACTTCAACGAAAGGAAGGTCAACTAGGGTCATCTGAATAATCCTACAGAAGTCTGTTGGCGCATTCTTTAAGCCAAAAGGTAGTCTTAAAAATTCAAAATGACCATCTGGAGTGGAAAAAGCAGTTTTATGAATTGAACTTTCATCCATTTTCACTTGCCAGTAGCCTGACTTTAAATCAAGTGCAGTGAACCAATTCGAGTCCCTCATTCTATCAATTACATCTGTAATATTTGGAAGTGGCCATCTTTCTGTTAAAGTATTTTCGTTTAACTTTCTATAATCTATACAAATTCGTTTATTTCCGTCTTTTTTTGGAACAACAATTACAGGGGAAGACCAAGCCGATTTAGATGTTCGAATGATTCCTGCTTTTATCATCTTACTGATTTCGGTTCTTAAAAATTGGCGTTCGTTTTCTGACATTCTATATGGTCGTTTATAAATAGGAGCTACATTTTCATCAATCAACTTAATTACGTGTTTATACACCTCACAGCTCCCTAATTCTTCTATAGAATTAGCAAATAAACATTTTACTTCGGTTAATATTTTATCAAAAGCTTTTTGCTGATTGAATGATAAAGGACTTAAAGGATTAACCTTATATGATTTGTTTTCCCAAAAATAATCATCTGAGGTTTCTGGATTAACATCAGATAGAAAAATATCAAAAATATTTTCTTCTTTATTACTTTCGCTACTTTCTAATTTAAAATCTGAACCTGGAAATTTTATAAGTCCTTGGGATGGAAAAATTCCTGAATTTGTTTTTTGAAACCAATCAAGACCTAACAAAACATCATGGTCTTCATGATCGAAAACAATAAATTCGATTAAACATAAACTGTTACCTAGCTTAATTTCAATTGGTTTTGTTTTGCCAGATGCATGAGTAATTATGCCTGTTGCTGTCTTTATTTTGTTTTCACATGCTAAAATATCTATATTATATTGAACTGCTGTCATATGGTTCATAATAGAATGGGTAGCCCCGCAATCTATTCCTATTTTCATTAATTTACCTCCTACATAACCTGTAGTTGATGGTATACAGTTAATATTTTTCGAGAGAGAAGAAACCATATAAATCTTTTCTTCCGAATCAGAAACAATTTCTAAAGAATTTATCTTTTTTAATATTACCCTGCACTTATTAGCATAATGTCCTTTCTTTTTACATCTAAGACATGTAATATCATGTGATTTATTGTTTCTTTGATTTAAATATTTATTAGATACAGTTTTTTGTTTTTGTAAATCTTTGAAAGTATCTCTTTTATATGAATTATTATTTTTCTTTTTTACATTAGTTTTAACAAAGTTAACTTTAGATATGCAGCTAGCCGCTGATTCTAATTGAATCGCAAGTGGGATAGCCTCCGACAGCTTAACGATTTTTCTACAAATAATTTCTCTTTTTGTATTTTCTTTTAAACCTTCTCTAAAGTAAAACATTTTTTCTTCCTCAGCCATAAAGCCTAACTTATTGGTCAAAGTCAAAAATCTGTTTACAAAATGTTCAACATTTAATTCTTTATGTTTTAAATTAGAGAGTTCGCTTCTTATCTTATGTTCTTTATCGACGTTTCTAAAGGTATCTTTGAGCTCTTTTTCAAACTCGAACCAGTTAGTTTTTGACTCAATATGTCTTTTTAATATTAACAATGGTAACTCAGCCACAAAATTGACGACTGCATTCAGTCGATCTTCATCAGGAATTTTTGCTGCTATAAAACCTTGCTTGATCATAAAAAGCCAATCTTCTATATCATCTTTACTATTACCAGAAAATTTTGGTGTACTTACATGAAGATGTTTTGGTTTATTCTCCATATTTTGGTTGAGCAAAAATTTATAGATTGGATCGTTCGATAAAGGAAACATTTGTTCTCTCATCTCGACCGGATGATTTATTGAATTTCGTTTATTATTTATCATGTTATTATAATCATTTGATACATAGTCAGACATTTTAGGTGTTTTTTGTCGATCATAATCATGAATAACCGAATTTGCTTGGTGAATTTTTGGATTCCAATCTTTTATTACATCTTTTCCATAACAATAAGATTCTGGTGTTTTTTGTGCATCATCATCACTGATAAGTATTGATTTAGGCGTTTTTTCGTTATGATCCATATTATATAACATTTTGTTTAAATTATTCGATTTCGACTTTATTGAAACATCATTTTGCGAGCGATTATTTATAGTTGAATAATCTAGCTTGTAAAAGTCTTTATTCATTATTAGAAATTGTTCTTCTTGTTGGCTGTTGCTGACAGTTGAGTTGTTAAGAAGATCCTCGTTGAATTGTACATTTTTTTTCTTATCAGAAGCTTGTAAGTCAAAATATTGACTCTCGTTTTGATTTAACTGTTTCTTAAGTTCTGATATTATTTTATCTTTCTCAAGATTATCCTCTTTTAGATTTTCATTTCTTAATAATAATTCTTCATTAGTCAGACGAAGTCTGTCAATATCTGAAGATACATCATCTTTCTGCTCATCTACGTCATCAGCGTCCAGTTTTATTTGTTTTATTTTGTTAACTTTGCTTTCAAAATTACTAATGCATTCTATGCACTTTGATTTCCTTGTATCAGTGGCATCATTGCTTTCCGCAATATCCTTAAATTCTGCTACAGTAGCCCTGTAAGCAGCCACTACCTTATCCAGGGAGTAAGCTAAGGATTTAGCCTTGCAAATATTAAGAGCTTTTATTTTTTTCCACTTTTTTGAATCGATATCCTCGATTATAGAGCCTATTTCACTCATTGCACAATTAATAATTAGTACTAATATAAAATTATCGCGCGGAACAATCTGCTTTTGTCTATTATCTATCTGTTTATATCGGTCTTTATCGCTGCTACCATATATGTTAGTCTAGGGAATTTGGCCTGAATACCTTCGATTAACTTCAGAGGAGATAGAATGAAGACAAAGAACAAAATCGTGTTGAATAAACGTTTATTATTAATTTAAAGTAAATAGGAAAAATACAAGTTAAAAAGCTCTCCTTTTTAAGAATTACAAATTCTATTTATATTCAGTAGTTGTATCTTAAAAAGGTCATTAATCATAAAGAATCTAAATAAAGATAAGTTGTGAATTAAATCGGTCATAAAGATTTATGACATATGATAAATGATTCATAAAAACATAAAGATAAAATCTAGATAAGTTGTGAAAATTGATAAGGTTAATTTAAATAATTGAAACGGTTATTTTCACACCGTAACAAGCATAGTCACCCTTAGTGTTGGTAAAGTAACCATTTGTGAAGGGCACAGTCATAATTAATGGAGGCAAAGTGTCCATCAGTGATAAGCGAAGTCACAATTAGTGAAGGGCAAAATTACCATTAGTGTTGTTAAAGTCACCCTTACTTTTCTTAAAGTCTTCATCAGTGAAGGGCATAGTCAACATTAGTGTTCGTAAAGTCACCATCTGTGATGAGCAAAGTCACCATTAGTGTTGTTTAGATGCCGTCAGTAAAGGGCAACGGCAACATAAGTGGGGACAAAATCACCATCAGAGATGAGCCAAGTCACCATTAATGTTCGTAAAGTCACCACCAGTGATGAGCAAAGTCACCATTTGTTTTGGTAAAGACACCATCAGTGATCTGCAAAGTCATTATTTGTAGGCACATGGTCAAAATAAGTTTGGGCAATGTCACCATCGGTGATGAGCAATGTTAACAAAAGTGGGGGCAAAGTCACCATTGGTGATGAGCAAAGTCACAATTAGTGCAGGGCTTAGTCACCATTAGTGTTGTTTAAGTCACCATTAGTGAAGGGCAAAGTCAACATAAGTGTTGGTAAAGTCACCATCAGTAAAGGGCAATGGCAACATAAGTGGGGACAAAATCACCATCAGAAATGAGCAAAGTCACCAATAGTTTTCGTAAAGTCTCCATCCGTGAAGGGCAAAGTCACCATTAGTGTTCGTAAAGTCACCATCAGTTAAGGGCAAAGTTAACATAAGTTAGGGCAAAGTCAACTTCAGTTATGAGCAAAGACAACATAAGTGGAGCCAAAGACAACAGCAGTGATCTGCAAAGTCCTTTTTTGTTGGCACATGGTCAACATTAGTTTGGGCAAAGTCACCATCGGTGATAAGCATGGTTTACATAAGTGGGGGCAAAGTAACCATCAGTGAAGGGCATAGTCACCCTTAGTGTTGGTAAAGTAACCATTTGTGAAGGGCACAGTCATAATTAAAGGAGGCAAAGTGTCCATCAGTGATGAGCGAATTCACAATTAGTGAAGGGCAAAATTACCATTAGTGTTGTTAAAGTCAACCTTACTTTTCTTAAAGTCTTCATCAGTGAAGGGCATAGTCAACATTAGTGTTCGTAAAGTCACCATCTGTGATGAGCAAAGTCACCATTAGTGTTGTTTAGATGCCGTCAGTAAAGGGCAACGGCAACATAAGTGGGGACAAAATCACCATCAGAGATGAGCCAAGTCACCATTAATGTTCGTAAAGTCACCACCAGTGATGAGCAAAGTCACCATTTGTTTTGGTAAAGACACCATCAGTGATCTGCAAAGTCATTATTTGTAGGCACATGGTCAAAATAAGTTTGGGCAATGTCACCATCGGTGATGAGCAATGTTAACAAAAGTGGGGGCAAAGTCACCATTGGTTATGAGCAAAGTCACAATTAGTGCAGGGCTTAGTCACCATTAGTGTTGTTTAAGTCACCATTAGTGAAGGGCAAAGTCAACATAAGTGTTGGTAATGTCACCATCAGTAAAGGGCAATGGCAACATAAGTGGGGACAAAATCACCATCAGAAATGAGCAAAGTCACCAATAGTTTTCGTAAAGTCTCCATCCGTGAAGGGCAAAGTCACCATTAGTGTTCGTAAAGTCACCATCAGTTAAGGGCAAAGTTAACATAAGTTAGGGCAAAGTCAACTTCAGTTATGAGCAAAGTCAACATAAGTGGAGCCAAAGACAACAGCAGTGATCTGCAAAGTCCTTTTTTGTAGGCACATGGTCAACATTAGTTTGGTCAAAGTCACCATCAGTGAAGAGCATAGTCACCCTTAGTGTTGGTAAAGTAACCATTTGTGAAGGGCACAGTCATAATTAATGGAGGCAAAGTGTCCATCAGTCACAATTAGTGAAGGGCAAAATTACCATTAGTGTTGTTAAAGTCACCCTTACTTTTCTTAAAGTCTTCATCAGTGAAGGGCATAGTCAACATTAGTGTTCGTAAAGTCACCATCTGTGATGAGCAAAGTCACCATTAGTGTTGGTAATGTCACCATAAGTAAAGGGCAACGGCGACATAAGTGGGGACAAAATCACCATCAGAGATGAGCCAAGTCACCATTAATGTTCGTAAAGTCACCATCAGTGATGAGCAAAGTCATTATTTGTAGGCACATGGTCAAAATAAGTTTGGGCAATGTCACCATCGGTGATGAGCAATGTTAATATAAGTGGGGGCAAAGTCATCATTGGTGATGAGCAAAGTCACAATTAGTGCAGGGCTTAGTCACCATTAGTGTTGTTTAAGTCACCACCAGTGAAGGGCAAGGTCAACATTAGTGAGCGCAAAGTCACCGTTCGTGATTAGCCAAGTCACCATTAGCGTTCGTAAAGTCACCAACAGTGAAGGGCAAGGTCAACATTAGTTAGCGCAAAGTCACCATTACTGATGAGCAAAGTAACCATTTGTTTTGGTAAAGACACCATCATTGATCTGCAAAGTCATTATTTGTAGGCACATGGTCAAAATAAGTTTGGGCATATTCACCATTGGTGATGAGCAATGTTAAATTAAGTAGGGGCAAAGTAACCATTAGTGATGAGCAAAGTCACCCTTAGTGTTGGTAAAGTCACCTTTTGTGAAGGGCACAGTCATAATTAGTGGAGGCAAAGTCTCCATCAGTAATGAGCGAAGTCACCATCAGTGATGAGCAAAGTCACCATTAATGTTCGTAAAGTCACCGCCAGTGAAGGGCAAGGTCAACATTAGTGAGCGCAAGGTCACCATCAGTGATGAGCAAAGTCACCATTTGTTTTGGTAAAGACACCATCAGTGATCTGCAAAGTCATTATTTGTAGGCACATGGTCAAAATAAGTTTGAGCATAGTCACCATCGGTGATTAGCAATGTTTACATAAGTGGGGGCAAAGTCACCATTAGTGATTAGCAAAGTCACCATCAGTGAAGGGCATAGTCAACAAAAGTGTTGGTAAAGTCATCATCAGTAAAGGGCACAGTCAACATAAGTTAGGGCAAAGCCAACATCAGTGAAGAGCAAAGTCACCATCAGTGATGAGCAAAGTCACCATTGGTGATGAGCAAAGTCACAATTAGTGCAGGGCTTAGTCACCATTAGTGTTGTTTAAGTCACCACCAGTGAAGGGCAAGGTCAACATTAGTGAGCGCAAAGTCACCATTAGTGATTAGCCAAGTCACCATTAGCGTTCGTAAAGTCACCAACAGTGAAGGGCAAGGTCAACATTAGTGAGCGCAAAGTCACCATTACTGATGAGCAAGGTCACCATTTGTTTTGGTAAAGACACCATCATTGATCTGCAAAGTCATTTTTTGTAGGCACATGGTCAAAATAAGTTTGGGCATAGTCACCATTGGTGATGAGCAATGTTAAATTAAGTAGGGGCAAAGTAACCATTAGTGATGAGCAAAGTCACCCTTAGTGTTGGTAAAGTCACCATTTTTGAAGGGCACAGTCAAAATTCGTGGAGGCAAAGTGTCCATCAGTGATGAGCGAAGTCACAAATAGTGAAGGGCAAAGTCACCATTAGTGTTCGTAAAGTCACCACCAGTGAAAAGCAAGGTCAACATTAGTGAGCGCAAAGTCACCATTAGTGATGAGCAAATTCACCATTTGATTTGGTAATGACACCATCAGTGATGAGCAGAATCACCCTTAGTGTTGGTAAAGTCACCTTTTGTGAAGGGCACAGTCATAATTAGTGGAGGCAAAGTCTCCATCAGTAATGAGCGAAGTCACCATCAGTGATGAGCAAAGTCACCATTAATGTTCGTAAAGTCACCGCCAGTGAAGGGCAAGGTCAACATTAGTGAGCGCAAGGTCACCATCAGTGATGAGCAAAGTCACCATTTGTTTTGGTAAAGACACCATCAGTGATCTGCAAAGTCATTATTTGTAGGCACATGGTCAAAATAAGTTTTAGCATAGTCACCATCGGTGATTAGCAATGTTTACATAAGTGGGGGCAAAGTCACCATTAGTGATTAGCAAAGTCACCATCAGTGAAGGGCATAGTCAACAAAAGTGTTGGTAAAGTCATCATCAGTAAAGGGCACAGTCAACATAAGTTAGGGCAAAGCCAACATCAGTGAAGAGCAAAGTCACCATCAGTGATGAGCAAAGTCACCATTGGTGATGAGCAAAGTCACAATTAGTGCAGGGCTTAGTCACCATTAGTGTTGTTTAAGTCACCACCAGTGAAGGGCAAGGTCAACATTAGTGAGCGCAAAGTCACCATTAGTGATTAGCCAAGTCACCATTAGCGTTCGTAAAGTCACCAACAGTGAAGGGCAAGGTCAACATTAGTGAGCGCAAAGTCACCATTACTGATGAGCAAGGTCACCATTTGTTTTGGTAAAGACACCATCATTGATCTGCAAAGTCATTATTTGTAGGCACATGGTCAAAATAAGTTTGGGCATAGTCACCATTGGTGATGAGCAATGTTAAATTAAGTAGGGGCAAAGTAACCATTAGTGATGAGCAAAGTCACCCTTAGTGTTGGTAAAGTCACCATTTTTGAAGGGCACAGTCAAAATTCGTGGAGGCAAAGTGTCCATCAGTGATGAGCGAAGTCACAAATAGTGAAGGGCAAAGTCACCATTAGTGTTCGTAAAGTCACCACCAGTGAAAAGCAAGGTCAACATTAGTGAGCGCAAAGTCACCATTAGTGATGAGCAAATTCACCATTTGATTTGGTAATGACACCATCAGTGATGAGCAGAATCACCCTTAGTGTTGGTAAAGTAACCATTTGTGAAGGGCACAGTCATAATAAATGTAGGCAAAGTGTCCATCAGTGTTAGGCGAAGTCACAATTAGTGAAGGGCAAGGTCAACATAAGTGTTGGTATGGTCACCATCAGTAAAGGGCAACGGCAACATAAGTGGCGACAAAATCACCATCAGAGATGATCAAAGTCACCAAAAGTGTTCGTAAAGTAACCATCAATGATGAGCAAAGTCACCATTATTTTTGGTAAAGTCATTATCAGTTAAGGGCAAAGTCAACATAAGTTAGGGCAAAGTCACCATTGGTTAATGAGCAAAGTCACAATTAGTGCAGGGCTTAGTCACCATTAGTGTTGTTTAAGTCACCACCAGTGAAGGGCAAGGTCAACATTAGTGAGCGCAAAGTCACCATTAGTGAAGGGCAAAATTACCATTAGTGTTGTTAAAGTCACCCTTACTTTTCTTAAAGTCTTCATCAGTGAAGGGCATAGTCAACATTAGTGTTCGTAAAGTCACCATCTGTGATGAGCAAAGTCACCATTAGTGTTGTTTAGATGCCGTCAGTAAAGGGCAACGGCAACATAAGTGGGGACAAAATCACCATCAGAGATGAGCCAAGTCACCATTAATGTTCGTAAAGTCACCACCAGTGATGAGCAAAGTCACCATTTGTTTTGGTAAGGACACCATCAGTGATCTGCAAAGTCATTATTTGTAGGCACATGGTCAAAATAAGTTTGGGCAATGTCACCATCGGTGATGAGCAATGTTAACAAAAGTGGGGGCAAAGTCACCATTGGTGATGAGCAAAGTCACAATTAGTGCAGGGCTTAGTCACCATTAGTGTTGTTTAAGTCACCATTAGTGAAGGGCAAAGTCAACATAAGTGTTGGTAAAGTCACCATCAGTAAAGGGCAATGGCAACATAAGTGGGGACAAAATCACCATCAGAAATGAGCAAAGTCACCAATAGTTTTCGTAAAGTCTCCATCCGTGAAGGGCAAAGTCACCATTAGTGTTCGTAAAGTCACCATCAGTTAAGGGCAAAGTTAACATAAGTTAGGGCAAAGTCAACTTCAGTTATGAGCAAAGTCAACATAAGTGGAGCCAAAGACAACAGCAGTGATCTGCAAAGTCCTTTTTTTTTGGCACATGGTCAACATTAGTTTGGGCAAAGTCACCATCGGTGATAAGCATGGTTAACATAAGTGGGGGCAAAGTCACCATCATTGAAGAGCATAGTCACCCTTAGTGTTGGTAAAGAAACCATTTGTGAAGGGCACAGTCATAATTAAAGGAGGCAAAGTGTCCATCAGTGATGAGCGAAGTCACAATTAGTGAAGGGCAAAATTACCATTATTGTTGTTAAAGTCAACCTTACTTTTCTTAAAGTCTTCATCAGTGAAGGGCATAGTCAACATTAGTGTTCGTAAAGTCACCATCTGTGATGAGCAAAGTCACCATTAGTGTTGTTTAGATGCCGTCAGTAAAGGGCAACGGCAACATAAGTGGGGACAAAATCACCATCAGAGATGAGCCAAGTCACCATTAATGTTCGTAAAGTCACCACCAGTGATGAGCAAAGTCACCATTTGTTTTGGTAAAGACACCATCAGTGATCTGCAAAGTCATTATTTGTAGGCACATGGTCAAAATAAGTTTGGGCAATGTCACCATCGGTGATGAGCAATGTTAACAAAAGTGGGGGCAAAGTCACTATTGTTTATGAGCAAAGTCACAATTAGTGTAGGGCTTAGTCACCATTAGTGTTGTTTAAGTCACCATTAGTGAAGGGCAAAGTCAACATAAGTGTTGGTAATGTCACCATCAGTAAAGGGCAATGGCAACATAAGTGGGGACAAAATCACCATCAGAAATGAGCAAAGTCACCAATAGTTTTCGTAAAGTCTCCATCCGTGAAGGGCAAAGTCACCATTAGTGTTCGTAAAGTCACCATCAGTTAAGGGCAAAGTTAACATAAGTTAGGGCAAAGTCAACTTCAGTTATGAGCAAAGTCAACATAAGTGGAGCCAAAGACAACAGCAGTGATCTGCAAAGTCCTTTTTTGTAGGCACATGGTCAACATTAGTTTGGTCAAAGTCACCATCAGTGAAGAGCATAGTCACCCTTAGTGTTGGTAAAGTAACCATTTGTGAAGGGCACAGTCATAATTAATGGAGGCAAAGTGTCCATCAGTCACAATTAGTGAAGGGCAAAATTACCATTAGTGTTGTTAAAGTCACCCTTACTTTTCTTAAAGTCTTCATCAGTGAAGGGCATAGTCAACATTAGTGTTCGTAAAGTCACCATCTGTGATGAGCAAAGTCACCATTAGTGTTGGTAATGTCACCATAAGTAAAGGGCAACGGCAACATAAGTGGGGACAAAATCACCATCAGAGATGAGCCAAGTCACCATTAATGTTCGTAAAGTCACCATCAGTGATGAGCAAAGTCACCATTTGTTTTGGTAAAGACACCATCAGTGATCTGCAAAGTCATTATTTGTAGGCACATGGTCAAAATAAGTTTGGGCAATGTCACCATCGGTGATGAGCAATGTTAATATAAGTGGGGGCAAAGTCATCATTGGTGATGAGCAAAGTCACAATTAGTGCAGGGCTTAGTCACCATTAGTGTTGTTTAAGTCACCACCAGTGAAGGGCAAGGTCAACATTAGTGAGCGCAAAGTCACCATTAGTGATTAGCCAAGTCACCATTAGCGTTCGTAAAGTCACCAACAGTGAAGGGCAAGGTCAACATTAGTGAGCGCAAAGTCACCATTAGTGATGAGCAAAGTAACCATTTGTTTTGGTAAAGACACCATCATTGATCTGCAAAGTCATTATTTGTAGGCACATGGTCAAAATAAGTTTGGGCATATTCACCATTGGTGATGAGCAATGTTAAATTAAGTAGGGGCAAAGTAACCATTAGTGATGAGCAAAGTCACCCTTAGTGTTGGTAAAGTCACCATTTTTGAAGGGCACAGTCAAAATTCGTGGAGGCAAAGTGTCCATCAGTGATGAGCGAAGTCACAATTAGTGAAGGGCAAAGTCACCATTAGTGTTCGTAAAGTCACCGCCAGTGAAGGGCAAGGTCAACATTAGTGAGCGCAAGGTCACCATCAGTGATGAGCAAAGTCACCATTTGTTTTGGTAAAGACACCATCAGTGATCTTCAAAGTCATTATTTGTAGGCACATGGTCAAAATAAGTTTGAGCATAGTCACCATCGGTGATTAGCAATGTTTACATAAGTGGGAGCAAAGTCACCATTAGTGATTAGCAAAGTCACAATTAGTGAAGGGCTAAGTCACCATTAGTGTTGTTAAAGTCACATTTAGTTTTCTTAAAGTCACCATCAGTGAAGGGCATAGTCAACAAAAGTGTTGGTAAAGTCATCATCAGTAAAGGGCACAGTCAACATAAGTTAGGGCAAAGCCAACATCAGTGAAGAGCAAAGTCACCGTCAGTGATGAGCAAAGTCACCATTGGTGATGAGCAAGGTCAACATTAGTGAGCGCAAAGTCACCATTAGTGATTAGCCAAGTCACCATTAGCGTTCGTAAAGTCACCAACAGTGAAGGGCAAGGTCAACATTAGTGAGCGCAAAGTCACCATTACTGATGAGCAAGGTCACCATTTGTTTTGGTAAAGACACCATCATTGATCTGCAAAGTCATTATTTGTAGGCACATGGTCAAAATAAGTTTGGGCATAGTCACCATTGGTGATGAGCAATGTTAAATTAAGTAGGGGCAAAGTAACCATTAGTGATGAGCAAAGTCACCCTTAGTGTTGGTAAAGTCACCATTTTTGAAGGGCACAGTCAAAATTCGTGGAGGCAAAGTGTCCATCAGTGATGAGCGAAGTCACAAATAGTGAAGGGCAAAGTCACCATTAGTGTTCGTAAAGTCACCACCAGTGAAAAGCAAGGTCAACATTAGTGAGCGCAAAGTCACCATCAGTGATGAGCAGAATCACCCTTAGTGTTGGTAAAGTAACCATTTGTAAAGGTGCACAGTCATAATAAATGTAGGCAAAGTGTCCATCAGTGTTAGGCGAAGTCACAATTAGTGAAGGGCAAGGTCAACATAAGTGTTGGTATGGTCACCATCAGTAAAGGGCAACGGCAACATAAGTGGCGACAAAATCACCATCAGAGATGATCAAAGTCACCAAAAGTGTTCGTAAAGTAACCATCAATGATGAGCAAAGTCACCATTATTGTTGGTAAAGTCACCATCAGTTAAGGGCAAAGTCAACATAAGTTAGGGCAAAGTCACCATTGGTTAATGAGCAAAGTCAAAATTAGTGCAGGGCTTAGTCACCATTAGTGTTATTTAAGTCACCACCAGTGAAGGGCAAGGTCAACATTAGTGAGCGCAAAGTCACCATTTGTGATTAGCCAAGTCACCATTAGTGTTCGTAAAGTCACCAACAGTGAAGGGCAAGGTCAACATTAGTGAGCGCAAAGTCACCATTAGTGATGAGCAAAGTCACCATTTGTTTTGGTAAAGACACCATCATTGATCTGCAAAGTCATTATTTGTAGGCACATGGTCAAAATAAGTTTGGGCATAGTCACCATTGGTGATGAGCAATGTTAAATTAAGTGGGGGCAAAGTAACCATTAGTGATGAGCAAAGTCACCCTTAGTGTTGGTAAAGTCACCTTTTGTGAAGGGCACAGTCATAATTAGTGGAGGCAAAGTCTCCATCAGTAATGAGCGAAGTCACCATCAGTGATGAGCAAAGTCACCATTAATGTTCGTAAAGTCACCGCCAGTGAAGGGCAAGGTCAACATTAGTGAGCGCAAGGTCACCATCAGTGATGAGCAAAGTCACCATTTGTTTTGGTAAAGACACCATCAGTGATCTGCAAAGTCATTATTTGTAGGCACATGGTCAAAATAAGTTTGAGCATAGTCACCATCGGTGATTAGCAATGTTTACATAAGTGGGGGCAAAGTCACCATTAGTGATTAGCAAAGTCACAATTAGTGAAGGGCTAAGTCACCATTAGTGTTGTTAAAGTCACATTTAGTTTTCTTAAAGTCACCATCAGTGAAGGGCATAGTCAACAAAAGTGTTGGTAAAGTCACCATCAGTAAAGGGCACAGCCAACATAAGTTAGGGCAAAGCCAACATCAGTGAAGAGCAAAGTCACCATCAGTGATGAGCAAAGTCACCCTTAGTGTTGGTAAAGTAACCATTTGTGAAGGACACAGTCATAATTAGTGGAGGCAAAGTCTCCATCAGAAATGAGCAAAGTCACCAATAGTTTTCGTAAAGTCTCCATCCGTGAAGGGCAAAGTCAACATTAGTGTTCGTAAAGTCACCATCAGTTAAGGGCAAAGTTAACATAAGTTAGGGCAAAGTCAACTTCAGTTATGAGCAAAGTCAACATAAGTGGAGCCAAAGACAACAGCAGTGATCTGCAAAGTCCTTTTTTGTAGGCACATGGTCAACATTAGTTTGGTCAAAGTCACCATCAGTGAAGAGCATAGTCACCCTTAGTGTTGGTAAAGTAACCATTTGTGAAGGGCACAGTCATAATTAATGGAGGCAAAGTGTCCATCCGTCACAATTAGTGAAGGGCAAAATTACCATTAGTGTTGTTAAAGTCACCCTTACTTTTCTTAAAGTCTTCATCAGTGAAGGGCATAGTCAACATTAGTGTTCGTAAAGTCACCATCTGTGATGAGCAAAGTCACCATAAGTGTTGGTAATGTCACCATAAGTAAAGGGCAACGGCAACATAAGTGGGGACAAAATCACCATCAGAGATGAGCCAAGTCACCATTAATGTTCGTAAAGTCACCATCAGTGATGAGCAAAGTCACCATTTGTTTTGGTAAAGACACCATCAGTGATCTGCAAAGTCATTATTTGTAGGCACATGGTCAAAATAAGTTTGGGCAATGTCACCATCGGTGATGAGCAATGTTAATATAAGTGGGGGCAAAGTCACCATTGGTGATGAGCAAAGTCACAATTAGTGCAGGGCTTAGTCACCATTAGTGTTTTTTCAGTCACCACCAGTGAAGGGCAAGGTCAGCATTAGTGAGCGCAAAGTCACCATTAGTGATTAGCCAAGTCACCATTAGCGTTCGTAAAGTCACCAACAGTGAAGGGCAAGGTCAACATTAGTGAGCGCAAAGTCACCATTAGTGATTAGCAAAGTAACCATTTGTTTTGGTAAAGACACCATCATTGATCTGCAAAGTCATTATTTGTAGGCACATGGTCAAAATAAGTTTGGGCATAGTCACCATTGGTGATGAGCAATGTTAAATTAAGTAGGGGCAAAGTAACCATTAGTGATGAGCAAAGTCACCCTTAGTGTTGGTAAAGTCACCTTTTGTGAAGGGCACAGTCATAATTAGTGGAGGCAAAGTCTCCATCAGTAATGAGCGAAGTCACCATCAGTGATGAGCAAAGTCACCATTAATGTTCGTAAAGTCACCGCCAGTGAAGGGCAAGGTCAACATTAGTGAGCGCAAGGTCACCATCAGTGATGAGCAAAGTCACCATTTGTTTTAGTAAAGACACCATCAGTGATCTGCAAAGTCATTATTTGTAGGCACATGGTCAAAATAAGTTTGAGCATAGTCACCATCGGTGATTAGCAATGTTTACATAAGTGGGGGCAAAGTCACCATTAGTGATTAGCAAAGTCACAATTAGTGAAGGGCTAAGTCACCATTAGTGTTGTTAAAGTCACATTTAGTTTTCTTAAAGTCACCATCAGTGAAGGGCATAGTCAACAAAAGTGTTGGTAAAGTCATCATCAGTAAAGGGCACAGTCAACATAAGTTAGGGCAAAGCCAACATCAGTGAAGAGCAAAGTCACCATCAGTGATGAGCAAAGTCACCATTGGTGATGAGCAAAGTCACAATTAGTGCAGGGCTTAGTCACCATTAGTGTTGTTTAAGTCACCACCATTGAAGGGCAAGGTCAACATTAGTGAGCGCAAAGTCGCCAATAGTGATTAGCCAAGTCACCATTAGCGTTCGTAAAGTCACCAACAGTGAAGGGCAAGGTCAACATTAGTGAGCGCAAAGTCACCATTTGTTTTGGTAAAGACACCATCATTGATCTGCAAAGTCATTATTTGTAGGCACATGGTCAAAATAAGTTTGGGCATAGTCACCATTGGTGATGAGCAATGTTAAATTAAGTAGGGGCAAAGTAACCATTAGTGATGAGCAAAGTCACCCTTAGTGTTGGTAAAGTCACCATTTTTGAAGGGCACAGTCAAAATTCGTGGAGGCAAAGTGTCCATCAGTGATGAGCGAAGTCACAATTAGTGAAGGGCAAAGTCACCATTAGTGTTCGTAAAGTCACCACCAGTGAAAAGCAAGGTCAACATTAGTGAGCGCAAAGTCACCATTAGTGATGAGCAAATTCACCATTTGATTTGGTAATGACACCATCAGTGATGAGCAGAATCACCCTTGGTGTTGGTAAACTAACCATTTGTGAAGGGCACAGTCATAATAAATGTAGGCAAAGTGTCCATCAGTGTTAGGCGAAGTCACAATTAGTGAAGGGCAAGGTCAACATATGTGTTGGTATGGTCACCATCAGTAAAGGGCAACGGCAACATAAGTGGCGACAAAATCACCATCAGAGATGATCAAAGTCACCAAAAGTGTTCGTAAAGTAACCATCAATGATGAGCAAAGTCACCATTATTGTTGGTAAAGTCACCATCAGTTAAGGGCAAAGTCAACATTAGTAAGGGCAAAGTAAACTTCAGTGATGAGCAAAGTCAACATAAGTGGAGGCAATGTCACCACCAATATTGAGCAAAGACACCATTTGTTTTGGAATAGACAACATCAGTGATGAGCAAAGTCACCCTAAGTGTTGGTAAAGTTACCATTTTTGAAGGGCACAGTCATAATAAATGTAGGCAAAGTGTCCATCAGTGTAAGGCGAAGTCACAATTAGTGAAGGGCAAGGTCAACATAAGTGTTGGTATGGTCACCATCAGTAAAGGGCAACGGCAACATAAGTGGCGACAAAATCACCATCAGAGATGATCAAAGTCACCAAAAGTGTTCGTAAAGTAACCATCAATGATGAGCAAAGTCACCATTATTGTTGGTAAAGTCACCATCAGTTAAGGGCAAAGTCAACATAAGTTAGGGCAAAGTCACCATTGGTGATGAGCAAAGTCACAATTAGTGCAGGGCTTAGTCACCATTAGTGTTGTTTAAGTCACCACCAGTGAAGGGCAAGGTCAACATTAGTGAGCGCAAAGTCACCATTAGTGATTAGCCAAGTCACCATTAGTGTTCGTAAAGTCACCAACAGTGAAGGGCAAGGTCAACATTAGTGAGCGCAAAGTCACCATTAGTGATGAGCAAAGTCACCATTTGTTTTGGTAAAGACACCATCATTGATCTGCAAAGTCATTATTTGTAGGCACATGGTCAAAATAAGTTTGGGCATAGTCACCATTGGTGATGAGCAATGTTAAATTAAGTGGGGGCAAAGTAACCATTAGTGATGAGCAAAGTCACCCTTAGTGTTGGTAAAGTCACCTTTTGTGAAGGGCACAGTCATAATTAGTGGAGGCAAAGTCTCCATCAGTAATGAGCGAAGTCACCATCAGTGATGAGCAAAGTCACCATTAATGTTCGTAAAGTCACCGCCAGTGAAGGGCAAGGTCAACATTAGTGAGCGCAAGGTCACCATCAGTGATGAGCAAAGTCACCATTTGTTTTGGTAAAGACACCATCAGTGATCTGCAAAGTCATTATTTGTAGGCACATGGTCAAAATAAGTTTGAGCAAAGTCACCATCGGTGATTAGCAATGTTTACATAAGTGGGGGCAAAGTCACCATTAGTGATTAGCAAAGTCACAATTAGTGAAGGGCTAAGTCACCATTAGTGTTGTTAAAGTCACATTTAGTTTTCTTAAAGTCACCATCAGTGAAGGGCATAGTCAACAAAAGTGTTGGTAAAGTCACCATCAGTAAAGGGCACAGCCAACATAAGTTAGGGCAAAGCCAACATCAGTGAAGAGCAAAGTCACCCTAAGTGTTGGTAAAGTAACCATTTGTGAAGGACACAGTCATAATTAGTGGAGGCAAAGTCTCCATCAGTGATGAGCAAAGTCACAATTAGTGAAGGGCAAAGTCACCATTAGTGTTGTTAAAGTCACCCTTAGTTTTCTTTAAGTCACCATCAGTGAAGGGCAACGGCAACATAAGTGGGGAGTAAATCACCATCAGAGATGAGAATAGTCAGCAAAAGTGTTCGTAAAGTCTCCATCCGTGAAGGGCAAAGTCACCATTAGTGTTCATAAAGTCACCATAAGTGATGAGAAAAGTCACCAATAGTGTTGGTAAAGTCACAATCAGTTAAGGGCAAAGTCAACATAATTTAGGTCAAAGTCAACTTCAGTGATGAACAAAGTCAACATAAGTGGAGGCAAAGTCACCGCCAGTGATGAGCAAAGTCACCATTTGTTTTGGTAAAGACAACATCAGTGATTTGCAAAATCATTATTTGTAGGCACATGGTCAACATAAGTTTGGGCAAAGTCACCATCTGTGATGAGCAAGGTTAACATAAGTGGTGGCAAAGTGTCCATCAGTGATGAGTGAAGTCACAATTAGTGAAGGGCAAATTCACCATTAGTGTTGTTAAAGTAACCATCAGTGATGAGCAAAGTCACCATTAGTGTTGTTAAAGTCACCATCAGTGATGAGCAAAGTCAGCATTAGTGGAGGCAAAGTCACCACCAGTGATGAGCGAAATCACAACTAGTGAAGGGCTAAGTCACCATTTGTGTTGTTTAAGTCAGCCTTAGTTTTTTTAAATTCACCATCAGTGAAGGGCTTAGTCAACATAACTGTTGGTAAAGTCACCATCAGTCAAGGACAACGGCAACATAAGTGGGGACAAAATCACCATCAGAGATGAGCAAAGTCAACAATAGTGTTCGTTAAGTCTCCATCCGTGAAGGGCAAAGTCACCATTAGTGTTCGTAAAGTCACCATTTGTGATGAGCAAAGTCACCATTTTTTTTCGTAAATACATATCAGTGATCTGCAAAGTCATTATTTTTAGGCACATGGTCAACATAAGTTTGGGCAAAATCGTCATCGGTGATGAGCAAGGCTAACATAAGTGGGGGCAAAGTCACCATCAGTGATGAGCAAAGTCACCCTTAGTGTTGGTAAAGTAACCATTTGTGTAGGGCACAGTCATAATTAGTGGAGGCAAAGTGTCCATCAGTGATGAGCGAAGTCACAATTAGTGAAGGGCAAAATTACCATTAGTGTTGTTAAAGTCACCCTTACTTTTCTTAAAGTCTTCATCAGTGAAGGGCATTGTCAACATTAGTGTTCGTAAAGTCACCATCAGTGATGAGCAAAGTCACCATTTGTTTTGGTAAAGACACAATCAGTGATCTGCAAAGTCATTATTTGTAGGCACATGGTCAAAATAAGTTTGGGCAATGTCACCATCGGTGATGAGCAATGTTATCATAAGTGGGGGCAAAGTCACCATTGGTGATGAGCAAAGTCACAATTAGTGCAGGGCTTAGTCACCATTAGTGTTGTTTAAGTCTCTCTTAGTCTTCTTAAATTCACCATTAGTGAAGGGCAAAGTCAACATAAGTGTTGGTAAAGTCACCATTAGTGTTCGTAAAGTCAACATCAGTTAAGGGCAAAGTCAACTTCAGTGATGAACAAAGTCAACATAAGTGGAGGCAAAGTCACCACCAGTGATGAGCAAAGTCACCATTTGTTTTGGTAAAGACAACATCAGTGATTTGCAAAGTCCTAATTTGTAGGCACATGGTCAACATTAGTTTGGGCAAAGTCACCATCGGTGATAAGCATGGTTAACATAAGTGGGGGCAAAGTCACCATCAGTGAAGAGCATAGTCACCCTTAGTGTTGGTAAAGAAACCATTTGTGAAGGGCACAGTCATAATTAATGGAGGCAAAGTGTCCATCAGCGATGAGCGAAGTCACAATTAGTGAAGGGCAAAGTCACCATTAGTGTTCGTAAAGTCACCACCAGTGAAAAGCAAGGTCAACATTAGTGAGCGCAAAGTTAACATTAGTGATGAGCAAAGTCACCATTTGATTTGATAATGCCACCATCAGTGATGAGCAAAATCACCCTTAGTGTTGCTAAAGTAACCATTTGTGAAGGGCACAGTCAAAATTAATGGAGGCAAAGTGTCCATTAGTGTTCGTAAAGTCACCATTTGTGATGAGCAATGTCACCATTTTTTTTCGTAAATACATATCAGTGATCTGCAAAGTCATTATTTTTAGGCACATGGTCAAAATAAGTTTGGGCAATGTCACCATCGGTGATGAGCAATGTTATCATAAGTGGGGGCAAAGTCACCATTGGTGATGAGCAAAGTCACAATTAGTGCAGGGCTTAGTCACCATTAGTGTTGTTTAAGTCTCTCTTAGTCTTCTTAAATTCACCATTAGTGAAGGGCAAAGTCAACATAAGTGTTGGTAAAGTCACCATTAGTGTTCGTAAAGTCAACATCAGTTAAGGGCAAAGTAAACTTCAGTGATGAACAAAGTCAACATAAGTGGAGGCAAAGTCACCACCAGTGATGAGCAAAGTCACCATTTGTTTTGGTAAAGACAACATCAGTGATTTGCAAAGTCCTTATTTGTAGGCACATGGTCAACATTAGTTTGGGCAAAGTCACCATCGGTGATAAGCATGGTTAACATAAGTGGGGGCAAAGTCACCATCAGTGAAGAGCATAGTCACCCTTAGTGTTGGTAAAGAAACCATTTGTGAAGGGCACAGTCATAATAAATGGAGGCAAAGTGTCCATCAGTGATAAGCGAAGTCACAATTAGTGAAGGGCAAAATCAACATAAGTGTTGGTATGGTCACCATCAGTAAAGGGCAACGGCAACATAAGTGGGGACAAAATCACCATCAGAGATGATCAAAGTCACCAAAAGTGTTCGTAAAGTAACCATCAATGATGAGCAAAGTCACCATTGGTGTTGGAAAAGTCACCATCAGTTAAGGGCAAAGTCAACATAAGTTAGGGCAAAGTAAACTTCAGTGATGAGCAAAATCAACATAAGTGGAGGCAAAGTCACCACCAATGATGAGCAAAGACACCATTTGTTTTAATAAAGACACCATCAGTGATGAGCAAAGTCAACCTAAGTGTTGGTAAAGTAACCATTTGTGAAGGGCACAGTCATAATAAATGGAGGCAAAGTGTCCATCAGTGATAAGCGAAGTCACAATTAGTGAAGGGCAAAGTCAACATAAGTGTTGGTATGGTCACCATCAGTAAAAGGCAACGGCAACATAAGTGGGGACAAAATCACCATCAGAGATGATCAAAGTCACCAAAAGTGTTCGTAAAGTAACCATCAATGATGAGCAAAGTCACCATTAGTGTTGGAAAAGTCACCATCAGTTAAGGGCAAAGTCAACATAAGTTAGGGCAAAGTAAACTTCAGTGATGAGCGAAGTCACAATTAGTGAAGGGCAAAATTACCATTAGTGTTGTTAAAGTCACCCTTACTTTTCTTAAAGTCTTCATCAGTAAAGGGCATAGTCAACATAAGTGTTCGTAAAGTCACCATCTGTGATGAGCAAAGTCACCATTAGTGTTGGTAATGATACCATCAGTAATAGGCAACGGCAACATAAGTGGGGACAAAATCACCATCAGAGATGAGCCAAGTCACCATTTGTTTTGGTAAAGACACAATCAGTGATCTGCAAAGTCATTATTTGTAGGCTCATGGTCAAAATAAGTTTGGGCAATGTCACCATCGGTGATGAGCAATGTTATCATAAATGGGTGCAAATCACCATTGGTGATGAGCAAAGTCACAACTAGTGCAGGGCTTAGTCACCATTAGTGTTGTTTAAGTCTCTCTTAGTCTTCTTAAAGTCACCATTAGTGAAGGGCAAAGTCAACATAAGTGTTGGCAAAGTCACCATTAGTGTTCGTAAAGTCACCATCAGTTAAGGGCAAAGTCAACTTCAGTGATGAACAAAGTCAACATAAGTGGAGGCAAAGTCACCACCAGTGATGAGCAAAGTCACCATTTGTTTTGGTAAAGACAACATCAGTGATTTGCAAAGTCCTTATTTGTAGGCACATGGTCAACATTAGTTTGGGCAAAGTCACCATCGGTGATAAGCATTGTTAACATAAGTGGGGGCAAAGTCACCATCAGTGAAGAGCAAAGTCACCCTTAGTGTTGGTAAAGAAACCATTTGTGAAGGGCACAGTCATAATTAATGGAGGCAAAGTGTCCATCAGCGATGAGCGAAGTCACAATTAGTGAAGGGCAAAGTCACCATTAGTGTTCGTAAAGTCACCACCAGTGATTAGCAAGGTCAACATTAGTGAGCACAAAGTTAACATTAGTGATGAGCAAAGTCACCATTTGATTTGATAATGACACCATCAGTGATGAGCAAAATCACCCTTAGTGTTGCTAAAGTAACCATTTGTGAAGGGCACAGTCAAAATTAATGGAGGCAAATGTCCATCAGTGATAAGCGAAGTCACAATTAGTGAAGGGCAAAGTCAACATAAGTGTTGGTATGGTCACCATCAGTAAAGGGCAACGGCAACATAAGTGGTGACAAAATCACCATCAGAGATGATCAAAGTTACCAAAAGTGTTCGTAAAGTAACCATCAATGATGAGCAAAGTCACCATTATTGTTGGTAAAGTCACCATCAGTTAAGGGCAAAGTCAACATAAGTTAGGGCAAAGTAAACTTCAGTGATGAGCAAAGTCAACATAAGTGGAGGCAAAGTCACCACCAATGATGAGCAAAGACACCATATGTTTTAATAAAGACACCATGAGTGATGAGCAAAGTCACCCTAAGTGTTGGTAAAGTAACCATTTGTGAAGGGCACAGTCATAATAAATGGAGGCAAAGTGTCCATCAGTGATTAGCGAAGTCACCATCAGTGATGGGCAACGGCAACATAAGTCGGGAGTAAATCACCATCAGAGATGAGCAAAGTCAGCAAAAGTGTTCGTAAAGTCTCCATCCGTGAAGGGCAAAGTCACCAATAGTGTTGGTAAAGTCACCATCAGTTAAGGGCAAAGTCAACATAATTTAGGTCAAAGTCAACTTCAGTGATGAACAAAGTCAACATAAGTGGAGGCAAAGTCACCACAAGTGATGAGCAAAGTCACCATCTGTTTTGGTAAAGACACCATGAGTGATTAGCAAAGTCATTATTTGTAGGCACATGGTCAACATAAGTTTGGGCAAAGTCACCATCGGTGATGAGCAAGGTAAACATAAGTGGTGGCAAAGTGTCCATCAGTGATGAGTGAAGTCACAATTAGTGAAGGGCAAATTCACCATTAGTGTTGTTAAAGTTACCATCAGTAAAGGGAAACGGCAACATAAGTGGGGACAAAATCACCATCAGAGATGAGCAAAGTCACCAATAGTGTTCGTAAAGTCTCCATCCGTGAATGGCAAAGTAACCATTAGTGTTGTTAAAGTCACCATCAGTGATAAGCAAAGTCACCATTAGTGTTGTTTAAGTCACCATCAGTGATGAGCAAAGTCAGCATAAGTGGAGGCAAAGTCACCACCAGTGATGAGCGAAATCACAACTAGTGAAGGGCTAAGCCACCATTAGTGTTCATAAAGTCACCATAAGTGATGAGTAAAGTCACCATTAGTGTTGGTAAAGTCACCATCAGTTAAGGGCAAAGTCAACATAAGTCAGGTCAAAGTCAACTTCAGTGATGAACAAAGTCAACATAAGTGGAGGCAAAATCACCACCAGTGATGAGCAAAGTCATTATTTGTAGGCACATGGTCAACATAAGTTTGGGCAAAGTCACCATCGGTGATGAGCAAGGTTAACATAAGTGGAGGCAAAATGTCCATCAGTGATGAGCGAAGTCACAATTAGTGAAGGGCAAATTCACCATTAGTGTTGTTAAAGTAACCATCAGTGATGAGAAAAGTCATTATTTGGAGGCACATGGTCAACATAAGTTTGGGCAAAGTCACCATCGGTGATGAGCAAGGTTAACATAAGTGGAGGCAAAATGTCCATCAGTGATGAGCGAAGTCACAATTAGTGAAGGGCAAATTCACCATTAGTGTTGTTAAAGTAACCATCAGTGATGAGAAAAGTCACCATTAGTGTTGTTAAAGTCACCATCAGTGATGAGCAAAGTCAGCATAAGTGGTGGGAAAGTCACCACCAGTGATGAGCGAAATCACAACTAGTGAAGGGCTAAGTCACCATTAGTGTTGTTAAAGTAACCATCAGTGATGAGCAAAGTCACCATTAGTGTTGTTAAAGTCACCATCAGTGATGAGCAAAGTCAGCATAAGTGGAGGCAAAGTCACCACCAGTGATGAGCGAAATCACAACTAGTGAAGGGCTAAGTCACCATTAGTGTTGTTTAAGTCACCCTTAGTTTTTTAAATTCTCCATCAGTGAAGGGCTTAGTCAACATAAGTGTTGGTAAAGTCACCATCAGTCAAGGGCAACGGCAACATAAGTGGGGTCAAAATCACCATCAGAGATGAGCAAAGTCACCAAATGTGTTCGTTAAGTCTCCATCCGTGAAGGGCAAAGTCACCATTAGTGTTCTTAAAGTCACCATTTGTGATGAGCAAAGTCACCATTTTTTTTCGTAAATACATATCAGTGTTCTGCAAAGTCATTATTTTTAGGCACATGGTCAACATAAGTTTGGGCAAAATCATCATCGGTGATGAGCAAAGCTAACATAAGTGGGGGCAAAGTCACCATCAGTGATAAGCAAAGTCACCATTAGTGTTGTTTAAGTCACCATCAGTGATGAGCAAAGTCAGCATAAGTGGAGGCAAAGTCACCACCAGTGATGAGCGAAATCACAACTAGTGAAGGGCTAAGTCACCATTAGTGTTCATAAAGTCACCATAAGTGATGAGTAAAGTCACCATTAGTGTTGGTAAAGTCACCATCAGTTATGGGCAAAGTCAACATAAGTCAGGTCAAAGTCAACTTCAGTGATGAACAAAGTCAACATAAGTGGAGGCAAAATCACCACCAGTGATGAGCAAAGTCACCATTTGTTTTGGTAAAGACAACATCAGTGATTTGCAAAGTCATTATTTGTAGGCACATGGTCAACATAAGTTTGGGCAAAGTCACCATCGGTGATGAGCAAGGTTAACATAAGTGGAGGCAAAATGTCCATCAGTGATGAGCGAAGTCACAATTAGTGAAGGGCAAATTCACCATTAGTGTTGTTAAAGTAACCATCAGTGATGAGAAAAGTCACCATTAGTGTTGTTAAAGTCACCATCAGTGATGAGCAAAGTCAGCATAAGTGGTGGCAAAGTCACCACCAGTGATGAGCGAAATCACAACTAGTGAAGGGCTAAGTCACCATTAGTGTTGTTAAAGTAACCATCAGTGATGAGCAAAGTCACCATTAGTGTTGTTAAAGTCACCATCAGTGATGAGCAAAGTCAGCATAAGTGGAGGCAAAGTCACCACCAGTGATGAGCGAAATCACAACTAGTGAAGGGCTAAGTCACCATTAGTGTTGTTTAAGTCACCCTTAGTTTTTTTAAATTCACCATCAGTAAAGGGCTTAGTCAACATAAGTGTTGGTAATTTCACCATCAGTCAAGGGCAACGGCAACATAAGTGGGGTCAAAATCACCATCAGAGATGAGCAAAGTCACCAATAGTGTTCGTTAAGTCTCCATCCGTGAAGGGCAAAGTCACCATTTGTGTTCTTAAAGTCACCATTTGTGATGAGCAAATCTCACCATTAGTGTTCGTAAAGTCACCATCAGTTAAGGGCAAAGTCAACATAAGTTAGGGCAAAGTCAACTTCAGTTATGAGCAAAGTCAACATAAGTGGAGCCAAAAACAACAGCAGTGATCTGCAAAGTCCTTATTTGTAGGCGCATGGTCAACATTAGTTTGGGCAAAGTCACCATCAGTGATAAGCATGGTTAACTTAAGTGGGGGCAAAGTCACCATCAGTGAAGAGCGTAGTCACCCTTAGTGTTGGTAAAGAAACCATTTGTGAAGGGCACAGTCATAATTAATGGAGGCAAAGTGTCCATCAGTGATGAGCGAAGTCACAATTAGTGAAGGGCAAAGTCACCATTAGTGTTCGTAAAGTCACCACCAGTGAAAAGCAAGATCAACTTTAGTGAGCGCAAAGTAACCATTAGTGATGAGCAAATTCACCATTTGATTTGATAATGACACCATCAGTGATGAGCAAAATCACCCTTAGTGTTGCTAAAGGAACCATTTGTGAAGGGCACAGTCATAATTAATGGAGGCAAAGTGTCCATCAGTGATAAGCGATATCACAATTAGTGAAGGGCAAAGTCAACATAAGTGTTGGTATGGTCAACATCAGTAAAGGGCAACGGCAACATAAGTGGGGACAAAATCACCATCAGAGATTATCAAAGTCACCAAAAGTGTTCGTAAAGTCACCATCAATGATGAGCAAAGTCACCATTAGTGTTGGCAAAGTCACCATCAGTTAAGGGCAAAGTAAACATAAGTTAGGGCAAAGTAAACTTCAGTGATGAGCAAAGTCAACATAAGTGGAGGCAAAGTCACCACCAATGATGAGCAAAGACACCATTTGTTTTGGTAAAGACAACATCAGTGATGAGCAAAGTCACCCTTAGTGTTGGTAAAGTAACCATTTGTCAAGGGCACAGTCATAATTAGTGGAGGCAAAGTCACCATCAGTGAAGAGCATAGTCACCCTTAGTGTTGGTAAAGAAACCATTTGTGAAGGGCACAGTCATAATTAATGGAGGCAAAGTGTCCATCAGTGATGAGCGAAGTCACAATTATTGAAGGGCAAAGTCACCATTAGTGTTCGTAAAGTCACCACCAGTGAAAAGCAAGGTCAACATTATTGAGCGCAAAGTTACCATTAGTGATGAGCAAAGTCACCATTTGATTTGATAATGACACCATCAGTGATGAGCAGAATCACCCTAAGTGTTGGTAAAGTAACCATTTATGAAGGGCAGAGTCATAATTAATGGAGGCAAAGTTTCCATCAGTGATAAGCGAAGTCACAATTAGTGAAGGGCAAAGTCAAAATAAGTGTTGGTATGGTTACTATCAGTAAAGGGCAACGGCAACATAAGTGGGGACAAAATCACCATCAGAGATGATCAAAGTCACCAAAAGTGTTCGTAAAGTCACCATTAATGATGAGCAAAGTCACCATTAGTGTTGGCAAAGTCACCATCAGTTAAGGGCAAAGTCAACATTAGTAAAGGCAAAGTAAACTTCAGTGATGAGCAAACTCAACATAAGTGGAGGCAAAGTCACCACCAATAGTGAGCAAAGACACCATTTGTTTTGGTAAAGACAACATCAGTGAAGAGCATAGTCACCCTTAGTGTTGGTAAAGTAACCATTTTTGAAGGGCACAGTCAAAATTGGTGGAGGCAAAGTGTCCATCAGTGATTAGCGAAGTCACCATCAGTGAAGGGCAACGGCAACATAAGTCGGGAGTAAATCACCATCAGAGATGAGCAAAGTCAGCAAAAGTGTTCGTAAAGCCTCCATCCGTGAAGGGCAAAGTCACCATTAGTGTTCATAAAGTCACCATAAGTGATGAGAAAAGTCACCAATAGTGTTGGTAAAGTCACCATCAGTTAAGGGCAAAGTCAACATAATTTAGGTCAAAGTCAACTTCAGTGATGAACAAAGTCAACATAAGTGGAGGCAAAGTCACCACAAGTGATGAGCAAAGTCACTATCTGTTTTGGTAAAGACACCATGATTGATGAGCAAAGTCATTATTTGTAGGCACATGGTCAACATAAGTTTGGGCAAAGTCACCATCGGTGATGAGCAAGGTTAACATAAGTGGTGGCAAAGTGTCCATCAGTGATGAGTGAAGTCACAATTAGTGAAGGGCAAATTCACCATTAGTGTTGTTAAAGTCACCATCAGTAAAGGGAAACGGCAACATAAGTGGGGACAAAATCACCATCAGAGATGAGCAAAGTCACCAATAGTGTTTGTAAAGTCTCCATCCGTGAATGGCAAAGTAACCATTAGTGTTGTTAAAGTCACCATCAGTGATAAGCAAAGTCACCATTAGTGTTGTTTAAGTCACCATCAGTGATGAGCAAAGTCAGCATAAGTGGAGGCAAAGTCACCACCAGTGATGAGCGAAATCACAACTAGTGAAGGGCTAAGTCACCATTAGTGTTCATAAAGTCACCATAAGTGATGAGAAAAGTCACCATTAGTGTTGGTAAAGTCATCATCAGTTAAGGGCAAAGTCAACATAAGTTAGGTCAAAGTCAACTTCAGTGATGAACAAAGTCAACATAAGTGGAGGCAAAATCACCACCAGTGATGAGCAAAGTCACCATTTGTTTTGGTAAAGACAACATCAGTGATTTGCAAAGTCATTATTTGTAGGCACATGGTCAACATAAGTTTGGGAAAAGTCACCATCGGTGATGAGCAAGGTTAACATAAGTGGAGGCAAAATGTCCATCAGTGATGAGCGAAGTCACAATTAGTGAAGGGCAAATTCACCATAAGTGTTGTTAAAGTAACCATCAGTGATGAGCAAAGTCACCATTAGTGTTGTTAAAGTCACCATCAGTGATGAGCAAAGTCAGCATAAGTGGAGGCAAAGTCACCACCAGTGATGAGCGAAATCAAAACTAGTGAAGGGCTAAGTCACCATTAGTGTTGTTAAAGTAACCATCAGTGATGAGCAAAGTCACCATTAGTGTTGTTAAAGTCACCATCAGTGATGAGCAAAGTCAGCATAAGTGGAGGCAAAGTCACCACCAGTGATGAGCGAAATCACAACTAGTGAAGGGCTAAGTCACCATTAGTGTTGTTTAAGTCACCCTTAGTTTTTTTAAATTCACCATCAGTGAAGGGCTTAGTCAACATAAGTGTTGGTAAAGTCACCATCAGTCAAGGGCAACGGCAACATAAGTGGGGACAAAATCACCATCAGAGATGAGCAAAGTCACCAATAGTGTTCGTTAAGTCTCCATCCGTGAAGGGCAAAGTCACCATTAGTGTTCTTAAAGTCACCATTTGTGATGAGCAAAGTCACCATTTTTTTTCGTAAATACATATCAGTGATCTGCAAAGTCATTATTTTTAGGCACATGGTCAACATAAGTTTGGGCAAAATCATCATCGGTGATGAGCAAAGCTAACATAAGTGGGGGCAAAGTCACCATCAGTGATGAGCAAATCTCACCATTAGTGTTGTTAAAGTCACCATCAGTGATGAGCGAAATCACAACTAGTGAAGGGCTAAGTCACCATTAGTGTTCATAAAGTCACCATAAGTGATGAGAAAAGTCACCATTAGTGTTGGTAAAGTCATCATCAGTTAAGGGCAAAGTCAACATAAGTTAGGTCAAAGTCATCTTCAGTGATGAACAAAGTCAACATAAGTGGAGGCAAAATCACCACCAGTGATGAGCAAAGTCACCATTTGTTTTGGTAAAGACAACATCAGTGATTTGCAAAGTCATTATTTGTAGGCACATGGTCAACATAAGTTTGGGAAAAGTCACCATCGGTGATGAGCAAGGTTAACATAAGTGGAGGCAAAATGTCCATCAGTGATGAGCGAAGTCACAATTAGTGAAGGGCAAATTCACCATTAGTGTTGTTAGAGTAACCATCAGTGATGAGCAAAGTCACCATTAGTGTTGTTAAAGTAACCATCAGTGATGAGCAAAGTCAGCATAAGTGGAGGCAAAGTCACCACCAGTGATGAGCGAAATCACAACTAGTGAAGGGCTAAGTCACCATTAGTGTTGTTTAAGTCACCCTTAGTTTTTTAAATTCACCATCCGTGAAGGGCAAAGTCACCATTAGTGTTCGTAAAGTAACCATTTTGATGAGCAAAGTCACCATTTTTTTTCGTAAATACATATCAGTGATCTGCAAAGTCATTATTTTTATGCACATGGTCAACATAAGTTTGGGCAAAATCATCATCGGTGATGAGCAAAGCTATCATAAGTGGGGGCATAGTCACCATCAGTGATGAGCAAAGTCACCCTTAGTGTTGGTAAAGTAACCATTTGTGTAGGGCACAGTCATAATTAGTGGAGGCAAAGTGTCCATCAGTGATGAGCGAAGTCACAATTAGTGAAGGGCAAAATTACCATTAGTGTTGTTAAAGTCACCCTTACTTTTCTTAAAGTCCTCATCAGTGAAGGGCATTTTCAACATTAGTGTTCGTAAAGTCACCATCAGTGATGAGCAAAGTAACCATTGGTCTTCATAAAGTCACCATCAGTGAAGGGCAATTTAAAATAAGTGAGGGCAAAGTCACCTTCAGTGAAAAGTTCAGTCAACATTAGTGAGTGCAAAGTCACCATTTGTTTGGGTAAAGTCACCATCAGTTAAGGGCAAAGTCAACATAAGTTAGGGCAAAGTCAACTTCAGTGATGAACAAAGTCAACATAAGTGGAGGCAAAGTCACCACCAGTGATGAGCAAAGTCACCATTTGTTTGGGTAAAGTCATCATCGGTGTTCTGCAAAGTCATTATTTGTAGGCACATGGTCAAAATAAGTTTGGGCAATGTCACCATCGGTGATGAGCTATGTTATCATAAGTGGGGGCAAAGTCACCATTGGTGATGAGCAAAGTCACAATTAGTGCAGGGCTTAGTCACCATTAGTGTTGTTTAAGTCTCTCTTAGTCTTCTTAAAGTCACCATTAGTGAAGGGCAAAGTCAACATAAGTGTTGGTAAAGTCACCATTAGTGTTCGTAAAGTCACCATCAGTTAAGGGCAAAGTCAACATAAGTTAGGGCAAAGTCAACTTCAGTGATGAACAAAGTCAACATAAGTGGAGGCAAAGTCACCACCAGTGATGAGCAAAGTCACCATTTGTTTGGGTAAAGTCATCATGGGTGTTCTGCAAAGTCATTATTTGTAGGCACATGGTCAAAATAAGTTTGGGATATGTCACCATCGGTGATGAGCTATGTTATCATAAGTGGGGGCAAAGTCACCATTGGTGATGAGCAAAGTCACAATTAGTGCAGGGCTTAGTCACCATTAGTGTTGTTTAAGTCTCTCTTAGTCTTCTTAAAGTCACCATTATTGAAGGACAAAGTCAACATAAGTGTTGGTAAAGTCACCATTAGTGTTCGTAAAGTCACCATCAGTTAAAGGCAAAGTCAACATAAGTTAGGGCAAAGTCAACTTCAGTGATGAACAAAGTCAACATAAGTGGAGGCAAAGTCACCACCAGTGATGAGCAAAGTCACCATTTGTTTTGGTAAAGACAACATCAGTGATTTGCAAAGTCCTTATTTGTAGGCACATGGTCAACATTAGTTTGGGCAAAGTCACCATCGGTGATAAGCATGGTTTACATAAGTGGGGGCAAAGTCACCATCAGTGAAGAGCATAGTCACCCTTAGTGTTGGTAAAGAAACCATTTGTGAAGGGCACAGTCATAATTAATGGAGGCAAAGTGTCCATCAGTGATGAGCGAAGTCACAATTAGTGAAGGGCAAAGTCACCATTAGTGTTCGTAAAGTCACCACCAGTGAAAAGCAAGGTCAACATTATTGAGCGCAAAGTTACCATTTGTTTGGGTAAAGTCATCATCGGTGTTCTGCAAAGTCATTATTTGTAGGCACATGGTCAAAATAAGTTTGGGCAATGTCACCATCGGTGATGAGCTATGTTATCATAAGTGGGGGCAAAGTCACCATTGGTGATGAGCAAAGTCACAATTAGTGCAGGGCTTAGTCACCATTGGTGTTGTTTAAGTCTCTCTTAGTCTTCTTAAAGTCACCATTAGTGAAGGGCAAAGTCAACATAAGTGTTGGTAAAGTCACCATTAGTGTTCGAAAAGTCACCATCAGTTAAGGGCAAAGTCAACATAAGTTAGGGCAAAGTCAACTTCAGTGATGAACAAAGTCAACATAAGTGGAGGCAAAGTCACCACCAGTGATGAGCAAAGTCACCATTTGTTTGGGTAAAGTCATCATCGGTGTTCTGCAAAGTCATTATTTGTAGGCACATGGTCAAAATAAGTTTGGGCAATGTCACCATCGGTGATGAGCTATGTTATCATAAGTGGGGGCAAAGTCACCATTGGTGATGAGCAAAGTCACAATTAGTGCAGGGCTTAGTCACCATTAGTGTTGTTTAAGTCTCTCTTAGTCTTCTTAAAGTCACCATTAGTGAAGGGCAAAGTCAACATAAGTGTTGGTAAAGTCACCATTAGTGTTCGTAAAGTCACCATCAGTTAAGGGCAAAGTCAACATAAGTTAGGGCAAAGTCAACTTCAGTGATGAACAAAGTCAACATAAGTGGAGGCAAAGTCACCACCAGTGATGAGCAAAGTCACCATTTGTTTGGGTAAAGTCATCATGGGTGTTCTGCAAAGTCATTATTTGTAGGCACATGGTCAAAATAAGTTTGGGCAATGTCACCATCGGTGATGAGCTATGTTATCATAAGTGGGGGCAAAGTCACCATTGGTGATGAGCAAAGTCACAATTAGTGCAGGGCTTAGTCACCATTAGTGTTGTTTAAGTCTCTCTTAGTCTTCTTAAAGTCACCATTAGTGAAGGGCAAAGTCAACATAAGTGTTGGTAAAGTCACCATTAGTGTTCGAAAAGTCACCATCAGTTAAGGGCAAAGTCAACATAAGTTAGGGCAAAGTCAACTTCAGTGATGAACAAAGTCAACATAAGTGGAGGCAAAGTCACCACCAGTGATGAGCAAAGTCACCATTTGTTTGGGTAAAGTCATCATCGGTGTTCTGCAAAGTCATTATTTGTAGGCACATGGTCAAAATAAGTTTGGGCAAAGTCACCATCGGTGATAAGCATGGTTTACATAAGTGGGGGCAAAGTCACCATCAGTGAAGAGCATAGTCACCCTTAGTGTTGGTAAAGAAACCATTTGTGAAGGGCACAGTCATAATTAATGGAGGCAAAGTGTCCATCAGTGATGAGCGAAGTCACAATTAGTGAAGGGCAAAGTCACCATTAGTGTTCGTAAAGTCACCACCAGTGAAAAGCAAGGTCAACATTATTGAGCGCAAAGTTACCATTAGTGATGAGCAAAGTCACCATTTGATTTGATAATGACAACATTAGTGATGAGCAAAATCACCCTTAGTGTTGCTAAAGTAACCATTTGTGAAGGGCACAGTCATAATTAATGGAGGCAAAGTGTCCATCAGTGATAAGCGATATCACAATTAGTGAAGGGCAAAGTCAACATAAATGTTGGTATGGTCACCATCAGTAAAGGGCAACAGCAACATAAGTGGGGACAAAATCACCATCAGAGATGATCAAAGTCACCAAAAGTGTTCGTAAGTCACCATCAATGATGAGCAAAGTCACCATTTTTTTTCGTAAAAACATATCAGTGATCTGCAAAGTCATTATTTTTAGGCACATGGTCAACATAAGTTTGGGCAAAATCATCATCGGTGATGAGCAAAGCTGTCATAAGTGGGGGCAAAGTCACCATCAGTGATGAGCAAAGTCACCCTTAGTGTTGGTAAAGTAACCATTTGTGTTGGGCACAGTCATAATTAGTGGAGGCAAAGTGTCCATCAGTGATGAGCGAAGTCACAATTAGTGAAGGGCAAAATTACCATTAGTGTTGTTAAAGTCACCCTTACTTTTCTTAAAGTCTTCATCAGTGAAGGGCATAGTCAACATTAGTGTTCGTAAAGTCACCATCAGTGATGAGCAAAGTAACCATTGGTCTTCATAAAGTCACCATCAGTGAAGGGCAAATTCAAAATAAGTGAGGGCAAAGTCACCTTCAGTGAAAAGTTCAGTCAACATTAGTGAGTGCAAAGTCACCATTTGTTTGGGTAAAGTCATCATCGGTGTTCTGCAAAGTCATTATTTGTAGGCACATGGTCAAAATAAGTTTGGGCAATGTCACCATCGGTGATGAGCTATGTTATCATAAGTGGGGGCAAAGTCACCACTGGTGATGAGCAAAGTCACAATTAGTGCAGGGCTTAGTCACCATTAGTGTTAGTTAAGTCACCACCAGTGAAAGGCAAGTTCAACATTAGTGAGCGCAAAGTCACCATTAGTGATGAGCAAATTCACCATTTGATTTGGTAATGACACCATCAGTGATGAGCAGAATCACCCTAAGTGTTGGTAAAGTAACCATTTGTGAAGGGCACAGTCATAATAAATGGAGGCAAAGTGTCCATCAGTGATAAGCGATATCACAATTAGTGAAGGGCAAAGTCAACATAAATGTTGGTATGGTCACCATCAGTAAAGGGCAACGGCAACATAAGTGGGGACAAAATCACCATCAGAGATGATCAAAGTCACCAAAAGTGTTCGTAAAGTCACCATCAATGATGAGCAAAGTCACCATTAGTGTTGGCAAAGTCACCATCAGTTAAGGGCAAAGTCAACATTAGTAAGGGCAAAGTAAACTTCAGTGATGAGCAGGGTCAACATAAGTGGAGGTTAAGTCACCACCAATGATGAGCAAAGACACCATTTGTTTTGGCAAAGACAACATCAGTGATGAGCAAAGTCACCCTTAAAGTTGATAAAGTAACCATTTGTGAAGGGCACAGTCATAATTAGTGGAGGCAAAGTGTCCATCAATGATTAGCGAAGTCACAATTAGTGAAGGGCAACGGCAACAAAAGTGGGGACAATATCATAATCAGAGATGAGCAAAGTCACCAATAGTTTTCTTAAAGTCTCCATCAGTGAAGGGCATAGTCAACATAAGCGTTGGTAAAGTCACCATCAGTAATGGGCAACGGCAACGTAAGTGGGGACAAAAGCACAATCAGATATGAGCAAAGTCACAATTAGTGAAGGGCAAAGTCACCATTAGTGTTCGTAAAGTCACCATCAGTTAAGGGCAAAGTCAACATAAGTTAGGGCAAAGTCAACTTCAGTTATGAGCAAAGTCAACATAAGTGGAGCCAAAAACAACAGCAGTGATCTGCAAAGTCCTTATTTGTAGGCACATGGTCAACATTAGTTTGGGCAAAGTCACCATCGGTGATAAGCATGGTTAACATAAGTGGGGGCAAAGTCACCATCAGTGAAGAGCATAGTCACCCTTAGTGTTGGTAAAGAAACCATTTGTGAAGGGCACAGTCATAATTAATGGAGGCAAATTGTCCATCAGTGATGAGCGAAGTCACAATTAGTGGAGGGCAAAGTCACCATTAGTGTTCGTAAAGTCACCACCAGTGAAAAGCAAGGTCAACATTAGTGAGCGCAAAGTTACCATTAGTGATGAGCAAATTCACGATTTGATTTGATAATGACACCATCAGTGACGAGCAAAATAACCCTTAGTGTTGGTAAAGAAACCATTTGTGAAGGGCACAGTCATAATTAATGGAGGCAAAGTGTCCATCAGTGATGAGCGAAGTCACAATTAGTGAAGGGCAAAGTCACCATTAGTGTTCGTAAAGTCACCAACAGTAAAGGGCAACGGCAACATAAGTGGGGACAAAATCACCATCAGAGATTATCAAAGTCACCAAAAGTGTTCGTAAAGTCACCATCAATGATGAGCAAAGTCACCATTAGTGTTGGCATAGTCACCATCAGTTAAGGGCAAAGTCAACATTAGTAGGGGCAAAGTAAACTTCAGTGATGAGCAAAGTCAACATAAGTGGAGGCAAAGTCACCACCAATGATGAGCAAAGACACCATTTGTTTTGGGAAAGACAACATCAGTGATGAGCAAAGTCACCCTTAGTCTTGGTAAAATAACCATTTGTCAAGGGCACAGTCATAATTAGTGGAGGCAAAGTCACCATCAGTAAGAGCATAGTCACCATTAGTGTTGGTAAAGAAACCATTTGTGAAGGGCACAGTCATAATTAATGGAGGCAAAGTGTCCATCAGTGATGAGCGAAGTCACAATTAGTGCAGGGCTTAGTCACCATTAGTGTTAGTTAAGTCACCACCAGTGAAAAGCAAGTTCAACATTAGTGAGCGCAAAGTCACCATTAGTGATGAGCAAATTCACCATTTGATTTGGTAATGACACCATCAGTGATGAGCAGAATCACCCTAAGTGTTGGTAAAGTAACCATTTGTGAAGGGCACAGTCATAATAAATGGAGGCAAAGTGTCCATCAGTGATAAGCGATATCACAATTAGTGAAGGGCAAAGTCAACATAAATGTTGGTATGGTCACCATCAGTAAAGGGCAACGGCAACATAAGTGGGGACAAAATCACCATCAGAGATGATCAAAGTCACCAAAAGTGTTCGTAAAGTCACCATCAATGATGAGCAAAGTCACCATTAGTGTTGGCAAAGTCACCATCAGTTAAGGGCAAAGTCAACATTAGTAAGGGCAAAGTAAACTTCAGTGATGAGCAGGGTCAACATAAGTGGAGGTTAAGTCACCACCAATGATGAGCAAAGACACCATTTGTTTTGTCAAAGACAACATCAGTGATGAGCAAAGTCACCCTTAAAGTTGATAAAGTAACCATTTGTGAAGGGCACAGTCATAATTAGTGGAGGCAAAGTGTCCATCAATGATTAGCGAAGTCACAATTAGTGAAGGGCAACGGCAACAAAAGTGGGGACAATATCATAATCAGAGATGAGCAAAGTCACCAATAGTTTTCTTAAAGTCTCCATCAGTGAAGGGCATAGTCAACATAAGCGTTGGTAAAGTCACCATCAGTAATGGGCAACGGCAACGTAAGTGGGGACAAAAGCACAATCAGATATGAGCAAAGTCACAATTAGTGAAGGGCAAAGTCACCATTAGTGTTCGTAAAGTCACCATCAGTTAAGGGCAAAGTCAACATAAGTTAGGGCAAAGTCAACTTCAGTTATGAGCAAAGTCAACATAAGTGGAGCCAAAAACAACAGCAGTGATCTGCAAAGTCCTTATTTGTAGGCACATGGTCAACATAAGTTTGGGCAAAGTCACCATCGGTGATAAGCATGGTTAACATAAGTGGGGGCAAAGTCACCATCAGTGAAGAGCATAGTCACCCTTAGTGTTGGTAAAGAAACCATTTGTGAAGGGCACAGTCATAATTAATGGAGGCAAATTGTCCATCAGTGATGAGCGAAGTCACAATTAGTGGAGGGCAAAGTCACCATTAGTGTTCGTAAAGTCACCACCAGTGAAAAGCAAGGTCAACATTAGTGAGCGCAAAGTTACCATTAGTGATGAGCAAATTCACCATTTGATTTGATAATGACACCATCAGTGATGAGCAAAATCACCCTTAGTGTTGGTAAAGAAACCATTTGTGAAGGGCACAGTCATAATTAATGGAGGCAAAGTGTCCATCAGTGATGAGCGAAGTCACAATTAGTGAAGGGCAAAGTCACCATTAGTGTTCGTAAAGTCACCACCAGTAAAGGGCAACGGCAACATAAGTGGGGACAAAATCACCATCAGAGATGATCAAAGTCACCAAAAGTGTTCGTAAAGTCACCATCAATGATGAGCAAAGTCACCATTAGTGTTGGCAAAGTCACCATCAGTTAAGGGCAAAGTCAACATTAGTCAGGGCAAAGTTAACTTCAGTGATGAGCAAAGTCACCATTTGATTTGGTAATGACACCATCAGTGATGAGCAGAATTACCCTTAGTGTTGGTAAAGTAACCATTTGTGAAGGGCACAGTCATAATAAATGGAGGCAAAGTCACCATCAGTAAAGAGCATAGTCACCCTTAGTGTTGGTAAAGTAACCATTTTTGAAGGGCACAGTCAAAATTCGTGGAGGCAAAGTGTCCATCAGTGATGAGCGAAGTCACAATTAGTGAAGGGCAAAGTCACCATTAGTGTTCGTTTAGTCACCACCAGTGAAAAGCAAGGTCAACATTAGTGAGCACAAAGTCACCATTTGATTTGGTAATGAAACCATCAGTGATGAGCAGAATTACCCTTAGTGTTGGTAAAGTAACCATTTGTGAAGGGCACAGTCATAATAAATGGAGGCAAAGTGTCCATCAGTGATAAGCGAAGTCACAATTAGTGAAGGGCAAAGTCAACATAAGTGTTGGTATGGTCACCATCAGAAAAGGGCAACGGCAACATAAGTGGGGACATAATCACCATCAGAGATGATCAAAGTCACCAAAAGTGTTCGTAAAGTAACCATCAATGATGAGCAAAGTCACCATTAGTGTTGGTAAAGACAACATCAGTGATGAGCAAAGTCACCCTTAAAGTTGATAAAGTAACCATTTGTGAAGGGCACAGTCATAATTAGTGGAGGCAAAGTGTCCATCAATGATTAGCGAAGTCACAATTAGTGAAGGGCAAATTCACCATTAGTGTTGTTAAAGTAACCATCAGTAAATGGCAACGGCAACAAAAGTGGGGACAATATCATAATCAGAGATGAGCAAAGTCACCAATAGTTTTCTTAAAGTCTCCATCAGTGAAGGGCATAGTCAACATAAGTGTTGGTAAAGTCACCATCAGTAATGGGCAACAGCAACGTAAGTGGGGACAAAAGCACAATCAGAGATGAGCAAAGTCACCATCAGTTAAGGGCAAAGTCAAAATAAGTTAGGGCAAAGTCAACTTCAGTTATGAGCAAAGTCAACATTAGTGGGGGCAAAGACATCAGCAGTGATCTGCAAAGTCCTTATTTGTAGGCACATGGTCAACATTAGTTTGGGCCAAGTCACCATCGGTGATAAGCATGGTTAACATAAGTGGGGGCAAAGTCACCATCAGTGAAAAGCATAGTCACCCTTAGTGTTGGTAAAGTAACCATTTGTGAATGGCACAGTCATGATTAGTGGAGGCAAAGTGTCCATCAGTGATGAGTGAAGTCGCCATCAGTGACCGGCAAAGCATTATTAGTGGTGGCAAAGTCACCTTAAGTGAAAAGCAATTCACCACCAGATTTGGAATAGTCACCATCAGTGATTGGCAAAGTCGTTATTAGCTGTTACAAAGTCTCCATCAGTGATGAGCAAAGTAACCATTGGTCTTCATAAAGTCACCATCAGTGAAGGGCAAAGTCAAAATAAGTGAGGGCAAAGTCAAAATCTGTGATAAGCAAAGTCAACATAAGTGGAGGCAAAGTCACCATCAGTGATAAGCAAAGTCACCATTTGTTTAGGTAAAGTCACCATCGGTGTTCAGCAAATTATTTTTTAGTAGGGACAATGTCAATGTCAGCGATGAGCATAGCCAACATAAGTGGAGGCAAGATCTCCATCAGTGATGAGCAAAGTCACCATTAGTGTTCGTAAAGTCACGATCAGTGCAAAGCAAAGTCACCATTTGTGAAGGGTTCAGTCATAATTAGTGGAGGCAAAGTCTCCATCAGTGATGAGCATAGTCATAATTTGTGTTGGTAAAGTCACCATCAATGATGAGCAAAGTCACCAATCGTTCGTAAAGTCACCCCCAGTAAAGTGCAAAGTCAACTTTCGTGATCGTACAGTCTACATCACTGCAGGGCAAAGTCAACATTAGTGAATGCAAAGTCACCATTTGTTTCGTTAAAGTCACCATCGGTTTTCTGCAAAGTAAAAATTAGTAGGGACAAAGTCAACATAAGTCGGGGCAAAGTCACCATCGTTGATGAGCAAGGCTTACATAAGAGTGGGGCAAAGTCACCATCAGTGATGAGCAAAGTTACCCTTAGTGTTGGTTAAGTCGTCATTTGTGATAGGCACAGTCATAATTAGTGGAGGCAAAGTGTCCATCAGTGATGAGCGAAGTCGCAATTAGTAAAGTGCAAAGTCACCATTAGTGTTGGTCCAGTGACCATCAGTGATCGGAAAAATAATTATTAGAGTGGCCAAAGTCTCCATCGGTGACGAGCAAAGTCACCATTAGTGTTGGTCCAGTGACCATCAGTGATCGGAAAAATCATTATTAGAGTGGCCAAAGTCTCCATCGGTGACGAGCAAAGTCACCATTAGTGTTATTGAGTCACCATTACTGTTGTTAAAATAACCATCTTTGATCGGCAAAAGCATTATTAGTGCTGGCAAAGTCTCCATTAGTGATGAGCAAAGTCACCATTAGTGTTGTTATAGTAACCATCAGTGTTGGGCTAAAGCATTTTTATTGGTGGCAAAGTCTCCATTAGTGATGAGAAAAGTCACAATAAGTGATCGGAAAAGTCATTATTACTGGTGGAAGAGTCTCCATCAGTGATGAGCAAAGTCACCAATAGTGTTCGTAAAGTCACCATTAGTGATGAGCAAGGTCAACATTAGTGAGCGCAAAGTCACCATTAGTGAGGAGCAAAGTCAACATAAGTAGAGGCAAAGTCACCACCAGTGATGAGCAAAGTCACCATTTGTTTTGGTAAAGACAACATCAGTGATCTTTAAAGTCATCATTTGTAGGCACATGGTCAACATAAGTTTGGGCAAAGTCAACATCGGTGATGAGCAAGGTTAACATAAGTAGGGGCAAGGTCACCATCAGTGATAAGCAAAGTCACCCTTAGTGTTTGTAAATAAACTATTTGTGAAGGGCACAGTCATAATTAGTGGAGGCAGAGTGTCCATCAGTGATGAGCGAAGTCACAATTAGTGAAAGGCAAATTCACCATTAGATTTGTTTAAGTCACCATCAGTAAAGGGCAACGGCAACATAAGTGTGGACAAAATCACCATCAGAGATGAGCAAAGTCAACATAAGTTAGGGCAAAGTCAATTTCAGTCATGAGCAAAGTCAACATAAGTAGAGGCAAAGTCACCACCAGTGATGAGCAAAGTCACCATTTGTTTTGGTAAAGACAACATCAGTGATCTTTAAAATCATCATTTGTAGGCACAAGGTCAACATAAGTTTGGGCAAAGTCAACATCGGTGATGAGCAAGGTTAGCATAAGTTGGGGCAAGGTCACCATCAGTGATGAGCAAAGTCACCCTTAGTGTTTAAATATAAAATTTGTGAAGGGCACAGTCATAATTAGTCGAGGCAGAGTGTCCATCAGTGATTAGCGAAGTCACAATAAGTGAAGGGCAACGCCAACAAAAGTGTGGACAAAATCACCATCAGAGATGAGCAAAGTCATCATTAGTGTTGATAAAGTCACCACTAGTGAAGAGGATAGTTAACATTTGTGTTCGTTAAGTCACCATCAGTGATGAGCAAAGTCACAATTAGTGTTGGTAAAGTCACAATCTGTAAAGGGCAACGGCAACATAAGTGGGGACAAAATCACCATCAGAGAAGACCCAAGTCACCATTAGTGTTCGTAAAGTCACAATCAGTGATGAGCAAACTTACCATTTTTTTTGGTAAAGTAACCATTTGTGAAGGGCACAGTCATAATTAGTGGAGGCAAAGTGTCCATCAGTGATGAGCGAAGTCACAATAAGTGAAGGGCAAAATCACAATTAGTGTTGTTAAAGTCACCCTTAGTTTTCTTAAAGTCACCATCAGTGAAGGGCATAGTCAACATAAGTGTTGGTAAAGTCACCATCAGTTAAGGGCATCGGCAGCATAAGTGGGGACAAAATCACCATCAGATATGAGCAAAGTGACCAATAGTGTTCTTAAAGTGTCCATCCGTGAAGGGCAAAGTCACCATTAGTGTTCGAAAAGTCACCATCAGTGATGAGCAAAGAAAACATTTGTGTTGGTAAAGTCACCATCAGTTAAGGGCAAAGTCAACTTAAGTTAGGTCAATGTCCCTTTCAGTGATGAGGAAAGTACACATTAGTGGAGGCAAAGTCACCACCAGTGATGAGAAAAGTCACCATTTTTTTTCGTATAAACATATCAGTGATCTGCAAAGTCATTATTTTTAGGCACATGGTCAACATAAGTTTGGGCAAAATCATCATCGGTGATGAGCAAGGTTAACTTAAGTAGGGGCAAAGTCACCATCAGTGATGAGCAAAGTGACCCTTAGTGTTGTTAAAGTAACCGTTTGTGTAGGGCACAGTCATAATTAGTGGAGGCAAAGTGTCCATCAGTGATGAGCGAAGTCACAATTAGTGAAGGGCAAAATTACCATTAGTGTAGTTAAAGTCACCCCTACTTTTCTTAAAGTCTTCATCAGTGAAGGGCATAGTCAACATTAGTGTTCGTAAATTCACCATCAGTGATGAGCAAAGTCACCATTAGTGTTCGTAAAGTCGCCACCAGTGATGAGCAAAGTTACCCTTAGTGTTGGTAAAGTCTTCATTTATGTAGGGCACAGTCATAATAAGTGGAGGCAAAGTGTCCATCAGTGATGAGCGAAGTCACAATTAGTGAAGGGCAAAATTACCATTAGTGTTGTTAAAGTCACCCCTACTTTTCTTAAAGTCTTCATCAGTGAAGGGCAAAGTCACCAATAGTGTTCGTAAAGTCACTATCTGTGAAGGGCAATGTCACCATTAGTGATGAGCAAAGTTACTATCAGTGACGAGCAAAGTAACCAATGGTGTTCATAAAGTCTCCATCAGTGATGAGCAAAATCACCAAAAGTGTTCGTAAAGTCATCATCTGTGAAGGGCAAAGTCACCATTAGTGATGAGCAAAGTTATAATCAGTGAAAAGCAAGGTCAACATTAGTGAGCGCAAAGTCACCATTAGTGATGAGCAGAGTCACCATTTAATTTGGTAAAGACACCATCAGTGATGAGCAAAATCACCCTTAGTGTTGGTAAAGAAACCATTTGTGAAGGGCAAAGTCATAATTAGTGTTGTTAAAGTCACCCTCAGTTTTCTTAAAGTCACCATCAGTGAAGGGCATAGTCAACATAAGTGTTGGTAAAGTCACCGTCAGTTAAGGGCAAAGTCAACATAAGTTAGGTCAAAGTCAACTTAAGTGATGAACAAAGTCAACATAAGTGGTGGCAAAGTCACCACCAGTGATGAGCAAAGTCATTATTTGTTTTGGTAAAGACAACATCAGTGATCTTTAAAGTCATCATTTGTAGGCACAAGGTCAACATAATATTGGGCAAAGTCACCATCTGTGATGAGCAAGGTAAACATAAGTGGGGGCAAGGTCACAATCAGTGATGAGCAAAGTCACCCTTAGTGTTTGTAAAGAAACCTTTTGTGAAGGGCACAGTCATAATTAGTGGAGGCACAGTGTCCATCAGTGATGAGCAAAGTCACAATAAGTGAAAGGCAAATTCACCATTAGAGTTGTTTAAGTCACCATCAGTAAAGGGCAACGGCAACATAAGTGTGGACAAAATCACCATCAGAGATGAGCAAAGTCATCATTAGTGTTGATAAAGTCACCATCAGTGAAGGGGATAGTCAACATTTGTGTTCGTTAAGTCACCATCAGTGATGAGCAAAGTCACAATTAGTGTTGGTAAAGTCACAATCTGTAAAGGGCAACGGCAACATAAGTGGGGACAAAATCACCATCAGAGAAGACCCAAGTCACCATTAGTGTTCGTAAAGTCATCATCAGTGAAGGGCAAGGCTTACAATAGTGAGCGCAAAGTCACAATCAGTGATGAGCAAACTAACCATTTTTTTTGGTAAAGTAACCATTTGTGAAGGGCACAGTCATAATTAGTGGAGGCAAAGTGTCCATCAGTGATGAGCGAAGTCACAATAAGTGAAGGGCAAAATCACAATTAGTGTTGTTAAAGTCACCCTTAGTTTTCTTAAAGTCACCATCAGTGAAGGGCATAGTCAACATAAGTGTTGGTAAAGTCACCATCAGTAAAAGGCATCTGCAGCATAAGTGGAGACAAAATCACCATCAGAGATGAGCAAAGTGACCAATAGTGTTCTTAAAGTGTCCATCCGTGAAGGGCAAAGTCACCATTAGTGTTCGAAAAGTCACCATCAGTGATTAGCAAAGAAACCATTTGTGTTGGTAAAGTCACCATCAGTTAAGGGCAAAGTCAACTTAAGTTAGGTCAATGTCCCTTTCAGTGATGAGGAAAGTACACATTAGTGGAGGCAAAGTCACCACCAGTGATGAGAAAAGTCACCATTTTTTTTCGTATAAACATATCAGTGATCTGCAAAGTCATTATTTTTAGGCACATGGTCAACATAAGTTTGGGCAAAATCATCATCGGTGATGAGCAAGGTTTACATAAGTAGGGGCAAAGTCACCATCAGTGATGAGCAAAGTGACCCTTAGTGTTGGTAAAGTAACCATTTGTGTAGGGCACAGTCATAATTAGTGGAGGCAAAGTGTCCATCAGTGATGAGCGAAGTCACAATTAGTGAAGGGCAAAATTACCATTAGTGTAGTTAAAGTCACCCCTACTTTTCTTAAAGTCTTCATCAGTGAAGGGAATAGTCAACATTAGTGTTCGTAAAGTCACCATCAGTGATGAGCAAAGTCACCATTAGTGTTGGTAATGTCACCATTAGTAGAGGGCAACGCGAACATAAGTGGGGACAAAATCACCATCAGAGATGAGCCAAGTCACCATTAATATTGGTAAAGTCGTCATTTGTGATAGGCACAGTCATAATTAGTGGAGGCAAAGTGTCCATCAGTGATGAGCGAAGTCGCAATTAGTAAAGGGCTTAGTCACCATTAGTGTTAGTCCAGTCACCATCAGTGATCGGAAAAGTCGTTATTACTGTGGGAAGAGTCTCCATCTGTGACGAGCAAAGTCACCATTTGTGTTGTTAAAGTCACTATTGCTGTTGTAATAATAACCATCTGTGATCGGCAAAAGCATTATTAGTGTTGGCAAAGTCTCCATTAGTGATGAGCAAAGTCACCATTTGTTTTGGTAAGGACAACATCAGTGATCTGCAAAGTCATTATTTGTAAGCACATGGTCAACATAATATTGGGCAAGGTCACAATCAGTGATGAGCAAAGTCACCCTTAGTGTTTGTAAAGAAACTTTTTGTGAAGGGCACAGTCATAATTAGTGGAGGCACAGTGTCCATCAGTGATGAGCAAAGTCACAATAAGTGAAAGGCAAATTCACCATTAGAGTTGTTTAAGTCACCATCAGTAAAGGGCAACGGCAACATAAGTGTGGACAAAATCACCATCAGAGATGAGCAAAGTCATCATTAGTGTTGATAAAGTCACCATCAGTGATGAGCAATGTCACAATTAGTGTTGGTAAAGTCACAATCTGTAAAGGGCAACGGCAACATAAGTGGGGACAAAATCACCATCAGAGAAGACCCAAGTCACCATTAGTGTTTGTAAAGTCATCATCAGTGAAGGGCAAGGCTTACAATAGTGAGCGCAAAGTCACAATCAGTGATGAGCAAAGTCACCATTTTTTTTGGTAAAGTAACCATTTGTGAAGGGCACAGTCATAATTAGTGGAGGCAAAGTGTCCATCAGTGATGAGCGAAGTCACAATACGTGAAAGGCAAATTCACCATTAGAGTTGTTTAAGTCACCATCAGTAAAGGGCAACGGCAACATAAGTGTGGACAAAATCACCATCAGAGATGAGCAAAGTCATCATTAGTGTTGATAAAGTCACCATCAGTGAAGAGGATAGTCAACATTTGTGTTCGTTAAGTCACCATCAGTGATGAGCAAAGTCACAATTAGTGTTGGTAAAGTCACAATCTGTAAAGGGCAACGGCAACATAAGTGGGGACAAAATCACCAAGAGAGAAGACCCAAGTCACCATTAGTGTTCGTAAAGTCATCATCAGTGAAGGGCAAGGCTTACAATAGTGAGCGCAAAGTCACAATCAGTGATGAGCAAAGTCACCATTTTTTTTGGTAAAGTAACCATTTGTGCGGGCACAATCATAATTAGTGAAGGGCAAAATCACCATCAGAGATGAGCAAAGTGATCAATAGTGTTCTTAAAGTGTCCATCCGTGAAGGGCAAAGTCACCATTAGTGTTCGAAAAGTCACCATCAGTGATTAGCAAAGAAACCATTTGTGTTGGTAAAGTCACCATCAGTTAAGGGCAAAGTCAACTTAAGTTAGGTCAATGTCCCTTTCAGTGATGAGGAAAGTACACATTAGTTGAGGCAAAGTCACCACCAGTGATGAGAAAAGTCACCATTTTTTTTCGTATAAACATATCAGTGATCTGCAAAGTCATTATTTTTAGGCACATGGTCAACATAAGTTTGGGTAAAATCATCATCGGTGATGAGCAAGGTTAACATAAGTAGGGGCAAAGTCACCATCAGTGATGAGCAAAGTGACCCTTAGTGTTGGTAAAGTAACCATTTGTGTAGGGCACAGTCATAATTAGTGGAGGCAAAGTGTCCATCAGTGATGAGCGAAGTCACAATTAGTGAAGGGCAAAATTACCATTAGTGTAGTTAAAGTCACCCCTACTTTTCTTAAAGTCTTCATCAGTGAAGGGCATAGTCAACATTAGTGTTCGTAAAGTCACCATCAGTGATGAGCAAAGTCACCATTAGTGTTGGTAATGTCACCATTAGTAGAGGGCAACGCGAACATAAGTGGGGACAAAATCACCATCAGAGATGAGCCAAGTCACCATTAATGTTGGTAAAGTCGTCATTCGTGATAGGCACAGTCATAATTAGTGGAGGCAAAGTGTCCATCAGTGATGAGCGAAGTCGCAATTAGTAAAGCGCTTAGTCACCATTAGTGTTAGTCCAGTCACCATCAGTGATCGGAAAAGTCGTTATTACTGTGGGAAGAGTCTCCATCTGTGACGAGCAAAGTCACCATTTGTGTTGTTAAAGTCACTATTGCTGTTGTAATAATAACCATCTGTGATCGGCAAAAGCATTATTAGTGTTGGCAAAGTCTCCATTAGTGATGAGCAAAGTCACCATTTGTTTTGGTAAGGACAACATCAGTGATCTGCAAAGTCATTATTTGTAGGCACATGGTAAACATAATATTGGGCAAAGTCACCATCTGTGATGAGCAAGGTAAACATAAGTGGGGGCAAGGTCACAATCAGTGATGAGCAAAGTCACCCTTAGTGTTTGTAAAGAAACTTTTTGTGAAGGGCACAGTCATAATTAGTGGAGGCACAGTGTCCATCAGTGATGAGCAAAGTCACAATAAGTGAAAGGCAAATTCACCATTAGAGTTGTTTAAGTCACCATCAGTAAAGGGCAACGGCAACATAAGTGTGGACAAAATCACCATCAGAGATGAGCAAAGTCATCATTAGTGTTGATAAAGTCACCATCAGTGAAGGGGATAGTCAACATTTGTGTTCGTTAGGTCACCATCAGTGATGAGCAAAGTCACAATTAGTGTTGGTAAAGTCACAATCTGTAAAGGGCAACGGCAACATAAGTGGGGACAAAATCACCATCAGAGAAGACCCAAGTCACCATTAGTGTTTGTAAAGTCATCATCAGTGAAGGGCAAGGCTTACAATAGTGAGCGCAAAGTCACAATCAGTGATGAGCAAAGTCACCATTTTTTTTGGTAAAGTAACCATTTGTGAAGGGCACAGTCATAATTACTGGAGGCAAAGTGTCCATCAGTGATGAGCGAAGTCACAATACGTGAAAGGCAAATTCACCATTAGAGTTGTTTAAGTCACCATCAGTAAAGGGCAACGGCAACATAAGTGTGGACAAAATCACCATCAGAGATGAGCAAAGTCATCATTAGTGTTGATAAAGTCACCATCAGTGAAGAGGATAGTCAACATTTGTGTTCGTTAAGTCACCATCAGTGATGAGCAAAGTCACAATTAGTGTTGGTAAAGTCACAATCTGTAAAGGGCAACGGCAACATAAGTGGGGACAAAATCACCATCAGAGAAGACCCAAGTCACCATTAGTTTTCGTAAAGTCATCATCAGTGAAGGGCAAGGCTAACAATAGTGAGCGCAAAGTCACAATCAGTGATGAGCAAAGTCACCATTTTTTTTGGTAAAGTAACCATTTGTGAAGGGCACAGTCATAATTAGTGGAGGCAAAGTGTCCATCAGTGATGAGCGAAGTCACAATACGTGAAAGGCAAATTCACCATTAGAGTTGTTTAAGTCACCATCAGTAAAGGGCAACGGCAACATAAGTGTGGACAAATTCACCATCAGAGATGAGCAAAGTCATCATTAGTGTTGATAAAGTCACCATCAGTGAAGAGGATAGTCAACATTTGTGTTCGTTAAGTCACCATCAGTGATGAGCAAAGTCACAATTAGTGTTGGTAAAGTCACAATCTGTAAAGGGCAACGGCAACATAAGTGGGGACAAAATCACCAAGAGAGAAGACCCAAGTCACCATTAGTGTTCGTAAAGTCATCATCAGTGAAGGGCAAGGCTTACAATAGTGAGCGCAAAGTCACAATCAGTGATGAGCAAAGTCACCATTTTTTTTGGTAAAGTAACAATTTGTGAAGGGCAAAATTACCATTAGTGTTGTTAAAGTCACCCCTACTTTTCTTAAAGTCTTTTTCAGTGAAGGGCAAAGTCACCAATAGTGTTCGTAAAGTCACCATCTGTGAAGGGCAATGTCACCATTAGTGATGAGCAAAGTTACTATCAGTGACGAGCAAAGTAACCAATGGTGTTTATGAAGTCTCCATCAGTGATGAGCAAAATCACCAAAAGTGTTCGTAAAGTCATCTTCTGTGAAGGGCAAAGTCACCATTAGTGATGAGCAAAGTTATAATCAGTGAAAAGCAAGGTCAACATTAGTGAGCGCAAAGTCACCATTAGTGATGAGCAGAGTCACCATTTAATTTGGTAAAGACACCATCAGTGATGAGCAAAATCACCCTTAGTGTTGGTAAAGAAACCATTTGTGAAGGGCAAAGTCATAATTAGTGGAGGCAAAGTCTCCATCAGTTATGAGCGAAGTCACTATTAGTGAAGGGCAAAGTCACCATTAGTGTTGTTAAAGTCACCCTCAGTTTTCTTAAAGTCACCATCAGTGAAGGGCATAGTCAACATAAGTGTTGGTAAAGTCACCGTCAGTTAAGGGCAAAGTCAACATAAGTTAGGTCAAAGTCAACTTCAGAGATGAGCAAAGTGACCAATAGTGTTCTTAAAGTCTCCATCCGTGAAGGGCAAAGTCACCATTAGTGGTCGAAAAGTCACCATCAGTGATTAGCAAAGAAACCATTTGTGTTGGTAAAGTCACCATCAGTTAAGGGCAAAGTCAACTTAAGTTAGGTCAATGTCCCTTTCAGTGATGAGGAAAGTACACATTAGTGGAGGCAAAGTCACCACCAGTGATGAGAAAAGTCACCATTTTTTTTCGTATAAACATATCAGTGATCTGCAAAGTCATTATTTTTAGGCACATGGTCAACATAAGTTTGGGCAAAATCATCATCGGTGATGAGCAAGGTAAACATAAGTAGGGGCAAAGTCACCATCAGTGATGAGCAAAGTGACCCTTAGTGTTGGTAAAGTAACCATTTGTGTAGGGCACAGTCATAATTAGTGGAGGCAAAGTGTCCATCAGTGATAAGCGAAGTCACAATTAGTGAAGGGCAAAATTACCATTAGTGTAGTTAAAGTCACCCCTACTTTTCTTAAAGTCTTCATCAGTGAAGGGATTAGTCAACATTAGTGTTCGTAAAGTCACCATCAGTGATGAGCAAAGTCACCATTAGTGTTGATAATGTCACCATTAGTAAAGGGCAACGCGAACATAAGTGGGGACAAAATCACCATCAGAGATGAGCCAAGTCACCATTAATGTTGGTAAAGTCGTCATTTGTGATAGGCACAGTCATAATTAGTGGAGGCAAAGTGTCCATCAGTGATGAGCGAAGTCGCAATTAGTAAAGGGCTTAGTCACCATTAGTGTTAGTCCAGTCACCATCAGTGATCGGAAAAGTCGTTATTACTGTGGGAAGAGTCTCCATCTGTGACGAGCAAAGTCACCATTTGTGTTGTTAAAGTCACTATTGCTGTTGTAATAATAACCATCTGTGATCGGCAAAAGCATTTTTAGTGTTGGCAAAGTCTCCATTAGTGATGAGCAAAGTCACCCTTAGTGTTTGTAAAGAAACTTTTTGTGAAGGGCACAGTCATAATTAGTGGAGGCACAGTGTCCATCAGTGATGAGCAAAGTCACAATAAGTGAAAGGCAAATTCACCATTAGAGTTGTTTAAGTCACCATCAGTAAAGGGCAACGGCAACATAAGTGTGGACAAAATCACCATCAGAGATGAGCAAAGTCATCATTAGTGTTGATAAAGTCACCATCAGTGAAGGGGAAAGTCAACATTTGTGTTCGTTAAGTCACCATCAGTGATGAGCAAAGTCACAATTAGTGTTGGTAAAGTCACAATCTGTAAAGGGCAACGGCAACATAAGTGGGGACAAAATCACCATCAGAGAAGACCCAAGTCACCATTAGTGTTTGTAAAGTTATCATCAGTGAAGGGCAAGGCTTACAATAGTGAGCGCAAAGTCACAATCAGTGATGAGCAAAGTCACCATTTTTTTTGGTAAAGTAACCATTTGTGAAGGGCACAGTCATAATTAGTGGAGGCAAAGTGTCCATCAGTGATGAGCGAAGTCACAATACGTGAAAGGCAAATTCACCATTAGAGTTGTTTAAGTCACCATCAGTAAAGGGCAACGGCAACATAAGTGTGGACAAAATCACCATCAGAGATGAGCAAAGTCATCATTAGTGTTGATAAAGTCACCATCAGTGAAGGGGAAAGTCAACATTTGTGTTCGTTAAGTCACCATCAGTGATGAGCAAAGTCACAATTAGTGTTGGTAAAGTCACAATCTGTAAAGGGCAACGGCAACATAAGTGGGGACAAAATCACCATCAGAGAAGACCCAAGTCACCATTAGTGTTTGTAAAGTCATCATCAGTGAAGGGCAAGGCTTACAATAGTGAGCGCAAAGTCACAATCAGTGATGAGCAAAGTCACCATTTTTTTTGGTAAAGTAACCATTTGTGAAGGGCACAGTCATAATTAGTGGAGGCAAAGTGTCCATCAGTGATGAGCGAAGTCACAATACGTGAAAGGCAAATTCACCATTAGAGTTGTTTAAGTCACCATCAGTAAAGGGCAACGGCAACATAAGTGTGGACAAAATCACCATCAGAGATGAGCAAAGTCATCATTAGTGTTGATAAAGTCACCATCAGTGAAGAGGATAGTCAACATTTGTGTTCGTTAAGTCACCATCAGTGATGAGCAAAGTCACAATTAGTGTTGGTAAAGTCACAATCTGTAAAGGGCAACGGCAACATAAGTGGGGACAAAATCACCATCAGAGAAGACTCAAGTCACCATTAGTGTTTGTTAAGTCATCATCAGTGAAGGGCAAGGCTTACAATAGTGAGCGCAAAGTCACAATCAGTGATGAGCAAAGTCACCATTTTTTTTGGTAAAGTAACCATTTGTGAAGGGCACAGTCATAATTAGTGGAGGCAAAGTGTCCATCAGTGATGAGCGAAGTCACAATAAGTGAAGGGCAAAATCACAATTAGTGTTGTTAAAGTCACCCTTAGTTTTCTTAAAGTCACCATTAGTGAAGGGCATAGTCAACATAAGTGTTGGTAAAGTCACCATCAGTAAAGGGCATCGGCAGCATAAGTGGGGACAAAATCACCATCAGAGATGAGCAAAGTGACCAATAGTGTTCTTAAAGTCTCCATCCGTGAAGGGCAAAGTCACCATTAAAGTTCGAAAAGTCACCATCAGTGATTAGCAAAGAAACCATTTGTGTTGTTAAAGTCACCATCAGTTAAGGGCAAAGTCAACTTAAGTTAGGTCAATGTCCCTTTCAGTGATGAGGAAAGTACATATTAGTGGAGGCAAAGTCACCACCAGTGATGAGAAAAGTCACCATTTTTTTTCGTATAAACATATCAGTGATCTGCAAAGTCATTATTTTTAGGCACATGGTCAACATAAGTTTGGGCAAAATCATCATCGGTGATGAGCAAGGTAAACATAAGTAGGGGCAAAGTCACCATCAGTGATGAGCAAAGTGACCCTTAGTGTTGGTAAAGTAACCATTTGTGTAGGGCACAGTCATAATTAGTGGAGGCAAAGTCTCCATCAGTTATGAGCGAAGTCACAATTATTGAAGGGCAAAATTACCATTAGTGTAGTTAAAGTCACCCCTACTTTTCTTAAAGTCTTCATCAGTGAAGGGCATAGTCAACATTAGTGTTCGTAAAGTCACCATCAGTGATGAGCAAAGTCACCATTAGTGTTGGTAATGTCACCATTAGTAAAGGGCAACGCGAACATAAGTGGGGACAAAATCACCATCAGAGATGAGCCAAGTCACCATTAATGTTGGTAAAGTCGTCATTTGTGATAGGCACAGTCATAATTAGTGGAGGCAAAGTGTCCATCAGTGATGAGCGAAGTCGCAATTAGTAAAGGGCTTAGTCACCATTAGTGTTAGTCCAGTCACCATCAGTGATCGGATAAGTCGTTATTACTGTGGGAAGAGTCTCCATCTGTGACGAGCAAAGTCACCATTTGTGTTGTTAAAGTCACTATTGCTGTTGTAATAATAACCATCTGTGATCGGCAAAAGCATTATTAGTGTTGGCAAAGTCACCATTAGTGTTGTTATAGTCACCATAAGTGTTGGGCTAAAGCATTTTTATTGGTGGCAAAGTCTCCATTAGTGATGAGCAAAGTCACCATTAGTGATGTTATAGTCACCATCAGTGTTGGGCTAAAGCATTTTTATTGGAGCAAAATCTCCATTAGTGATGAGAAAAGTCACAATTAGTGATCGGAAAAGTCGTTATTTCTGTGGGAAAAGTCACCATCTGTGAAGTGCAAAGTCACCATTAGTGATGAGCAAAGTTACCATCAGTGAAGTGCAAAGTCACCATTAGTGATGAGCAAAGTTACCATCAGTGAAAAGCAAGGTCAACATTAGTGAGCGCAAAGTCACCATTTAATTTGGTAAAGACACCATCAGTGATGAGCAAAATCACCCTTAGTGTTGGTAAAGAAACCATTTGTGAAGGGCACAGTCATAATTAGTGGAGGCAAAGTCTCCATCAGTTATGAGCGAAGTCATTATTAGTGAAGGGCAAAGTCACCATTAGTGTTGTTAAAGTCACCCTCAGTTTTCTTAAAGTCACCATCAGTGAAGGGCATAGTCAACATAAGTGTTGGTAAAGTCACCGTCAGTTAAGGGCAAAGTCAAAATAAGTTAGGTCAAGGTCAACTTCAGTGATGAACAAAGTCAACATAAGTGGTGGCAAAGTCACCACCAGTGATGAGCAAAGTCACCATTTGTTTTGGTAAGGACAACATCAGTGATCTGCAAAGTCATTATTTGTAGGCACATGGTCAACATAAGTTTGGGCAAAGTCACCATCTGTGATGAGCAAGGTAAACATATGTGGGGGCAAAGTCACAATCAGTGATGAGCAAAGTCACCCTTAGTGTTTTTAAAGAAACTATTTGTGAAGGGCACAGTCATAATTAGTGGAGGCAAAGTGTCCATCAGTGATGAGCGAAGTCACAATAAGTGAAAGGCAAATTCATCATTAGAGTTGTTTAAGTCACCATCAGTAAAGGGCAACGGCAACATAAGTGTGGACAAAATCACCATCAGAGATGAGCAAAGTCATCATTAGTATTGATAAAGTCACCATCAGTGAAGAGGATAGTCAACATTTGTGTTCGTTAAGTCACCATCAGTGATGAGCAAAGTCACAATTAGTGTTGGTAAAGTCACAATCTGTAAAGGGCAACGGCAACATAAGTGGGGACAAAATCACCATCAGAGAAGACCCAAGTCATCATTTGTGTTCGTAAAGTCATCATCAGTGAAGGGCAAGGCTTACAATAGTGAGCGCAAAGTCACAATCAGTGATGAGCAAAGTCACCATTTTTTTTGGTAAAGTAACCATATGTGAAGGGCACAGTCATAATTAGTGGAGGCAAAGTGTCCATCAGTGATGAGCGAAGTCACAATAAGTGAAAGGCAAATTCACTTTTAGAGTTGTTTAAGTCACCATCAGTAAAGGGCAACGGCAACATAAGTGTGGACAAAATCACCATCAGAGATGAGCAAAGTCACCATTTGATTTGGTAAGGACAACATCAGTGATCTGCAAAGTCATTATTTGTAGGCACATGGTCAACATAAGTTTGGGCAAAGTCACCATCTGTGATGAGCAAGGTAAACATAAGTGGGGGCAAGGTCACAATCAGTGATGAGCAAAGTCACCCTTAGTGTTTGTAGAGAAACTATTTGTGAAGGGCACAGTCATAATTAGTGGAGGCAAAGTGTCCATCAGTGATGAGCGAAGTCACAATAAGTGAAAGGCAAATTCACCATTAGAGTTGTTTAAGTCACCATCAGTAAAGGGCAACGGCAACATTAGTGTGGACAAAATCACCATCAGAGATGAGCAAAGTCATCATTAGTATTGATAAAGTCACCATCAGTGAAGAGGATAGTCAACATTTGTGTTCGTTAAGTCACCATCAGTGATGAGCAAAGTCACAATTAGTGTTGGTAAAGTCACAATCTGTAAAGGGCAACGGCAACATAAGTGGGGACAAAATCACCATCAGAGAAGACCCAAGTCACCATTTGTGTTCGTAAAGTCATCATCAGTGAAGGGCAAGGCTTACAAAAGTGAGCGCAAAGTCACAATCAGTGATGAGCAAAGTCACCATTTTTTTTGGTAAAGTAACCATATGTGAAGGGCACAGTCATAATTAGTGGAGGCAAAGTGTCCATCAGTGATGAGCGAAGTCACAATAAGTGAAGGGCAAAATCACAATTAGTGTTAGTCCAGTCACCATCAGTGATCGGAAAAGTCGTTATTAATGTGGGAAGAGTCTCCATCTGTGACGAGCAAAGTCACCATTTGTGTTGTTAAAGTCACTATTGCTGTTGTAATAATAACCATCTGTGATCGGCAAAAGCATTATTAGTGTTGGCAAAGTCTCCATTAGTGATGAGCAAAGTCACCATTAGTGTTGTTATAGTCACCATCAGTGTTGGGCTAAAGCATTTTTATTGGTGGCAAAGTCTCCATTAGTGATGAGCAAAGTCACCATTAGTGATGTTATAGTCACCATCAGTGTTGGGCTAAAGCATTTTTATTGGAGCAAAATCTCCATTAGTGATGAGAAAAGTCACAATTAGTGATCGGAAAAGTCGTTATTTCTGTGGGAAAAGTCACCATCTGTGAAGTGCAAAGTCACCATTAGTGATGAGCAAAGTTACCATCAGTGAAAAGCAAGGTCAACATTAGTGAGCGCAAAGTCACCATTTAATTTGGTAAAGACACCATCAGTGATGAGCAAAATCACCCTTAGTGTTGGTAAAGAAACCATTTGTGAAGGGCACAGTCATAATTAGTGGAGGCAAAGTCTCCATCAGTTATGAGCGAAGTCATTATTAGTGAAGGGCAAAGTCACCATTAGTGTTGTTAAAGTCATCCTCAGTTTTCTTAAAGTCACCATCAGTGAAGGGCATAGTCAACATAAGTGTTGGTAAAGTCACCGTCAGTTAAGGGCAAAGTCAAAATAAGTTAGGTCAAAGTCAACTTCAATGATGAACAAAGTCAACATAAGTGGTGGCAAAGTCACCACCAGTGATGAGCAAAGTCACCATTTGTTTTGGTAAGGACAACATCAGTGATCTGCAAAGTCATTATTTGTAGGCACATGGTCAACATAAGTTTGGGCAAAGTCACCATCTGTGATGAGCAAGGTAAACATATGTGGGGGCAAAGTCACAATCAGTGATGAGCAAAGTCACCCTTAGTGTTTTTAAAGAAACTATTTGTGAAGGGCACAGTCATAATTAGTGGAGGCAAAGTGTCCATCAGTGATGAGCGAAGTCACAATAAGTGAAAGGCAAATTCATCATTAGAGTTGTTTAAGTCACCATCAGTAAAGGGCAACGGCAACATAAGTGTGGACAAAATCACCATCAGAGATGAGCAAAGTCATCATTAGTATTGATAAAGTCACCATCAGTGAAGAGGATAGTCAACATTTGTGTTCGTTAAGTCACCATCAGTGATGAGCAAAGTCACAATTAGTGTTGGTAAAGTCACAATCTGTAAAGGGCAACGGCAACATAAGTGGGGACAAAATCACCATCAGAGAAGACCCAAGTCACCATTTGTGTTCGTAAAGTCATCATCAGTGAAGGGCAAGGCTTACAATAGTGAGCGCAAAGTCACAATCAGTGATGAGCAATGTCACCATTTTTTTTGGTAAAGTAACCATATGTGAAGGGCACAGTCATAATTAGTGGAGGCAAAGTGTCCATCAGTGATGAGCGAAGTCACAATAAGTGAAAGGCAAATTCACTATTAGAGTTGTTTAAGTCACCATCAGTAAAGGGCAATGGCAACATAAGTGTGGACAAAATCACCATCAGAGATGAGCAAAGTCACCATTTGATTTGGTAAGGACAACATCAGTGATCTGCAAAGTCATTATTTGTAGGCACATGGTCAACATAAGTTTGGGCAAAGTCACCATCTGTGATGAGCAAGGTAAACATAAGTGGGGGCAAGGTCACAATCAGTGATGAGCAAAGTCACCCTTAGTGATTGTAAAGAAACTATTTGTGAAGGGCACAGTCATAATTAGTGGAGGAAAAGTGTCCATCAGTGATGAGCGAAGTCACAATAAGTGAAAGGCAAATTCACCATTAGAGTTGTTTAAGTCACCATCAGTAAAGGGCAACGGCAACATAAGTGTGGACAAAATCACCATCAGAGATGAGCAAAGTCATCATTAGTGTTGATAAAGTCACCATCAGTGAAGAGGATAGTCACATTTGTGTTCGTTAAGTCACCATCAATGATGAGCAAAGTCACAATTAGTGTTGGTAAAGTCACAATCTGTAAAGGGCAACGGCAACATAAGTGGGGACAAAATCACCATCAGAGAAGACCCAAGTCACCATTAGTGTTCGTAAAGTCATCATCAGTGAAGGGCAAGGCTTACAATAGTGAGCGCAAAGTCACAATCAGTGATGAGCAAAGTCACCATTTTTTTTGGTAAAGTAACCATTTGTGAATGGCAAAGTCATAATTAGTGGAGGCAAAGTGTCCATCAGTGATGAGCGAAGTCACAATAAGTGAAGGGCAAAATCACAATTAGTGTTGTTAAAGTCACCCTTAGTTTTCTTAAAGTCACCATCAGTGAAGGGCATAGTCAACATAAGTGTTGGTAAAGTCACCATCAGTAAAGGGCATCGGCAGCATAAGTGGGGACAAAATCACCATCAGAGATGAGCAAAGTGGCCAAAAGTGTTCTTAAAGTCTCCATCCGTGAAGGGCAAAGTCACCATTAGTGTTCGAAAAGTCACCATCAGTGATGAGCAAAGAAAACATTTGTGTTGGTAAAGTCACCATCAGTTAAGGGCAAAGTCAACTTAAGTTAGGTCAATGTCCCTTTCAGTGATGAGCAAAGTACACATTAGTGGAGGCAAAGTCACCACCAGTGATGAGAAAAGTCACCATTTTTTTTCGTAAAGACATATCAGTGATCTGCAAAGTCATTATTTTTAGGCACATGGTCAACATAAGTTTGGGCAAAATCATCATCGGTGATGAGCAAGGTTAACATAAGTAGGGGCAAAGTCACCATCAGTGATGAACAAAGTGACCCTTAGTGTTGGTAAAGTAACCGTTTGTGTAGGGCACAGTCATAATTAGTGGAGGCAAAGTGTCCATCAGTGATGAGCGAAGTCACAATTAGTGAAGGGCAAAATTACCATTAGTGTAGTTAAAGTCACCCCTACTTTTCTTAAAGTCTTCATCAGTGAAGGGCATAGTCACCATTAGTGTTCGTAAAGTCGCCACCAGTGATGAGCAAAGTTACCCTTAGTGTTGGTAAAGTCGTCATTTATGTAGGGCACAGTCATAATAAGTGGAGGCAAAGTGTCCATCAGTGATGAGCGAAGTCACAATTAGTGAAGGGCAAAATTACCATTTGTGTTGTTAAAGTCACCCCTTCTTTTCTTAAAGTCTTCATCAGTGAAGGGCAAAGTCACCAATAGTGTTCGTAAAGTCACCATCTGTGAAGGGCAATGTCACCATTAGTGATGAGCAAAGTTACTATCAGTGACGAGCAAAGTAACCAATGGTGTTCATAAAGTCTCCATCAGTGATGAGCAAAATCACCAAAAGTGTTCGTAAAGTCACCATCTGTGAAGGGCAAAGTCACCATTAGTGATGAGCAAAGTTATAATGAGTGAAAAGCAAGGTCAACATTAGTGGGCGCAAAGTCACCATTAGTGATGAGCAGAGTCACCATTTAATTTGGTAAAGACACCATCAGTGATGAGCAAAATCACCCTTAGTGTTGGTAAAGAAACCATTTGTGAAGGGCAAAGTCATAATTAGTGGAGGCAAAGTCTCCATCAGTTATGAGCGAAGTCACTATTAGTGAAGGGCAAAGACACCATTAGTGTTGTTAAAGTCACCCTCAGTTTTCTTAAAGTTACCATCAGTGAAGGGCATAGTCAACATAAGTGTTGGTAAAATCACCGTCAGTTAAGGGCAAAGTCAAAATAAGTTAGGTCAAAGTCAACTTCAGTGATGAACAAAGTCAACATAAGTGGTGGCAAAGTCACCACCAGTGATGAGCAAAGTCACCATTTGTTTTGGTAAGGACAACATCAGTGATCTGCAAAGTCATTATTTGTAGGCACATGGTCAACATAAGTTTGGGCAAAGTCACCATCTGTGATGAGCAAGGTAAACATAAGTGGGGGCATGGTCACAATCAGTGATGAGCATGTCACCCTTAGTGTTTGTAAAGAAACTATTTGTGAAGGGCACAGTCATAATTAGTTGAGGCAAAGTGTCCATCAGTGATGAGCGAAGTCACAATAAGTTAAAGGCAAATTCACCATTAGAGTTGTTTAAATCACCATCAGTAAAGGGCAACGGCAACATTAGTGTGGACAAAATCACCATCAGAGATGAGCAAAGTCATCATTAGTGTTGATAAAGTCACCATTAGTGAAGAGGATAGTCAACATTTGTGATCGTTAAGTCACCATCAGTGTTGAGCAAAGTCACAATTAGTGTTGGTAAAGTCACAATCTGTAAAGGGCGACGGCAACATAAGTGGGGACAAAATCACCATCAGAGAAGACCCAAGTCACCATTAGTGTTCGTAAAGTCATCATCAGTGAAGGGCAAGGCTTACAATAGTGAGCGCAAAGTCACAATCAGTGATGAGCAAAGTCACCATTTTTTTTGGTAAAGTAACCATATGTGAAGGGGACAGTCATAATTAGTGGAGGCAAAGTGTCCATCAGTGAAGAGCGAAGTCACAATAAGTGATGAGCAAAGTGACCCTTAGTGTTGGTAAAGTAACCATTTGTGTAGGGCACAGTCATAATTAGTGGAGGCAAAGTGTCCATCAGTGATGAGCGAAGTCACAATTAGTGTTAGTCAAGTCACCATCAGTGATCGGAAAAATCATTATTAGAGTGGCCAAAGTCTCCATCTGTGACGAGCAAAGTCACCATTTGTGTTGTTAAAGTCACCATTGCTGTTGTAATAATAACCATCTGTGATCGGCAAAAGCATTATTAGTGTTGGCAAAGTCTCCATTAGTGATGAGCAAAGTCACCATTAGTGTTGTTATAGTCACCATCAGTGTTGGGCTAAAGCATTTTTATTGGTGGCAAAGTCTCCATTAGTGATGAGAAAAGTCACAATAAGTGATCGGAAAAGTCGTTATTACTGTGGGAAGAGTCTCCATCAGTGATGAGCAAAGTCACCAATAGTGTTCGTAAAGTCACCATCTGTGAAGGGCAATGTCACCATTAGTGATGAGCAAAGTTACCATCAGTGACGAGCAAAGTAACCAATGGTGTTCATAAAGTCTCCATCAGTGATGAGCAAAATCACCAAAAGTGTTCGTAAAGTCACCATCTGTGAAGGGCATAGTCACCATTAGTGATGAGCAAAGTTACCATCAGTGAAAAGCAAGGTCAACATTAGTGAGCGCAAAGTCACCATTTAATTTGGTAAAGACACCATCAGTGATGAGCAAAATCACCCTTAGTGTTGGTAAAGAAACCATTTGTGAAGGGCAAAGTCATAATTAGTGGAGGCAAAGTCTCCATCAGTTATGAGCGAAGTCACTATTAGTGAAGGGCAAAGACACCATTAGTGTTGTTAAAGTCACCCTCAGTTTTCTTAAAGTTACCATCAGTGAAGGGCATAGTCAACATAAGTGTTGGTAAAATCACCGTCAGTTAAGGGCAAAGTCAAAATAAGTTAGGTCAAAGTCAACTTCAGTGATGAACAAAGTCAACATAAGTGGTGGCAAAGTCACCACCAGTGATGAGCAAAGTCACCATTTGTTTTGGTAAGGACAACATCAGTGATCTGCAAAGTCATTATTTGTAGGCACATGGTCAACATAAGTTTGGGCAAAGTCACCATCTGTGATGAGCAAGGTAAACATAAGTGGGGGCAAGGTCACAATCAGTGATGAGCAAAGTCACCCTTAGTGTTTGTAAAGAAACTATTTGTGAAGGGCACAGTCATAATTAGTTGAGGCAAAGTGTCCATCAGTGATGAGCGAAGTCACAATAAGTTAAAGGCAAATTCACCATTAGAGTTGTTTAAATCACCATCAGTAAAGGGCAACGGCAACATTAGTGTGGACAAAATCACCATCAGAGATGAGCAAAGTCATCATTAGTGTTGATAAAGTCACCATCAGTGAAGAGAATAGTCAACATTTGTGATCGTTAAGTCACCATCAGTGTTGAGCAAAGTCACAATTAGTGTTGGTAAAGTCACAATCTGTAAAGGGCGACGGCAACATAAGTGGGGACAAAATCACCATCAGAGAAGACCCAAGTCACCATTAGTGTTCGTAAAGTCATCATCAGTGAAGGGCAAGGCTTACAATAGTGAGCGCAAAGTCACAATCAGTGATGAGCAAAGTCACCATTTTTTTTGGTAAAGTAACCATATGTGAAGGGCACAGTCATAATTAGTGGAGGCAAAGTGTCCATCAGTGAAGAGCGAAGTCACAATAAGTGAAAGGCAAATTCACCATTAGAGTTGTTTAAGTCACCATCAGTAAAGGGCAACGGCAACATAAGTGTGGACAAAATCACCATCAGAGATGAGCAAAGTCATCATTAGTGTTAGTCCAGTCACCATCAGTGATCGGAAAAATCATTATTAGAGTGGCCAAAGTCTCCATCTGTGACGAGCAAAGTCACCATTTGTGTTGTTAAAGTCACCATTGCTGTTGTAATAATAACCATCTGTGATCGGCAAAAGCATTATTAGTGTTGGCAAAGTCTCCATTAGTGATGAGCAAAGTCACCATTAGTGTTGTTATAGTCACCATCAGTGTTGGGCTAAAGCATTTTTATTGGTGGCAAAGTCTCCATTAGTGATGAGAAAAGTCACAATAAGTGATCGGAAAAGTCGTTATTACTGTGGGAAGAGTCTCCATCAGTGATGAGCAAAGTCACCAATAGTGTTCGTAAAGTCACCATCTGTGAAGGGCAATGTCACCATTAGTGATGAGCAAAGTTACCATCAGTGACGAGCAAAGTAACCAATGGTGTTCATAAAGTCTCCATCAGTGATGAGCAAAATCACCAAAAGTGTTCGTAAAGTCACCATCTGTGAAGGGCAAAGTCACCATTAGTGATGAGCAAAGTTACCATCAGTGAAAAGCAAGGTCAACATTAGTGAGCGCAAAGTCACCATTTAATTTGGTAAAGACACCATCAGTGATGAGCAAAATCACCCTTAGTGTTGGTAAAGAAACCATTTGTGAAGGGCAAATTCATAATTAGTGGAGGCAAAGTCTCCATCAGTAATGAGCGAAGTCACTATTAGTGAAGGGCAAAGTCACCATTAGTGTTGTTAAAGTCACCCTCAGTTTTGTTAAGGTCACCATCAGTGAAGGGCATAGTCAACATAAATGTTGGTAAAGTCACCGTCAGTTAAGGGCAAAGTCAAAATAAGTTAGGTCAAAGTCAACTTCAGTGATTAACAAAGTCAACATAAGTGGTGGCAAAGTCACCACCAGTGATGAGCAAAGTCACCATTTGTTTTGGTAAGGACAACATCAGTGATCTGCAAAGTCATTATTTTTAGGCACATGGTCAACATAAGTTTGGGCAAAATCATTATCGGTGATGAGCAAGGTTAACATAAGTAGGGGCAAAGTCACCATCAGTGATGAGCAAAGTGACCCATAGTGTTGGTAAAGTAACCATTTGTGAAGGGCACAGTCATAATTAGTGGAGGCAAAGTGTCCATCAGTGATGAGCGAAATCACAATAAGTGAAGGGCAAAATCACAATTAGTGTTGTTAAAGTCACCCTTAGTTTTCTTAAAGTCACCATCAGTGAAGGGCATAGTCAACATAAGTGTTGGTAAAGTCACCATCAGTAAAGGGCATCGGCAGCATAAGTGGGGACAAAATCACCATCAGAGAAGACCCAAGTCACCATTAGTGTTCGTAAAGTCATCATCAGTAAAGGGCAAGGCTTACAATAGTGAGCGCAAAGTCACAATCAGTGATGAGCAAAGTCACCATTTTTTTTGGTAAAGTAACCATATGTGAAGGGCACAGTCATAATTAGTGGAGGCAAAGTGTCCATCAGTGAAGAGCGAAGTCACAATAAGTGAAAGGCAAATTCACCATTAGAGTTGTTTAAGTCACCATCAGTAAAGGGCAACGGCAACATAAGTGTGGACAAAATCACCATCAGAGATGAGCAAAGTCATCATTAGTGTTAGTCCAGTCACCATCAGTGATCGGAAAAATCATTATTAGAGTGGCCAAAGTCTCCATCTGTGACGAGCAAAGTCACCATTTGTGTTGTTAAAGTCACCATTGCTGTTGTAATAATAACCATCTGTGATCGGCAAAAGCATTATTAGTGTTGGCAAAGTCTCCATTAGTGATGAGCAAAGTCACCATTAGTGTTGTTATAGTCACCATCAGTGTTGGGCTAAAGCATTTTTATTGGTGGCAAAGTCTCCATTAGTGATGAGAAAAGTCACAATAAGTGATCGGAAAAGTCGTTATTACTGTGGGAAGAGTCTCCATCAGTGATGAGCAAAGTCACCAATAGTGTTCGTAAAGTCACCATCTGTGAAGGGCAATGTCACCATTAGTGATGAGCAAAGTTACCATCAGTGACGAGCAAAGTAACCAATGGTGTTCATAAAGTCTCCATCAGTGATGAGCAAAATCACCAAAAGTGTTCGTAAAGTCACCATCTGTGAAGGGCAAAGTCACCATTAGTGATGAGCAAAGTTACCATCAGTGAAAAGCAAGGTCAACATTAGTGAGCGCAAAGTCACCATTTAATTTGGTAAAGACACCATCAGTGATGAGCAAAATCACCCTTAGTGTTGGTAAAGAAACCATTTGTGAAGGGCAAATTCATAATTAGTGGAGGCAAAGTCTCCATCAGTAATGAGCGAAGTCACTATTAGTGAAGGGCAAAGTCACCATTAGTGTTGTTAAAGTCACCCTCAGTTTTGTTAAGGTCACCATCAGTGAAGGGCATAGTCAACATAAATGTTGGTAAAGTCACCGTCAGTTAAGGGCAAAGTCAAAATAAGTTAGGTCAAAGTCAACTTCAGTGATTAACAAAGTCAACATAAGTGGTGGCAAAGTCACCACCAGTGATGAGCAAAGTCACCATTTGTTTTGGTAAGGACAACATCAGTGATCTGCAAAGTCATTATTTTTAGGCACATGGTCAACATAAGTTTGGGCAAAATCATTATCGGTGATGAGCAAGGTTAACATAAGTAGGGGCAAAGTCACCATCAGTGATGAGCAAAGTGACCCATAGTGTTGGTAAAGTAACCATTTGTGAAGGGCACAGTCATAATTAGTGGAGGCAAAGTGTCCATCAGTGATGAGCGAAATCACAATAAGTGAAGGGCAAAATCACAATTAGTGTTGTTAAAGTCACCCTTAGTTTTCTTAAAGTCACCATCAGTGAAGGGAATAGTCAACATAAGTGTTGGTAAAGTCACCATCAGTAAAGGGCATCGGCAGCATAAGTGGGGACAAAATCACCATCAGAGATGAGCAAAATGACCAATAGTGTTCTTAAAGTCTCCATCCGTGAAGGGCAAAGTCACTATTAGTGTTCGAAAAGTCACCATCAGTGATGAGCAAAGAAACCATTTGTGTTGGTAAAGTCACCATCAGTTAAGGGCAAAGTCAACTTAAGTTAGGTCAATGTCCCTTTCAGTGATGAGGAAAGTACACATTAGTGGAGGCAAAGTCACCATTTTTTTTCGTAAAAACATATCAGTGATCTGCAAAGTCATTATTTTTAGGCACATGGTCAACATAAGTTTGGGCAAAATCATCATCGGTGATGAGCAAGGTTAACATAAGTAGGGGCAAAGTCACCATCAGTGATGAGCAAAGTGACCCTTAGTGTTGGTAAAGTAACCAATTGTGGAGGGCACAGTCATAATTAGTGGAGGCAAAGTGTCCATCAGTGATGAGCGAAATCACAATAAGTGAAGGGCAAAATCACAATTAGTGTAGTTAAAGTCACCCCTACTTTTCTTAAAGTCTTCATCAGTGAAGGGCATAGTCAACATTAGTGTTCGTAAAGTCACCCTCAGTGATGAGCAAAGTCACCATCTGTGAAAAGCAAGGTCAACATTAGTGAGCGCAAAGTCACCATTAGTGATGAGCAGAGTCACCATTTAATTTGGTAAAGACACCATCAGTGATGAGCAAAATCAACAAAAGTGTTCGTAAAGTCACCATCTGTGAAGGGCAAAGTCACCATTAGTGATGAGCAAAGGTCCCATCAGTGAAAAGCAAGGTCAACATTAGTGAGCGCAAAGTCACCATTTAATTTGGTAAAGACACCATCAGTGATGAGCAAAATCACCCTTAGTGTTGGTAAAGAAACCATTTGTGAAGGGCAAATTCATAATTAGTGGAGGCAAAGTCTCCATCAGTAATGAGCGAAGTCACTATTAGTGAAGGGCAAAGTCACCATTATTGTTGTTAAAGTCACCCTCAGTTTTGTTAAGGTCACCATCAGTGAAGGGCATAGTCAACATAAATGTTGGTAAAGTCACCGTCAGTTAAGGGCAAAGTCAAAATAAGTTAGGTCAAAGTCAACTTCAGTGATTAACAAAGTCAACATAAGTGGTGGCAAAGTCACCACCAGTGATGAGCAAAGTCACCATTTGTTTTGGTAAGGACAACATCAGTGATCTGCAAAGTCATTATTTTTAGGCACATGGTCAACATAAGTTTGGGCAAAATCATTATCGGTGATGAGCAAGGTTAACATAAGTAGGGGCAAAGTCACCATCAGTGATGAGCAAAGTGACCCATAGTGTTGGTAAAGTAACCATTTGTGAAGGGCACAGTCATAATTAGTGGAGGCAAAGTGTCCATCAGTGATGAGCGAAATCACAATAAGTGAAGGGCAAAATCACAATTAGTGTTGTTAAAGTCACCCTTAGTTTTCTTAAAGTCACCATCAGTGAAGGGCATAGTCAACATAAGTGTTGGTAAAGTCACCATCAGTAAAGGGCATCGGTAGCATAAGTGGGGACAAAATCACCATCAGAGATGAGCAAAGTGACCAATAGTGTTCTTAAAGTCTCCATCCGTGAAGGGCAAAGTCACTATTAGTGTTCGAAAAGTCACCATCAGTGATGAGCAAAGAAACCATTTGTGTTGGTAAAGTCACCATCAGTTAAGGGCAAAGTCAACTTAAGTTAGGTCAATGTCCCTTTCAGTGATGAGGAAAGTACACATTAGTGGAGGCAAAGTCACCATTTTTTTTCGTAAAAACATATCAGTGATCTGCAAAGTCATTATTTTTAGGCACATGGTCAACATAAGTTTGGGCAAAATCATCATCGGTGATGAGCAAGGTTAACATAAGTAGGGGCAAAGTCACCATCAGTGATGAGCAAAGTGACCCTTAGTGTTGGTAAAGTAACCAATTGTGTAGGGCACAGTCATAATTAGTGGAGGCAAAGTGTCCATCAGTGATGAGCGAAATCACAATAAGTGAAGGGCAAAATCACAATTAGTGTAGTTAAAGTCACCCCTACTTTTCTTAAAGTCTTCATCAGTGAAGGGCATAGTCAACATTAGTGTTCGTAAAGTCACCATCAGTGATGAGCAAAGTCACCATCAGTGAAAAGCAAGGTCAACATTAGTGAGCGCAAAGTCACCATTAGTGATGAGCAGAGTCACCATTTAATTTGGTAAAGACACCATCAGTGATGAGCAAAATCACCCTTAGTGTTGGTAAAGAAACCATTTGTGAAGGGCAAAGTCATAATTAGTGGAGGCAAAGTCTCCATCAGTAATGAGCGAAGTCACTATTAGTGAAGGGCAAAGTCACCATTAGTGTTGTTAAAGTCACCCTCAGTTTTGTTAAGGTCACCATCAGTGAAGGGCATAGTCAACATAAATGTTAGTAAAGTCACCGTCAGTTAAGGGCAAAGTCAACATAAGTTAGGTCAAAGTCAACTTCAGTGATGAACAAAGTCAACATAAATGGTGGCAAAGTCACCACCAGTGATGAGCAAAGTCACCATTTGTTTTGGTAAGGACAACATCAGTGATCTGCAAAGTCATTATTTGTAGGCACATGGTCAACATAAGTTTGGGCAAAGTCACCATCTGTGATGAGCAAGGTTAACATATGTGGAGGCAAGGTCACAATCAGTGATGAGCAAAGTCAACCTTAGTGTTTGTAAAGAAACTATTTGTGAAGGGCACAGTCATAATTAGTGGAGGCACAGTGTCCATCAGTGATGAGCGAAGTCAAAATAAGTGAAAGGCAAATTCACCATTAGTGTTGGTAAAGTCACAATCTGTAAAGGGCAACGGCAACATAAGTGGGGACAAAATCAACATCAGAGAAGACCCAAGTCACCATTAGTGTTCGTAAAGTCACAATCAGTGATGAGCAAAGTCACCATTTTTTTTGGTAAAGTAACCATTTGTGAAGAGCACAGTCATAATTAGTGGAGGCAAAGTGTCCATCAGTGATGAGCGAAGTCACAATAAGTGAAGGGCAAAATCACAATTAGTGTTGTTAAAGTCACCCTTAGTTTTCTTAAAGTCACCATCAGTGAAGGGCATTGTCAACATAAGTGTTGGTAAAGTCACCATCAGTAAAGGGCATCGGGAGCATAAGTGGGGACAAAATCACCATCAGAGATGAGCAAAATGACCAATAGTGTTCTTAAAGTCTCCATCCGTGAAGGGCAAAGTCACCATTAGTGTTCGAAAAGTCACCATCAGTGATGAGCAAAAAACCATTTGTGCTGGTAAAGTCACCATCAGTTAAGGGCAAAGTCAACTTAAGTTAGGTCAATGTCCCTTTCAGTGATGAGGAAAGTACACATTAGTGGAGGCAAAGTCACCACAGTTGATGAGAAAAGTCACCATTTTTTTTCGTAAAAACATATCAGTGAAGGGCAAGGCTTACAATAGTGAGCGCAAAGTCACAATCAGTGATGAGCAAAGTCACCATTTTTTTTGGTAAAGTAACCATTTGTGAAGGGCACAGTCATAATTAGTGGAGGCAAAGTGTCCATCAGTGATGAGCGAAGTCACAATAAGTGAAGGGCAAAATCACAATTAGTGTTGTTAAAGTCACCCTTAGTTTTCTTAAAGTCACCATCAGTGAAGGGCATTTTCAACATAAGTGTTGGTAAAGTAACCATTTGTGTAGGGCACAGTCATAATTAGTGGAGGGAAAGTGTCCATCAGTGATGAGCGAAGTCACAATTAGTGAAGGGCAAAATTACCATTAGTGTAGTTAAAGTCACCCCTACTTTTCTTAAAGTCTTCAACAGTGAAGGGAAGTCAACATTAGTGTTCGTAAAGTCATCATCAGTGATGAGCAAATTCACCATTAGTGTTCGTAAAGTCACCACCAGTGATGAGCAAAGTTACCCTTAGTGTTGGTAAAGTCGTCATTTGAGTAGGGCACAGTCATAATAAGTGGAGGCAAAGTGTCCATCAGTGATGAGCGAAGTCACAATTAGTGAAGGGCAAAATTACCATTAGTGTTGTTAAAGTCACCCCTACTTTTCTTAAAGTCTTCATCAGTGAAGGGCATAGTCAACATTAGTGTTCGTAAAGTCACCATCAGTGATGAGTAAAGTCACCATTAGTGTTCGTAAAGTCACCACCAGTGATGAGCAAAGTTACCATCAGTGAAAAGCAAGGTCAACATTAGTGAGCGCAAAGTCACCATTTAATTTGGTAAAGACACCATCAGTGATGAGCAAAATCACCCTTAGTGTTGGTAAAGAAACCATTTGTGAAGGGCAAATTCATAATTAGTGGAGGCAAAGTCTCCATCAGTAATGAGCGAAGTCACTATTAGTGAAGGGCAAAGTCACCATTAGTGTTGTTAAAGTCACCCTCAGTTTTGTTAAGGTCACCATCAGTGAAGGGCATAGTCAACATAAATGTTGGTAAAGTCACCGTCAGTTAAGGGCAAAGTCAAAATAAGTTAGGTCAAAGTCAACTTCAGTGATTAACAAAGTCAACATAAGTGGTGGCAAAGTCACCACCAGTGATGAGCAAAGTCACCATTTGTTTTGGTAAGGACAACATCAGTGATCTGCAAAGTCATTATTTTTAGGCACATGGTCAACATAAGTTTGGGCAAAATCATTATCGGTGATGAGCAAGGTTAACATAAGTAGGGGCAAAGTCACCATCAGTGATGAGCAAAGTGACCCATAGTGTTGGTAAAGTTACCATTTGTGAAGGGCACAGTCATAATTAGTGGAGGCAAAGTGTCCATCAGTGATGAGCGAAATCACAATAAGTGAAGGGCAAAATCACAATTAGTGTTGTTAAAGTCACCCTTAGTTTTCTTAAAGTCACCATCAGTGAAGGGCATAGTCAACATAAGTGTTGGTAAAGTCACCATCAGTAAAGGGCATCGGCAGCATAAGTGGGGACAAAATCACCATCAGAGATGAGCAAAATGACCAATAGTGTTCTTAAAGTCTCCATCCGTGAAGGGCAAAGTCACTATTAGTGTTCGAAAAGTCACCATCAGTGATGAGCAAAGAAACCATTTGTGTTGGTAAAGTCACCATCAGTTAAGGGCAAAGTCAACTTAAGTTAGGTCAATGTCCCTTTCAGTGATGAGGAAAGTACACATTAGTGGAGGCAAAGTCACCATTTTTTTTCGTAAAAACATATCAGTGATCTGCAAAGTCATTATTTTTAGGCACATGGTCAACATAAGTTTGGGCAAAATCATCATCGGTGATGAGCAAGGTTAACATAAGTAGGGGCAAAGTCACCATCAGTGATGAGCAAAGTGACCCTTAGTGTTGGTAAAGTAACCAATTGTGGAGGGCACAGTCATAATTAGTGGAGGCAAAGTGTCCATCAGTGATGAGCGAAATCACAATAAGTGAAGGGCAAAATCACAATTAGTGTTGTTAAAGTCACCCTTAGTTTTCTTAAAGTCACCATCAGTGAAGGGCATAGTCAACATAAGTGTTGGTAAAGTCACCATCAGTGATGAGCAAAGTCACCATCAGTGAAAAGCAAGGTCAACATTAGTGAGCGCAAAGTCACCATTAGTGATGAGCAGAGTCACCATTTAATTTGGTAAAGACACCATCAGTGATGAGCAAAATCACCCTTAGTGTTGGTAAAGAAACCATTTGTGAAGGGCAAAGTCATAATTAGTGGAGGCAAAGTCTCCATCAGTAATGAGCGAAGTCACTATTAGTGAAGGGCAAAGTCACCATTAGTGTTGTTAAAGTCACCCTCAGTTTTGTTAAGGTCACCATCAGTGAAGGGCATAGTCAACATAAATGTTAGTAAAGTCACCGTCAGTTAAGGGCAAAGTCAACATAAGTTAGGTCAAAGTCAACTTCAGTGATGAACAAAGTCATCATAAATGGTGGCAAAGTCACCACCAGTGATGAGCAAAGTCACCATTTGTTTTGGTAAGGACAACATCAGTGATCTGCAAAGTCATTATTTGTAGGCACATGGTCAACATAAGTTTGGGCAAAGTCACCATCTGTGATGAGCAAGGTTTACATATGTGGAGGCAAGGTCACAATCAGTGATGAGCAAAGTCAACCTTAGTGTTTGTAAAGAAACTATTTGTGAAGGGCACAGTCATAATTAGTGGAGGCACAGTGTCCATCAGTGATGAGCGAAGTCACAATAAGTGAAAGGCAAATTCACCATTAGAGTTGTTTAAGTCACCATCAGTAAAGGGCAACGGCAACATTAGTGTGGACAAAATCACCATCAGAGATGAGCAAAGTCATCATTAGTGTTGATAAAGTCACCATCAGTGAAGGGGATAGTCAACATTTGTGATCGTTAAGTCACCATCAATGATGAGCAAAGTCACAATTAGTGTTGGTAAAGTCACAATCTGTAAAGGGAAACGGAAACATAAGTGGGGACAAAATCACCATCAGAGAAGACCCAAGTCCCCATTAGTGTTTGTAAAGTCATCATCAGTGAAGGGCAAGGCTTACAATAGTGAGCGCAAAGTCACAATCAGTGATGAGCAAAGTCACCATTTTTTTTGGAAAAGTAACCATATGTGAAGGGCACAGTCATAATTAGTGGAGGCAAAGTGTCCATCAGTGATGAGCGAAGTCACAATAAGTGAAAGGCAAATTCACCATTAGAGTTGTTTAAGTCACCATCAGTAAAGGGCAACGGCAACATAAGTGTGGACAAAATCACCATCAGAGATGAGCAAAGTCATCATTAGTGTTGATAAAGTCACCATCAGTGAAGGGGATAGTCAACATTTGTGTTCGTTAAGTCACCATCAGTGATGAGCAAAGTCACAATTAGTGTTGGTAAAGTCACAATCTGTAAAGGGCAACGGCAACATAAGTGGGGACAAAATCAACATCAGAGAAGACCCAAGTCACCATTAGTGTTCGTAAAGTCATCATCAGTGAAGGGCAAGGCTTACAATAGTGAGCGCAAAGTCACAATCAGTGATGAGCAAAGTCACCATTTTTTTTGGTAAAGTAACCATATGTGAAGGGCACAGTCATAATTAGTGGAGGCAAAGTGTCCATCAGTGATGAGCGAAGTCACAATAAGTGAAAGGCAAATTCACCATTAGAGTTGTTTAAGTCCCCATCAGTAAAGGGCAACGGCAACATAAGTGTGGACAAAATCACCATCAGAGATGAGCAAAGTCATCATTAGTGTTGATAAAGTCACCATCAGTGAAGGGGATAGTCAACATTTGTGTTCGTTAAGTCACCATCAGTGATGAGCAAAGTCACAATTAGTGTTGGTAAAGTCACAATCTGTAAAGGGCAACGGCAACATAAGTGGGGACAAAATCAACATCAGAGAAGACCCAAGTAACCATTAGTGTTCGTAAAGTCACAATCAGTGATGAGCAAAGTCACCATTTTTTTTGGTAAAGTAACCATTTGTGAAGAGCACAGTCATAATTAGTGGAGGCAAAGTGTCCATCAGTGATGAGCGAAGTCACAATAAGTGAAGGGCAAAATCACAATTAGTGTTGTTAAAGTCACCCTTAGTTTTCTTAAAGTCACCATCAGTGAAGGGCATTGTCAACATAAGTGTTGGTAAAGTCACCATCAGTAAAGGGCATCGGTAGCATAAGTGGGGACAAAATCACCATCAGAGATGAGCAAAATGACCAATAGTGTTCTTAAAGTCTCCATCCGTGAAGGGCAAAGTCACCATTAGTGTTCGAAAAGTCACCATCAGTGATGAGCAAAAAACCATTTGTGCTGGTAAAGTCACAATCAGTTAAGGGCAAAGTCAACTTAAGTTAGGTCAATGTCCCTTTCAGTGATGAGGAAAGTCCACATTAGTGGAGGCAAAGTCACCACAGTTGATGAGAAAAGTCACCATTTTTTTTCGTAAAAACATATCAGTGAAGGGCAAGGCTTACAATAGTGAGCGCAAAGTCACAATCAGTGATGAGCAAAGTCACCATTTTTTTTGGTAAAGTAACCATTTGTGAAGGGCACAGTCATAATTAGTGGAGGCAAAGTGTCCATCAGTGATGAGCGAAGTCACAATAAGTGAAGGGCAAAATCACAATTAGTGTTGTTAAAGTCACCCTTAGTTTTCTTAAAGTCACCATCAGTGAAGGGCATTTTCAACATAAGTGTTGGTAAAGTAACCATTTGTGTAGGGCACAGTCATAATTAGTGGAGGGAAAGTGTCCATCAGTGATGAGCGAAGTCACAATTAGTGAAGGGCAAAATTACCATTAGTGTAGTTAAAGTCACCCCTACTTTTCTTAAAGTCTTCATCAGTGAAGGGAAGTCAACATTAGTGTTCGTAAAGTCATCATCAGTGATGAGCAAAGTCACCATTAGTGTTCGTAAAGTCACCACCAGTGATGAGCAAAGTTACCCTTAGTGTTGGTAAAGTCGTCATTTGAGTAGGGCACAGTCATAATAAGTGGAGGCAAAGTGTCCATCAGTGATGAGCGAAGTCACAATTAGTGAAGGGCAAAATTACCATTAGTGTTGTTAAAGTCACCCCTACTTTTCTTAAAGTCTTCATCAGTGAAGGGCATAGTCAACATTAGTGTTCGTAAAGTCACCATCAGTGATGAGTAAAGTCACCATTAGTGTTCGTAAAGTCACCACCAGTGATGAGCAAAGTTACCCTTAGTGTTGGTAAAGTCGTCATTTGTGTAGGGCACAGTCATAATAAGTGGAGGCAAAGTGTCCATCAGTGATGAGCGAAGTCACAATTAGTGAAGGGCAAAATTACCATTAGTGTAGTTAAAGTCACCCCTACTTTTCTTAAAGTCTTCATAAGTGAAGGGAAGTCAACATTAGTGTTCGTAAAGTCATCATCAGTGATGAGCAAAGTCACCATTAGTGTTCGTAAAGTCACCACCAGTGATGAGCAAAGTTACCCTTAGTGTTGGTAAAGTCGTCATTTGAGTAGGGCACAGTCATAATAAGTGGAGGCAAAGTGTCCATCAGTGATGAGCGAAGTCACAATTAGTGAAGGGCAAAATTACCATTAGTGTTGTTAAAGTCACCCCTACTTTTCTTAAAGTCTTCATCAGTGAAGGGCATAGTCAAAATTAGTGTTCGTAAAGTCAATATCTGTGAAGGGCAAAGTCACCATTAGTGATGAGCAAAGTTACCGTCAGTGACAAGCAAAGTAACCAATGGTGTTCATAAAGTCTCCATCAGTGATGAGCAAAGTCACCAAAAGAGTTCGTTAAGTCACCATCTGTGAAGGGCAAAGTCACCATTAGTTATGAGCAAAGTTACCATCAGTGAAAAGCAAGGTCAACATTAGTGAGCGCAAAGTCACCATTAGTGATGAGCAGAGTCACCATTTAATTTGGTAAAGACACCATCAGTGATGAGCAAAATCACCCTTAGTGTTGGTAAAGAAGCCATTTGTGAAGGGCAAAGTCATAATTAGTGGAGGCAAAGTCTCCATCAGTGATGAGCGAAGTCAATATTAGTGAAGGGCAAAGTCACCGTTAGTGTTGTTAAAGTCACCCTTAGTTTTCTTAAAGTCACCATCAGTGAAGGGCATAGTCAACATAAGTGTTGGTAAAGTCACCGTCAGTTAAGGGCAAAGTCAACATAAGTTAGGTCAAAGTCAACTTCAGTGATGAACAAAGTCACCACCAGTGATGAGCAAAGTCACCATTTGTTTTGGTAAAGACAACATCAGTGATCTGCAAAGTCATTATTTGTAGGCACATGGTCAACATAAGTTTGAGCAAGGTCACAATCAGTGATGAGCAAAGTAACCCTAAGTGTTTGTAAAGAAACTATTTGTGAAGGGCACAGTCATAATTAGTGGAGGCAAAGTGTCCATCAGTGATGAGCGAAGTCTCAATTAGTGAAAGGCAAATTCACCATTAGAGTTGTTTAAGTCACCATCAGTAAAAGGCAACGCCAACATAAGTGTGGACAAAGTCACCACCAGTGATGAGCAAAGTTACCCTTAGTGTTGGTAAAGTCGTCATTTGTGTAGGGCACAGTCATAATAAGTGGAGGCAAAGTGTCCATCAGTGATGAGCGAAGTCACAATTAGTGAAGGGCAAAATTACCATTAGTGTAGTTAAAGTCACCCCTACTTTTCTTAAAGTCTTCATCAGTGAAGGGCATTGTCAACATTAGTGTTCGTAAAGTCACCATCAGTGATGAGCAAAGTCACCATTAGTGTTCGTAAAGTCACCACCAGTGATGAGCAAAGTCACCATTAGTTATGAGCAAAGTTACCATCAGTGAAAAGCAAGGTCAACATTAGTGAGCGCAAAGTCACCATTAGTGATGAGCAGAGTCACCATTTAATTTGGTAAAGACACCATCAGTGATGAGCAAAATCACCCTTAGTGTTGGTAAAGAAGCCATTTGTGAAGGGCAAAGTCTCCATCAGTGATGAGCGAAGTCAATATTAGTGAAGGGCAAAGTCACCGTTAGTGTTGTTAAAGTCACCCTTAGTTTTCTTAAAGTCACCATCAGTGAAGGGCATAGTCAACATAAGTGTTGGTAAAGTCACCGTCAGTTAAGGGCAAAGTCAACATAAGTTAGGTCAAAGTCAACTTCAGTGATGAACAAAGTCAACATAAATGGTGGCAAAGTCACCACCAGTGATGAGCAAAGTCACCATTTGTTTTGGTAAGGACAACATCAGTGATCTGCAAAGTCATTATTTGAAGGCACATGGTCAACATAAGTTTGGGCAAAGTCACCATCTGTGATGAGCAAGGTTAACATATGTGGAGGCAAGGTCACAATCAGTGATGAGCAAAGTCAACCTTAGTGTTTGTAAAGAAACTATTTGTGAAGGGCACAGTCATAATTAGTGGAGGCACAGTGTCCATCAGTGATGAGCGAAGTCACAATAAGTGAAAGGCAAATTCACCATTAGAGTTGTTTAAGTCACCATCAGTAAAGGGCAACGGCAACATAAGTGTGGACAAAATCACCATCAGAGATGAGCAAAGTCATCATTAGTGTTGATAAAGTCACCATCAGTGAAGGGGATAGTCAACATTTGTGTTCGTTAAGTCACCATCAGTGATGAGCAAAGTCACAATTAGTGTTAGTAAAGTCACAATCTGTAAAGGGCAACGGCAACATAAGTGGGGACAAAATCAACATCAGAGAAGACCCAAGTCACCATTAGTGTTCGTAAAGTCATCATCAGTGAAGGGCAAGGCTTACAATAGTGAGCGCAAAGTCACAATCAGTGATGAGCAAAGTCACCATTTTTTTTGGTAAAGTAACCATATGTGAAGGGCACAGTCATAATTAGTGGAGGCAAAGTGTCCATCAGTGATGAGCGAAGTCACAATAAGTGAAGGGCAAAATCACAATTAGTGTTGTTAAAGTCACCCTTAGTTTTCTTAAAGTCACCATCAGTGAAGGGCATTGTCAACATAAGTGTTGGTAAAGTCACCATCAGTAAAGGGCATCGGCAGCATAAGTGGGGACAAAATCACCATCAGAGATGAGCAAAATGGCCAATAGTGTTCTTAAAGTCTCCATCCGTGAAGGGCAAAGTCACCATTAGTGTTCGAAAAGTCACCATCAGTGATGAGCAAAAAACCATTTGTGCTGGTAAAGTCACCATCAGTTAAGGGCAAAGTCAACTTAAGTTAGGTCAATGTCCCTTTCAGTGATGAGGAAAGTCCACATTAGTGGAGGCAAAGTCACCACAGTTGATGAGAAAAGTCACCATTTTTTTTCGTAAAAACATATCAGTGAAGGGCAAGGCTTACAATAGTGAGCGCAAAGTCACAATCAGTGATGAGCAAAGTCACCATTTTTTTTGGTAAAGTAACCATTTGTGAAGGGCACAGTCATAATTAGTGGAGGCAAAGTGTCCATCAGTGATGAGCGAAGTCACAATAAGTGAAGGGCAAAATCACAATTAGTGTTGTTAAAGTCACCCTTAGTTTTCTTAAAGTCACCATCAGTGAAGGGCATTTTCAACATAAGTGTTGGTAAAGTAACCATTTGTGTAGGGCACAGTCATAATTAGTGGAGGGAAAGTGTCCATCAGTGATGAGCGAAGTCACAATTAGTGAAGGGCAAAATTACCATTAGTGTAGTTAAAGTCACCCCTACTTTTCTTAAAGTCTTCATCAGTGAAGGGCATAGTCAACATTAGTGTTCGTAAAGTCACCATCAGTGATGAGTAAAGTCACCATTAGTGTTCGTAAAGTCACCACCAGTGATGAGCAAAGTTACCCTTAGTGTTGGTAAAGTCGTCATTTGTGTAGGGCACAGTCATAATAAGTGGAGGCAAAGTGTCCATCAGTGATGAGCGAAGTCACAATTAGTGAAGGGCAAAATTACCATTAGTGTAGTTAAAGTCACCCCTACTTTTCTTAAAGTCTTCATCAGTGAAGGGAAGTCAACATTAGTGTTCGTAAAGTCATCATCAGTGATGAGCAAAGTCACCATTAGTGTTCGTAAAGTCACCACCAGTGATGAGCAAAGTTACCCTTAGTGTTGGTAAAGTCGTCATTTGTGTAGGGCACAGTCATAATAAGTGGAGGCAAAGTGTCCATCAGTGATGAGCGAAGTCACAATTAGTGAAGGGCAAAATTACCATTAGTGTTGTTAAAGTCACCCCTTCTTTTCTTAAAGTCTTCATCAGTGAAGGGCATAGTCAAAATTAGTGTTCGTAAAGTCAATATCTGTGAAGGGCAAAGTCACCATTAGTGATGAGCAAAGTTACCGTCAGTGACAAGCAAAGTAACCAATGGTGTTCATAAAGTCTCCATCAGTGATGAGCAAAGTCACCAAAAGAGTTCGTTAAGTCACCATCTGTGAAGGGCAAAGTCACCATTAGTTATGAGCAAAGTTACCATCAGTGAAAAGCAAGGTCAACATTAGTGAGCGCAAAGTCACCATTAGTGTTGGTAAAGAAGCCATTTGTGAAGGGCAAAGTCATAATTAGTGGAGGCAAAGTCTCCACAGTTGATGAGAAAAGTCACCATTTTTTTTCGTAAAAACATATCAGTGAAGGGCAAGGCTTACAATAGTGAGCACAAAGTCACAATCAGTGATGAGCAAAGTCACCATTTTTTTTGGTAAAGTAACCATTTGTGAAGGGCACAGTCATAATTAGTGGAGGCAAAGTGTCCATCAGTGATGAGCGAAGTCACAATAAGTGAAGGGCAAAATCACAATTAGTGTTGTTAAAGTCACCCTTAGTTTTCTTAAAGTAACCATCAGTGAAGGGCATTTTCAACATAAGTGTTGGTAAAGTAACCATTTGTGTAGGGCACAGTCATAATTAGTGGAGGGAAAGTGTCCATCAGTGATGAGCGAAGTCACAATTAGTGAAGGGCAAAATTACCATTAGTGTAGTTAAAGTCACCCCTACTTTTCTTAAAGTCTTCATCAGTGAAGGGCATAGTCAACATTAGTGTTCGTAAAGTCACCATCAGTGATGAGTAAAGTCACCATTAGTGTTCGTAAAGTCACCACCAGTGATGAGCAAAGTTACCCTTAGTGTTGGTAAAGTCGTCATTTGTGTAGGGCACAGTCATAATAAGTGGAGGCAAAGTGTCCATCAGTGATGAGCGAAGTCACAATTAGTGAAGGGCAAAATTACCATTAGTGTAGTTAAAGTCACCCCTACTTTTCTTAAAGTCTTCATCAGTGAAGGGAAGTCAACATTAGTGTTCGTAAAGTCATCATCAGTGATGAGCAAAGTCACCATTAGTGTTCGTAAAGTCACCACCAGTGATGAGCAAAGTTACCCTTAGTGTTGGTAAAGTCGTCATTTGTGTAGGGCACAGTCATAATAAGTAGAGGCAAAGTGTCCATCAGTGATGAGCGAAGTCACAATTAGTGAAGGGCAAAATTACCATTAGTGTTGTTAAAGTCACCCCTACTTTTCTTAAAGTCTTCATCAGTGAAGGGCATAGTCAAAATTAGTGTTCGTAAAGTCAATATCTGTGAAGGGCAAAGTCACCATTAGTGATGAGCAAAGTTACCGTCAGTGACAAGCAAAGTAACCAATGGTGTTCATAAAGTCTCCATCAGTGATGAGCAAAGTCACCAAAAGAGTTCGTTAAGTCACCATCTGTGAAGGGCAAAGTCACCATTAGTTATGAGCAAAGTTACCATCAGTGAAAAGCAAGGTCAACATTAGTGAGCGCAAAGTCACCATTAGTGTTGGTAAAGAAGCCATTTGTGAAGGGCAAAGTCATAATTAGTGGAGGCAAAGTCTCCATCAGTGATGAGCGAAGTCAATATTAGTGAAGGGCAAAGTCACCGTTAGTGTTGTTAAAGTCACCCTTAGTTTTCTTAAAGTCACCATCAGTGAAGGGCATAGTCAACATAAGTGTTGGTAAAGTCACCGTCAGTTAAGGGCAAAGTCAACATAAGTTAGGTCAAAGTCAACTTCAGTGATGAACAAAGTCACCACCAGTGATGAGCAAAGTCACCATTTGTTTTGGTAAAGACAACATCAGTGATCTGCAAAGTCATTATTTGTAGGCACATGGTCAACATAAGTTTGAGCAAGGTCACAATCAGTGATGAGCAAAGTAACCCTAAGTGTTTGTAAAGAAACTATTTGTGAAGGGCACAGTCATAATTAGTGGAGGCAAAGTGTCCATCAGTGATGAGCGAAGTCTCAATTAGTGAAAGGCAAATTCACCATTAGAGTTGTTTAAGTCACCATCAGTAAAGGGCAACGCCAACATAAGTGTGGACAAAGTCACCACCAGTGATGAGCAAAGTTACCCTTAGTGTTGGTAAAGTCGTCATTTGTGTAGGGCACAGTCATAATAAGTGGAGGCAAAGTGTCCATCAGTGATGAGCGAAGTCACAATTAGTGAAGGGCAAAATTACCATTAGTGTTGTTAAAGTCACCCCTACTTTTCTTAAAGTCTTCATCAGTGAAGGGCATAGTCAAAATTAGTGTTCGTAAAGTCAATATCTGTGAAGGGCAAAGTCACCATTAGTGATGAGCAAAGTTACCGTCAGTGACAAGCAAAGTAACCAATGGTGTTCATAAAGTCTCCATCAGTGATGAGCAAAGTCACCAAAAGAGTTCGTTAAGTCACCATCTGTGAAGGGCAAAGTCACCATTAGTTATGAGCAAAGTTACCATCAGTGAAAAGCAAGGTCAACATTAGTGAGCGCAAAGTCACCATTAGTGTTGGTAAAGAAGCCATTTGTGAAGGGCAAAGTCATAATTAGTGGAGGCAAAGTCTCCACAGTTGATGAGAAAAGTCACCATTTTTTTTCGTAAAAACATATCAGTGAAGGGCAAGGCTTACAATAGTGAGCACAAAGTCACAATCAGTGATGAGCAAAGTCACCATTTTTTTTGGTAAAGTAACCATTTGTGAAGGGCACAGTCATAATTAGTGGAGGCAAAGTGTCCATCAGTGATGAGCGAAGTCACAATAAGTGAAGGGCAAAATCACAATTAGTGTTGTTAAAGTCACCCTTAGTTTTCTTAAAGTAACCATCAGTGAAGGGCATTTTCAACATAAGTGTTGGTAAAGTAACCATTTGTGTAGGGCACAGTCATAATTAGTGGAGGGAAAGTGTCCATCAGTGATGAGCGAAGTCACAATTAGTGAAGGGCAAAATTACCATTAGTGTAGTTAAAGTCACCCCTACTTTTCTTAAAGTCTTCATCAGTGAAGGGCATAGTCAACATTAGTGTTCGTAAAGTCACCATCAGTGATGAGTAAAGTCACCATTAGTGTTCGTAAAGTCACCACCAGTGATGAGCAAAGTTACCCTTAGTGTTGGTAAAGTCGTCATTTGTGTAGGGCACAGTCATAATAAGTGGAGGCAAAGTGTCCATCAGTGATGAGCGAAGTCACAATTAGTGAAGGGCAAAATTACCATTAGTGTAGTTAAAGTCACCCCTACTTTTCTTAAAGTCTTCATCAGTGAAGGGAAGTCAACATTAGTGTTCGTAAAGTCATCATCAGTGATGAGCAAAGTCACCATTAGTGTTCGTAAAGTCACCACCAGTGATGAGCAAAGTTACCCTTAGTGTTGGTAAAGTCGTCATTTGTGTAGGGCACAGTCATAATAAGTGGAGGCAAAGTGTCCATCAGTGATGAGCGAAGTCACAATTAGTGAAGGGCAAAATTACCATTAGTGTTGTTAAAGTCACCCCTACTTTTCTTAAAGTCTTCATCAGTGAAGGGCATAGTCAAAATTAGTGTTCGTAAAGTCAATATCTGTGAAGGGCAAAGTCACCATTAGTGATGAGCAAAGTTACCGTCAGTGACAAGCAAAGTAACCAATGGTGTTCATAAAGTCTCCATCAGTGATGAGCAAAGTCACCAAAAGAGTTCGTTAAGTCACCATCTGTGAAGGGCAAAGTCACCATTAGTTATGAGCAAAGTTACCATCAGTGAAAAGCAAGGTCAACATTAGTGAGCGCAAAGTCACCATTAGTGTTGGTAAAGAAGCCATTTGTGAAGGGCAAAGTCATAATTAGTGGAGGCAAAGTCTCCATCAGTGATGAGCGAAGTCAATATTAGTGAAGGGCAAAGTCACCGTTAGTGTTGTTAAAGTCACCCTTAGTTTTCTTAAAGTCACCATCAGTGAAGGGCATAGTCAACATAAGTGTTGGTAAAGTCACCGTCAGTTAAGGGCAAAGTCAACATAAGTTAGGTCAAAGTCAACTTCAGTGATGAACAAAGTCACCACCAGTGATGAGCAAAGTCACCATTTGTTTTGGTAAAGACAACATCAGTGATCTGCAAAGTCATTATTTGTAGGCACATGGTCAACATAAGTTTGAGCAAGGTCACAATCAGTGATGAGCAAAGTAACCCTAAGTGTTTGTAAAGAAACTATTTGTGAAGGGCACAGTCATAATTAGTGGAGGCAAAGTGTCCATCAGTGATGAGCGAAGTCTCAATTAGTGAAAGGCAAATTCACCATTAGAGTTGTTTAAGTCACCATCAGTAAAGGGCAACGCCAACATAAGTGTGGACAAAGTCACCACCAGTGATGAGCAAAGTTACCCTTAGTGTTGGTAAAGTCGTCATTTGTGTAGGGCACAGTCATAATAAGTGGAGGCAAAGTGTCCATCAGTGATGAGCGAAGTCACAATTAGTGAAGGGCAAAATTACCATTAGTGTAGTTAAAGTCACCCCTACTTTTCTTAAAGTCTTCATCAGTGAAGGGCATTGTCAACATTAGTGTTCGTAAAGTCACCATCAGTGATGAGCAAAGTCACCATTAGTGTTCGTAAAGTCACCACCAGTGATGAGCAAAGTCACCATTAGTTATGAGCAAAGTTACCATCAGTGAAAAGCAAGGTCAACATTAGTGAGCGCAAAGTCACCATTAGTGATGAGCAGAGTCACCATTTAATTTGGTAAAGACACCATCAGTGATGAGCAAAATCACCCTTAGTGTTGGTAAAGAAGCCATTTGTGAAGGGCAAAGTCACAATTAGTGGAGGCAAAGTCTCCATCAGTGATGAGCGAAGTCAATATTAGTGAAGGGCAAAGTCACCGTTAGTGTTGTTAAAGTCACCCTTAGTTTTCTTAAAGTCACCATCAGTGAAGGGCATAGTCAACATAAGTGTTGGTAAAGTCACCGTCAGTTAAGGGCAAAGTCAACATAAGTTAGGTCAAAGTCAACTTCAGTGATGAACAAAGTCACCACCAGTGATGAGCAAAGTCACCATTAGCTTTGGGAAAGACAACATCAGTGATCTGCAAAGTCATTATTTTTAGGCACATGGTCAACATAAGTTTGGGCAAAATCATCATCGGTGTTGAGCAAGGTTAACATAAGTAGGGGCAAAGTCACCATCAGTGATGAGCAAAGTGACCCTTAGTGTTGGTAAAGTAACCATTTGTGTAGGGCACAGTCATAATTAGTGGAGGCAAAGTGTCCAACAGTGATGAGCGAAGTCACAATTAGTGAAGGGCAAAATTACAATTAGTGTTGTTAAAGTCACCCCTACTTTTCTTAAAGTCTTCATCAGTGTAGGGCATAGTCAACATTAGTGTTCGTAAAGTCATCATCAGTGATGAGCAAAGTCACCATTAGTGTTCGTAAAGTCACCACCAGTGATGAGGAAAGTTACCCTTAGTGTTGGTAAAGTCGTCATTTGTGTAGGGCACAGTCATAATAAGTGGAGGCAAAGTGTCCATCAGTGATGAGCGAAGTCACAATTAGTGAAGGGCAAAATTACCATTAGTGTTGTTAAAGTCACCCCTACTTTTCTTAAAGTCTTCATCAGTGAAGGGCATAGTCAAAATTAGTGTTCGTAAAGTCACCATCAGTGATGAGCAAAGTCACCAATAGTGTTCGTAAAGTCAATATCTGTGAAGGGCAAAGTCACCATTAGTAATGAGCAAAGTTACCGTCAGTGACGAGCAAAGTAACCAATGGTGTTCATAAAGTCTCCATCAGTGATGAGCAAAGTCACCAAAAGAGTTCGTTAAGTCATCATCTGTGAAGGGCAAAGTCACCATTAGTTATGAGCAAAGTTACCATCAGTGAAAAGCAAGGTCAACATTAGTGAGCGCAAAGTCACCATTAGTGATGAGCAGAGTCACCATTTAATTTGGTAAAGACACCATCAGTGATGAGCAAAATCACCCTTAGTGTTGGTAAAGAAGCCATTTGTGAAGGGCAAGGTCATAATTAGTGGAGGCAAAGTCTCCATCAGTGATGAGCGAAGTCAATATTAGTGAAGGGCAAAGTCACCCTTAGTTTTCTTAAAGTCACCATCAGTGAAGGGCATAGTCAACATAAGTGTTGGTAAAGTCACCGTCAGTTAAGGGCAAAGTCAACATAAGTTAGGTCAAAGTCAACTTCAGTGATGAACAAAGTCACCACCAGTGATGAGCAAAGTCACCATTAGCTTTGGGAAAGACAACATCAGTGATCTGCAAAGTCATTATTTGTAGGCACATGGTCAACATAAGTTCGGGCAAGGTCACAATCAGTGATGAGCAAAGTAACCCTAAGTGTTTGTAAAGAAACTATTTGTGAAGGGCACAGTCATAATTAGTGGAGGCAAAGTGTCCATCAGTGATGAGCGAAGTCATAATTAGTGAAAGGCAAATTCACCATTAGAGTTGTTTAAGTCACCATCAGTAAAGGGCAACGGCAACATAAGTGTGGACAAAATCACCATCAGAGATGAGCAAAGTCATCATTAGTGTTGATAAAGTCACCATCAGTGAAGGGGATAGTCAACATTTGTGTTCGTAAAGTCACCATCAGTGATGAGCAAAGTCACCATTAGTGTTGGTAAAGTCACCTTCAGTAAAGGGCAACGACAACATAAGTGGGGACAAAATCACCATCAGAGAAGACCCAAGTCAACAATAGTGTTCGTAAAGTCATCATCAGTGAAGGGCAAGGCTTACATTAGTGGGCGCAAAGTCACAATCAGTGATGAGCAAAGTCATTATTTTTAGGCACATGGTCAACATAAGTTTAGGCAAAATCATCATCGGTGATGAGCAAGGTTAACATAAGAAGGGGCAAAGTAAACTTCAGTGATGAGCAATTGTGAAGGGCACAGTCATAATTAGTGGAGGCAAAGTGTCCATCAGTGATGAGCGAAGAGCAAAATCACCATTAGTGATGAGCAAAGTCACCAATAGTGTTGCTATAATAACCATCTGTGATCGGCAAAAGCATTATTTGTGTTGGGAAAGTCTCCAATAGTGATGAGCAAAGTCACTATTAGTGTTGTTATAGTCACCATCAGTGTTGGGCTAAAGCATTTTTATTTGTGTTAAAGTCTCCATTAGTGATGAGAATAGTCACAATAAGTGATCGGAAAAGTCGTTATTACTGTGGGAAGAGTCTCCATCAGTGATGAGCAAAGTCATCATTAGTGTTCGTAAAGTCACCATCTGTGAAGGACAAAGTCACCATTAGTGTTGAGCAAAGTTACCATCAGTGAAGGGCAACGGCAACATAAGTGGGGACAAAATCACAATCAAATATGAGCAAAGTCACAATTAGTGAAGGACAAAGTCACCATTAGTGTTGATTCAGGCACCATCAGTGATCGGAAAAGTCATTATTAGCGTGTTCAAAGTCTCCATCGGTGACGAGCAATGTCACCATTAGTGTTGTTATAATAACCATCTGTGATCGGCTAAAGCATTATTAGTGATGGCAAAGTCTCCATTAGTGATGAGCAAAGTCACCATTAGTGATGAGCAAAGTCACCATTAGTGTTGTTGAAGTCATCATCAGTGATCGGCAAACGCATTTCAGTTGTGGTAAAGTCTCCATTAGTGATGAGCTAAGTCACCATTAATGTATTTATAGTCACCATCAGTGTTCGACAAAGCATTATTAGTGGTGGCAAAGTCTCCTTAAGTGAAAAGCAATTCACCACCAGATTTGGAACAGTCACCATCAGTGATTGGCAAAGTCGTTATTAGTTGTTACAAAGTCTCCATCAGTGATGAGCAAAGTAACCATTGGTCATCAAAAAGTCACCATCAGTGAAGGGCAAAGTCAAAATAAGTGAGGGCAAAGTCAAAATCTGTGATAAGCAAAGTCAACATAAGTGGAGGCAAAGTCACCATCAGTGATGAGCAAAGTCACCATTAGTGTTCGTAAAGTCACCCCTGGTAAAGTGCTAAGTCAACTTTCGTGATCGTTCAGTAACCAAAACTTTAGGGAAAAGTCTACATTAGTGAAAGTAAAAGCACCATCAGAGATGAGCAAAGTCACCATTTGTTTAGGTGAAGTCACCATCAGTGTTCTGCAAAGTCATTTTTAGTAGGGACAAAGTCTCCATCAGTGATGAGCAAAGTCACCATTAGTGTTCGTAAAGTCACCCCCAGTTAAGGGCAAAGTCAACATTCGTGATCGTTAAGTCACGATCAGTGCAAAGCAAAGTCACCATTTGTGAAGTGTTCAGTCATAATTAGTGGAGGCAAAATCTCCATCAGTAATGAGCATAATCATAATTTGTGCTGGTAAAGTCACCATCAGTGATGAGCAAAGTCACCAATTGTTCGTAAAGTCAACCCCAGTAAATGGCAAAGTTAACTTTCGTTAGTGCAAAGTCACCATTAATGTATTTATAGTCACCATCAGTGTTCGACAAAGCATTATTAGTGGTGGCAAAGTCTCCTTAAGTGAAAAGCAATTCACCACCAGATTTGGAATAGTCACCATCAGTGATTGGTAAAGTTGTTATTAGCTGTCTCAAAGTCTCCATCAGTGATGAGCAAAGTAACCATTGGTCTTCATAAAGTCACCATCAGTGAAGGGCAAAGTCACCATCAGTGAAGAGAAAAGTCATCCTTAGTGTTGGTAAAGTAACCATTTGTGAAGGGCACAGTCATAATTAGTGTTGGTAAAGTGTCCATCAGTGATGATCGAAGTCAGTTTTAGTGAAGTTCAAAGTCACCCTTAGTTTTCTTAAAGTCACAATCAGTGAAGGGCATAGTCAACATAAGTGGGGACAAAATCACCATCAGAGATGAGCCAAGTCACCATTAATGTTCGTAAAGTCATCACCAGTGAAGGGCAAGGTCAACATTAGTGAGCGCAAAGTCACCATCAGTGATGAGCAAAGTCACCATTTGTTTTGGTAAAGACAACATCAGTGATCTGCAAAGTCATTATTGGTAGGCACATGGTCAACATAAGTTTGGGCAAAGTCACCATCGGTGATGAGCAAGGTTAACATAAGTGGGGGCAAAGTCACGATCAGTAATGAGCAAAGTCACCCTTAGTGTTGGTGAAGTAACCATTTGTGAAGGACACAGTCATAATAAGTGGAGGAAAAAGGTCCATTAGTGATAAGCGAAGTCACAATTAGTGAATGGCAAATTCACCATTTGTGTTGTTAAAGTCACAATCAGAGATGAGTAAAGTCACCAATAGTTTTCTTAAAGTCTTCATCAGTGAAGGGCATAGTCAATATAAGTGTTGGTAAAGTCACCATCAGTAAAGGGCAACGGCAACGTAAGTGGGGACAAAATCACAATCAGAGATGAGCGAAGCCACCAATAGATTTCTTAAAGTCTCCATCAGTGAAGGGCATAGTCAACATAAGTGTTGGTAAAGTCACCATCAGTAAAGGGCAACGGCAACGTAAGTGGGGACAAAATCACAATCAGAGATGAGCAAAGTCACAATTAGTGAAGGGCAAAGTCACCAATAGTGTTCGTAAAGTCACCATCAGTAAAGGGCAAAGTCACCATTAGTAATGAGCAAAGTCACCATTATTGTTGTAATAGTCACCATCAGTGACCGGCAAACGCATTTCAGTTGTGGTTAAGTCTCCATTAGTGATGAGCAAAGTCACCATTAGTGTATTTATAGTCACCATCAGTGTTCGACAAAGCATTATTAGTGGTGGCAAAGTCTTCTTAAGTGAAAAGCAATTCACCCCCCATATTTGGAATAGTCACCATCAGTGATTGGCAAAGTCGTTATTAGTTGTTACAAAGTCTCCATCAGCAGTCACCATCAGTAAAAGGCAACGGCAACATAAGTGGGGACAAAATCACAATCAGAGATAAGCAAAGTCACCAATAGTGTTGGTAATGTCATCATTTGTGATAGGCAAGGCCATAATTAGTGAAGGCAAAGTGTCCATCAGTAATGAGCGAAGTTGCAATTAGTAAAGGGCAAAGTCACCATTAGTGTTGTTAAAGTCACCATTACTGTTGTTATAATAACCATCTGTGATCGGCAAAAGCATTATTAGTGTTGGCAAAGTCTCCATTAGTGATGAGCAAAGTCACCATTAGTGTTGTCATAGTCACCATCAGTGTTGGGCTAAAGCATTTTTAGTGGTGTTAAAGTCTCGATTAGTGATGTGAAAAGTCACCATAAGTGATCGGAAAAGTCATTATTACTGGGGGAAGAGTCACCATCAGTGATGAGCAAAGTCACCCTTAGTGTTGGTAAAGTCATCATTTGTGATAGGCACAGTCATAATTAGTGGGGGCAAAGTGTCCATCAGTAGTGAGCGGAGTCGCAATTAGTAAAGGGCAATATCATTAGTGTTGGTCCAGTCTCCATCGGTGACGAGCAAAGTCACCATTAAAGTTGTTAAAGTCACCATAACTGTTGTTATAATAACCATATCTGATCGGCAAAAGCATTATTAATGTTGGCAAAGTCTCCATTAGTGTTGTTATAATCACCATCAGTGTTGGGCTAAAGCATTATTAGTGGTGGCAAAGTCTCCATTAGTGATGAGAAAAGTCACCTTTAGTGATCGGAAAAGTCATAATTACTGGGGGGAAGAGTCTCCATCAGTGATGAGCACAGTAACCAATAGTGTTCGTTAAGTCACCATCAGTGAAGGGCAAAGTCACCATTAGTGATGAGAAAAGTCACCTTTAGTGATCGGAAAAGTCATAATTACTGGGGGGAAGAGTCTCCATCAGTGATGAGCAAATTAACCAATAGTGTTCGTAAAGTCACCATCAGTGAAGGGCAAAGTCATCATTAGTGATGAGCAAATTCTCCATTAGTGTTGTTATAGTCACCATTAGGGATCGGCAAACGCATTTTAGTGGTGGCAAAGTCTCCAATAGTGATCGTAAAGTCTACATCAGTGCAAAGCAAAGTTACCATTTGTGTTGGTCACTATCAGTGATCAGCAAAGTCATTATAAGTCGTGGCAAAGTCACCTTCAGTGATGAGCAAAGTCACCATTAGTGAAGGGTTCAGTCAACATTAGTGAGTGCAAAATCACCATCACAGATTAGCAAAGTCACCATTTGTTTAGGAAAAGTCACCATCGGTGTTCTGCAAAGTCATTATTAGTAGGGACAAAGTCAAAATCAGTGATGAGCAAAGTCATCATTAGTGTTCGTAAAGTCATCCCCAGTTAAGTGCAAAATCAACATTCGTGATCGTAAAGTCACCATCAGTGCAAATCTAATGTAGTTACCGTTAGTATTGGTACAGTCACCATCAATGACGAGCAAAGTCACCATTACACCATAGGTGAAGGACAAATGCAACATAAGTGGGGGCAAAGTCACCAAAAAAGTTCGTAAAGTCACCATTAGTGTAGTTATAGACTCAATTAGTGTTGGGCTAAAGCATTATTAGTGGTGGCAAATTCTCCATTAGTGATGAGAAAAGTCACCATTAGTGATCGGAAAAGTCATTATTACTGGAGGTCTCCATCAGTGATGAGCAAATTAACCAATAGTGTTCGTAAAGTCACCATCAGTGAAGGGCAAAGTCATCATTAGTGATGAGCAAATTCTCCATTAGTGTTGTTATAGAAACCATCAGTGTTCGGCAAAAGCATTATTAGTGTTGGCAAACTCTCCATAAGTGATATGCAAAGTCACGACCAGATTTGGATAAGTTACCATCAGCGATTGGCAAAGTGTATTTAGTTGTTACAAAGTCACCATCAGTGAATGGCAAATTCATAATAAGAAAGGTCAAAGTCACCATCAGTTATGAGCAAAGTCACCATTAGTGTTCGTAAAGTCACCCCCAGTAAAGGGCAAAGTAAACATTCGTGATCGTAAAGTAACCATCAGTGCAAAGCAAAGTCACCATTAGTGTTGGTCACTATCAGTGATCGGCAAAGTCATTATTAGTCGAGGCAAAGTCACCTTCAATGATGAGCATAGTGACCATTAGTGTTCGTAAAGTCACCCCCAGTAAAGGGCAAAGTCAACATTCGTAATCGTAAAGTAACCATCAGTGCAAAGCAAAGTTACCAATAGTGTTGGTCACTATCAGTGATCGGCAAAGTCATTATTAGTCGAGGCAAAGTCACCTTCAGTGATGAGCAAAGTCACCATTAGTGAAGGGTTCAGTCAACATTAGTGTGTGCAAAGTCAACATCAGAGATGAGCAAATTCACCATTTGTTTAGGTAAAGTCACCATCGTTGTTCTGCAAAGTCATTATTAGTAGGCACAAAGTCAAGATCAGTGATAAGATAAGTCAACATAAGTGGAGGCTAAGTCACCATCATTGATGAGCAAAGTCACCATTAGTGTTCGTAAAGTCAACCCCAGGAAAGGGAAGAGTCAACATTCGTGATCGTAAAGTCACCATCAGTGCAAATCTAATGTAGTTACCGTTAGTATTGGTACAGTCACCATCAATGACGAGCAAAGTCACCATTACACCATAGGTGAAGGACAAATGCAACATAAGTGGGGGCAAAGTCACCAAAAAAGTTCGTAAAGTCACCATTAGTGTAGTTATAGACTCAATTAGTGTTGGGCTAAAGCATTATTAGTGGTGGCAAATTCTCCATTAGTGATGAGAAAAGTCACCATTAGTGATCGGAAAAGTCATTATTACTGGAGGTCTCCATCAGTGATGAGCAAATTAACCAATAGTGTTCGTAAAGTCACCATCAGTGAAGGGCAAAGTCATCATTAGTGATGAGCAAATTCTCCATTAGTGTTGTTATAGAAACCATCAGTGTTCGGCAAAAGCATTATTAGTGTTGGCAAACTCTCCATAAGTGATATGCAAAGTCACGACCAGATTTGGATAAGTTACCATCAGCGATTGGCAAAGTGTATTTAGTTGTTACAAAGTCACCATCAGTGAATGGCAAATTCATAATAAGAAAGGTCAAAGTCACCATCAGTTATGAGCAAAGTCACCATTAGTGTTCGTAAAGTCACCCCCAGTAAAGGGCAAAGTAAACATTCGTGATCGTAAAGTAACCATCAGTGCAAAGCAAAGTCACCATTAGTGTTGGTCACTATCAGTGATCGGCAAAGTCATTATTAGTCGAGGCAAAGTCACCTTCAATGATGAGCATAGTGACCATTAGTGTTCGTAAAGTCACCCCCAGTAAAGGGCAAAGTCAACATTCGTAATCGTAAAGTAACCATCAGTGCAAAGCAAAGTTACCAATAGTGTTGGTCACTATCAGTGATCGGCAAAGTCATTATTAGTCGAGGCAAAGTCACCTTCAGTGATGAGCAAAGTCACCATTAGAGAAGGGTTCAGTCAACATTAGTGTGTGCAAAGTCAACATCAGAGATGAGCAAATTCACCATTTGTTTAGGTAAAGTCACCATCGTTGTTCTGCAAAGTCATTATTAGTAGGCACAAAGTCAAGATCAGTGATAAGATAAGTCAACATAAGTGGAGGCTAAGTCACCATCATTGATGAGCAAAGTCACCATTAGTGTTCGTAAAGTCAACCCCAGGAAAGGGAAGAGTCAACATTCGTGATCGTGAAGTCACCATCAGTGCAAAGCAAGGTCACCATTAGTGTTGGTCCCAATCAATGATCGGCAAAGTCATTTTTAGTCGAGGTAAAGTTTCCATCAGTGATGAGCGAAGTCACAATTAGTGAAGGGCAAAGTCACCATTAGTGTAGGTACAGTCACCATCAGTGATCGGAAAAGTAATTATTAGGTGGCCAAAGTTTCCATCGATGACGAGCAAAGTCACCATTTTTGTTGTTGAAGTCACCATAGGTGAAGGACAAAGTTAACATAAGTGGGGGCAAATTCCAAGTGTTCGTAAAGTCACCATCAGTGATGAGCAAAGTCACCATTAGTGTTGTTATATAAACCATCAGTGTTCGGCAAAAGCATTATTAGTGTTGGCAAAGTCTCCATCAGTGATAAGCACAGTAACCAATAGTGTTCGTTAAGTCACCATCAGTTAAGGGCAAAAAGACCATTAGTGATGAGCAAATTCTCCATTAGTGTTGTTATAGTCACCATCAGGGATCGGCAGTCGCATTTTAGTGGTGGCAAATCTTCCAATAGTGATCGTAAAGTCTACATCATGGCAAAGGAAAGTTACCATTTGTGTTGGTCACTATCAGTGATCAGCAAAGTCATTATAAGTCGAGGCAAAGTCACCTTCAGTGATGAGCAAAGTCACCATTAGTGAAGGGTTCAGTCAACATTAGTGAGTGCAAAATCACCATTACAGATTAGCAAAGTCACCATTTGTTTAGGATAAGTCACCATCGGTGTTCTGCAAAGTCATTATTAGTAGGGACAAAGACAAAATCAGTGATGAGCAAAGTCACCATCACACGATAGGTGAAGGACAAATGCAACATTAGTGGGGGCAAAGTCACCAAAAAAGTTCGTAAAGTCACCATTAGTGTAGTTATAGACTCAATTAGAGTTGGGCTAAAGCATTATTAGTGGTGGCAAATTCTCCATTAGTGATGAGAAAAGTCACCATTAGTGATCGGAAAAGTCATTATTACTGGAGGTCTCCATCAGTGATGAGCAAATTAACCAATAGTGTTCGTAAAGTCGACATCAGTGATGGGCAAAGTCATCATTAGTGAAGAGCAAAGTCACCATTAGTGTTCTTATATAAACCATCAGTGTTCGGCAAAAGCATTATTAGTGTTGGCAAACTCTCCATAAGTGTTATGCAAAGTCACGACCAGATTTGGATAAGTCACCATCAGCAATTGGCAAAGTGTTTTTAGTTGTTACAAAGTCTCAATCGGTGATGAGCAAAGTAACCAATGGTGTTCATAGACTCACCATCAGTGAATGGCAAATTCATAATAAGTAAGGGCAAAGTCACCATCAGTTATGAGCAAAGTGACCATTAGTGTTTGGAAAGTCACCCCCAGTAAAGGGCAAAGTCAACATTCGTGATCGTAAAGTAACCATCAGTGCAAAGCAAAGTTACCATTAGTGTTGGTCACTATCAGTGATCGGCAAAGTCATTATTAGTCGAGGCAAAGTCACCTTCAGTGATGAGCAAAGTCACCATTAGTGAAGGGTTCAGTCAACATTAGTGTGTGCAAAGTCAACATCAGAGATGAGCAAAGTCACCATCGTTGTTCTGCAAAGTCATTATTAGTAGGCACAAAGTCAAGATCAGTGATAAGATAAGTCAACAAAAGTGGAGGCAAAGTCACCATCATTGATGAGCAAAGTCACCATTAGTGTTCGTAAAGTCAACCCCAGGAAAGTGAAGAGTCAACATTCGTGATCGTGAAGTCACCATCAGTGCAAAGCAAGAACACCATTAGTGTTGGTCACAATCAATGATCGGCAAAGTCATTTTTAGTCGAGGCAAAATTTCCATCAGTGATGAGCGAAGTCAAAATTAGTGAAGGGCAAAGTCACCATTAGTGTAGGTACAGTCACTATCAGTGATCGGAAAAGTAATTATTAGGTGGCCAAAGTTTCCATCGATGACAAGCAAAGTCACCATTTTTGTTGTTGAAGTCACCATAGGTGAAGGACAAATGCAACATAAGTGGGGGCAAAGTCACCAAAAAAGTTCGTAAAGTCACCATTAGTGTAGTTATAGACTCAATTAGAGTTGGGCTAAAGCATTATTAGTGGTGGCGAATTCTCCATTAGTGATGAGAAAAGTCACCATTAGTGATCGGAAAAGTCATTATTACTGGAGGTCTCCATCAGTGATGAGCAAATTAACCAATAGTGTTCGAAAAGTCACCATTAGTGAAGAGCAAAGTCACCATTAGTGTTGTTATATAAACCATCAGTGTTGGCAAATTCTCCATAAGTGATATGCAAAGTAACGACCAGATTTGGATAAGTCACCATCAGCAATTGGCAAAGTGTTTTCAGTTGTTACAAAGTCACCATCAGTGATCTGCAAAGTCATTATTAGAAGGGACATGGTCAACATAAGTTTGGGCAAAGTCATCATCGGTGATGAGCAAGGTTAACAAAAGCGGGGTAAAGTCACCAACCGTGATGAGCAATGTCACCCTTAGTGTTGGTAGAGTTACCATTTGTGAAGGGAAGAGTCATAATTAGTGGAGGCAAAGTGTCCATCAGTGATGAGCAGAGTCACAATTAGTGTAGGGCAAAGTCACCATTAGTGTTGTTAATGTCAGCCTTAGTTTTCTTAAGTAACCATCAGTGAAGGGCAAAGTTACCTTTAGTGTTCGTAAAGTCACCATCAGTGATGAGCAAGTCACCATTAGTGTTAGTAAAGTCACAATCAGTAAAAGGCAAAGTGAACAAAAGTTAGGTCAAAATCAACATTAGTGATGAGGAAAGTCAACATTAGTGCGTGCAAAGTCACCATTAGTTTTCTCATTGTCACCATCAGTGAAGGGCATCGTCACCATTTGTGTTCGTTAAGTCACCATCAGTGATGAGCAAAGTCACCATAAGTGTCGTTAAAGTCACCAACAGTAAAGAGCAACGGCAACATAAGTGGGGACAAAATCACCATCAGAGAAGAGCAAAGACACCAATAGTTTTCGTAAAGTCACTATCCGTGAAAGGCAAAGTCGCCATTAGTGTTCGTAAAGTCAGCATTAGTGATGAGCAAAGTCAGCCATATTGTTGGTATAGTCACCATCAGTGAAGGGCAAAGCCAACCTAAGTCGAGACAAAATCTCCGTCAGAGATCGGCAAAGTCATTATTAGTCGTTACAAAGTCTCCATCAGTGATGAGAAAAGTCACCATTAGAGTTCGTAAAACCACCATCAGCGATGAGCAAAGTCACCGATAGTGTTCGTAAAGTCACCACCAGTGAAGGGCAAGGTCAACATTAGTGAGCGCTAAGTCAACTTCAGTGATGAGTAAATTCACCATTAGTGTTCGTAAAGTCACCACCAGTGAAGGGCAAGGTAAACATTAGTATGCGCAAAGTCACCATCTTTGATGAGCAAAGTAACCATTTGTTTTGGTAAAGACACCATCAGTGATCTGCAAAGTCATTATTAGTAGGGACATGGTCAACATAAGTTTGGGCAAAGTCACCATCGGTGATGAGCAAGGGTAACATAAGTGGGGGTAAAGTCACCATCAGTGATGAGCAAAGTCACCATTAAGGTTGGTAAAGTCACCATTAGTAAAGAGCTACGGCAATATAAGTGGGGACAAAATCACAATAAGAGATGAGCAAAGTCACCAATAGTGTTCGTAAAGTCACCATCCATGAAGGAAAAGGCGCCATTAGTGTTCGCAAAGTCACCATCAGTGAAGGGCATAGTCACCATTTGTGTTCGTTAAGTCACCATCAGTGATGAGCAAAGTCAGCCATATTGTCGGTAAAGTCACCATCAGTGAAATTTAAAGCTTACATAAGTGGTGACGATATCATCATTAGAGATCGGCAAAATCATTATTAGTTGTTACAAAGTCTCCATCAGTGATGAGCAAAGTCACCAATAGTGTTCGTAAAGTCACCATCCGTGAAGGGCAAAATCACCATTAGTGTTCGTAAAGTCACCACCAGTGAAGGGCAAGGTCAACATTAGTGAGCGCAAATTCACAATCAGTGATAGTCACCATTTGTGTTCGTGAAGTCACCATCAGTGATCAGCAAAGTAAGCAATAGTGTTGGTTAAGTCGCCATCCGTGAAATTTTAAGCTAACATAAGTGGGGACTATATCACCACCAGAGATCGGCAAAATCATTATTAATTGTTAAAAAGTCTCCGTCGAAGATAGGCAAAGTCATTATTAGTTGTTACAAAGTCACAATCAGTGATGAGAAAAGTCACCATTAGTTTCAGTAAAGTCACCATCAGTGATGAGCAAAGTCACCAATATTGTTCGTTAAGTCACCACCAGTGAAGGGCAAGGTGAACATTAGGGAGCGCAAAGTCAACTTCAGTGATGAGTAAAGTCACCATCAGTGTTGAGCAAAGTCACCATTAGTGTTAAAAAAGTCAGCACCAGTGAAGAGCAAGGCTAACATTAGTGAGCGCAAATTCACACATCAGTGATGAGCAAAGTCAATATTAGTAGGGACATGTTCAACATAAGTTTGGGCAAAGTCACCATCGGTGATGAGCAAGGTTAACATAAGTGGGGGCAAAGTCACAATCAGTGATGAGCAAAGTCAGCCATATTGTTGGTAAAATCATTATCAGTGAAGGGCAAAGCCAACATAAGTTCGGACAAAATCTCCGTCAGAGATCGGCAAAGTCATTATTAGTTGTTACAAAGTCTCTATCAGTGATAAGAAAAGTCACCATTAGTGTTCGTAAAGTCAAAACCTATTAAGGGCAAAGTCAACTTCAGTAATAAGTAAATTCAACATCAGTGTTGAGCAAAGTCACCATTAGTGTTCGTAAAGTCACCACCAGTGAAGGGCAAGGAAAACATTAGTGATCCAAAGTCACTATCTGTGATGAGCAAAATAACCATTTGTTTTGGTAAAGACAATATCAGTGATCTGCAAAGTCATTACTAGTGGGGACATGGTCAACATAAGTTTGGGCAAAGTCACCATCGGTGATGAGCAAGGTTTACATAAGTGGGGGTAAAGTCACCATCATTGATGAGCAGAGTCACCATTAAGGTTGGTAAAGTCACCATCAGTAAAGAGTTACGGCAATATAAGTGGGGACAAAGTCACAATAAGAGATGAGCAAAGTCACCAATATTGTTCGTAAAGTCACCATCCATGAAGGGAAAGGCGCCATTAGTGTTCGCAAAGTCACCATCAGTGAAGGGCATAGTCACCATTTGTGTTCGTTAAGTCACCATCAGTGAACGGCAAAGCCAACCTAAGTCGAGACAAAATCTCCGTCAGAGATCGGCAAAGTCATTATTAGTCGTTACAAAGTCTCCATCAGTGATGAGAAAAGTCACCATTAGAGTTCGTAAAACCACCATCAGCGATGAGCAAAGTCACCGATAGTGTTCGTAAAGTCACCACCAGTGAAGGGCAAGGTCAACATTAGTGAGCGCTAAGTCAACTTCAGTGATGAGTAAATTCACCATTAGTGTTCGTAAAGTCACCACCAGTGAAGGGCAAGGTAAACATTAGTATGCGCAAAGTCACCATCTTTGATGAGCAAAGTAACCATTTGTTTTGGTAAAGACACCATCAGTGATCTGCAAAGTCATTATTAGTAGGGACATGGTCAACATAAGTTTGGGCAAAGTCACCATCGGTGATGAGCAAGGGTAACATAAGTGGGGGTAAAGTCACCATCAGTGATGAGCAAAGTCACCATTAAGGTTGGTAAAGTCACCATTAGTAAAGAGCTACGGCAATATAAGTGGGGACAAAATCACAATAAGAGATGAGCAAAGTCACCAATAGTGTTCGTAAAGTCACCATCCATGAAGGAAAAGGCGCCATTAGTGTTCGCAAAGTCACCATCAGTGAAGGGCATAGTCACCATTTGTGTTCGTTAAGTCACCATCAGTGATGAGCAAAGTCAGCCATATTGTCGGTAAAGTCACCATCAGTGAAATTTAAAGCTTACATAAGTGGTGACGATATCATCATTAGAGATCGGCAAAATCATTATTAGTTGTTACAAAGTCTCCATCAGTGATGAGCAAAGTCACCAATAGTGTTCGTAAAGTCACCATCCGTGAAGGGCAAAATCACCATTAGTGTTCGTAAAGTCACCACCAGTGAAGGGCAAGGTCAACATTAGTGAGCGCAAATTCACAATCAGTGATAGTCACCATTTGTGTTCGTGAAGTCACCATCAGTGATCAGCAAAGTAAGCAATAGTGTTGGTTAAGTCGCCATCCGTGAAATTTTAAGCTAACATAAGTGGGGACTATATCACCACCAGAGATCGGCAAAATCATTATTAATTGTTAAAAAGTCTCCGTCGAAGATAGGCAAAGTCATTATTAGTTGTTACAAAGTCACAATCAGTGATGAGAAAAGTCACCATTAGTTTCAGTAAAGTCACCATCAGTGATGAGCAAAGTCACCAATATTGTTCGTTAAGTCACCACCAGTGAAGGGCAAGGTGAACATTAGGGAGCGCAAAGTCAACTTCAGTGATGAGTAAAGTCACCATCAGTGTTGAGCAAAGTCACCATTAGTGTTAAAAAAGTCAGCACCAGTGAAGAGCAAGGCTAACATTAGTGAGCGCAAATTCACACATCAGTGATGAGCAAAGTCAATATTAGTAGGGACATGTTCAACATAAGTTTGGGCAAAGTCACCATCGGTGATGAGCAAGGTTAACATAAGTGGGGGCAAAGTCACAATCAGTGATGAGCAAAGTCAGCCATATTGTTGGTAAAATCATTATCAGTGAAGGGCAAAGCCAACATAAGTTCGGACAAAATCTCCGTCAGAGATCGGCAAAGTCATTATTAGTTGTTACAAAGTCTCTATCAGTGATAAGAAAAGTCACCATTAGTGTTCGTAAAGTCAAAACCTATTAAGGGCAAAGTCAACTTCAGTAATAAGTAAATTCAACATCAGTGTTGAGCAAAGTCACCATTAGTGTTCGTAAAGTCACCACCAGTGAAGGGCAAGGAAAACATTAGTGATCCAAAGTCACTATCTGTGATGAGCAAAATAACCATTTGTTTTGGTAAAGACAATATCAGTGATCTGCAAAGTCATTACTAGTGGGGACATGGTCAACATAAGTTTGGGCAAAGTCACCATCGGTGATGAGCAAGGTTTACATAAGTGGGGGTAAAGTCACCATCATTGATGAGCAGAGTCACCATTAAGGTTGGTAAAGTCACCATCAGTAAAGAGTTACGGCAATATAAGTGGGGACAAAGTCACAATAAGAGATGAGCAAAGTCACCAATATTGTTCGTAAAGTCACCATCCATGAAGGGAAAGGCGCCATTAGTGTTCGCAAAGTCACCATCAGTGAAGGGCATAGTCACCATTTGTGTTCGTTAAGTCACCATCAGTGAACGGCAAAGCCAACCTAAGTCGAGACAAAATCTCCGTCAGAGATCGGCAAAGTCATTATTAGTCGTTACAAAGTCTCCATCAGTGATGAGAAAAGTCACCATTAGTGTTCGTAAAGTAACCCTTAGTTTTCTTAAAGTCACCATCAGTGAAGGGCATAGTCACCATTTGTGTTCGTAAAGTCACCATCAGTGATGAGTAAAGTCAGCTAAAGTGTTGGTTAAGTCACCATCAGTGAAGGGCATAGTCACCATTTGTGTTCGTAAAGTCACCATCAGTGATGAGTAAAGTCAGCTATAGTGTTGGTTAAGTCACCATCAGTGAAATTTAAGGCTTACATAAGTGGGGACTATATCAACATCAGAGATCGGCAAAATCATTATTAGTTGTTAAAAAGTCTCCGTCAAAGATCGGCAAAGTCATTATTAGTTGTTACAAAGTCTCCATCAGTGATGAGAAAAGTCACCATTAATGTTCGTAAAGTTACCCTTAGTTTTCTTAAAGTCACCATCAGTGAAGGGCATAGTCACCATTTGTGTTCGTTAAGTCACCATCAGTGATGAGCAAAGTCAGCCAAATTGTCGGTCAAGTCACCATCAGTGAAATTTAAAGCTTACATGAGTGGTGACGATATCATCATTAGAGATCGGCAAAATCATTATTAGTTGTTACAAAGTCTCCATCAGTGATGAGCAAAGTCACCAATAGTGTTCGTAAAGTCACCATCCGTGAAGGGCAAAATCACCATTAGTGTTCGTAAAGTCACCACCAGTGAAGGGCAAGGTCAACATTAGTGAGCGCAAATTCACAATCAGTGATAGTCACCATTTGTGTTCGTGAAGTCACCATCAGTGATCAGCAAAGTAAGCAATAGTGTTGGTTAAGTCACCATCGGTGAAATTTAAAGCTAACATAAGTGGGGACTATATCACCATCAGAGATCGGCAAAATCATTATTAATTGTTAAAAAGTCACAATCAGTGATGAGAAAAGTCACCATTAGTTTCAGTAAAGTCACCATCAGTGATGAGCAAAGTCACCAATATTGTTCGTTAAGTCACAACCAGTGAAGGGCAAGGCTAACATTAGTGAGCGCAAATTCACCATCAGTGATGAGCAAAGTCATTATTAGTAGGGACATGTTCAACATAAGTTTGGGCAAAGTCACCATCGGTGATGAGCAAGGTTAACATAAGTGGGGGCAAAGTCACAATCAGTGATGAGCAAAGTCAGCCATATTGTTGGTAAAATCATTATCAGTGTAGGGCAAAGCCAACATAAGTTCGGACAAAATCTCCGTCAGAGATCGGCAAAGCCATTATTAGTTGTTACAAAGTCTCTATCAGTGATAAGAAAAGTCACCATTAGTGTTCGTAAAGTCAAAACCTATTAAGGGCAAAGTCTCCATCAGTGATGAGCAAAGTCACCAATAGTGTTCGTAAAGTCAAAATCTTTTAAGGGCAAAGTCAACTTCAGTAATAAGTAAATTCAACATCAGTGTTGAGCAAAGTCACCATTAGTGTTCGTAAAGTCACCACCAGTGAAGGGCAAGGTAAACATTAGTGATCCAAAGTCACTATCTGTGATGAGAAAAATAACCATTTGTTTTGGTAAAGACAATATCAGTGATCTGCAAAGTCATTATTAGTAGGGACATGGTCAACATAAGTTTGTGCAAAGTCACCATCGGTGATGAGCAAGGTTTACATAAGTGGGGGTAAAGTCACCATCAGTGATGAGCAGAGTCACCAATATTGTTCGTAAAGTCACCATCCATGAAGGGAAAGGCGCCATTAGTGTTCGTTAAGTCACCATCAGCGAACGGCAAAGCCAACATAAGTGGGGAAAAAATCTCTATCAGAGATCGGCAATATCATTATTAGTTGTTACAAAGTCTCCATCAGTGATGAGAAAAGTCACCATTAGTGTTCGTAAAGTAACCCTTAGTTTTCTTAAAGTCACCATCAGTGAAGGGCATAGTCACCATTTGTGTTCGTAAAGTCACCATCAGTGATGAGTAAAGTCACCATCAGTGATGAGTAAAGTCAGCTATAGTGTTGGTTAAGTCACCATCAGTGATGAGTAAAGTCAGCTATAGTGTTGGTTAAGTCACCATCAGTGAAATTTAAGGCTTACATAAGTGGGGACTATATCACCATCAGAGATCGGCAAAATCATTATAAGTTGTTAAAAAATCTCCGTCAAAGATCGGCAAAGTCATTATTAGTTGTTACAAAGTCTCCATCAGTGATGAGAAAAGTCACCATTAGTTTTCGTAAAGTCAAATTCTAGTAAGGGCAAAGTCAACATAAATTAGGGCAAAGTCACAATCAGTGATGAGAAAAGTCACCATTAGTTTCAGTAAAGTCACCATCAGTGATGAGCAAAGTCACCAATAGTGTTCGTAAAGTCACCACCAGTGAAAAGCAAGGTCAACATTAGTGAGCGCAAATTCACCATCAGTGATGAGCAAAGTCACCATTTGTGTTCGTGAAGTCACCATCAGTGATGAGCAAAGTAAGCAATAGTGTTGGTCAATTCACCATCAGTAAAATTTAAAGCTAACATAAGTGGGGACTATGTCACCATTAGAGATCGGCAAAATCATTATTAGTTGTTAAACAGTCTTCGTCAAAGATCGGCAAAGTAAGGGTTAGGTGTTACAAAGTCTCCATCAGTGATGAGAAAAGTAACCATTAGTTTTCGTAAAGTCAAATCCTAGCAAGGGCAAAGTCAACATAAATTAGGGCAAAGTCACAATCAGTGATGAGAAAAGTCACCATTAGTTTCAGCAAAGTCACCATCAGTGATGAGCAAAGTCACCCTTATGTTGGTAAAGTCACCATTTATGAAGGGCACAGTCATTATTAGTGGAGTCAAAGTGTCCATCAGTGAGGAGCGAAGTCACCATCATTGAAGGGAATAGTCACCATTAGTTTTCGCAAAGTCACCATCAGTGATGAGCAAAGTCACCATTAGTGTTGCTAAAGTCTCCACCAGTAAAGAGCAACGGCAACGTAAGTGGGGACAAAATTACCATTAGAGATGATCAAAGACACCAATAGTGTTCGTAAAGTCACCATCCGTGAAGGGCAAAGTCGCCATTAGTGTTCGTAAAGTCAGCATCAGTGAAGGGATTAGTCACCAATAGTGTTCGTAAATCACCATCAGTGATGAGCAAAGTCAGCCACATTGTTGGCAAAGTCACAATCAGTGATGAGAAAAGTCACCATTAGTTTCAGCAAAGTCACCATCAGTGATGAGCAAAGTCACCATTAGTGTTGTTAAAGTCTCCACCAGTAAAGAGCAACGGCAACGTAAGTGGGGACAAAATCACCATTAGAGATGAGCAAAGTCGCCATTAGTGTTCGTAAAGTCAGCATCAGTGAAGGGATTAGTCACCAATAGTGTTCGTAAATCACAATCAGTGATGAGCAAAGCCAACGTGAGTCGGGACAAAATCTCCGTCAGAGATTGGCAAAGTCATTATTAGTTGTTACAAAGTCTCCATCAGTGATGAGAAAAGTCACCATAAGTTTTCGTAAAGTAAAATTCTAGCAAGGGCAAAGTCAACATAAATTTGGGCAAAGTCACAATCATTGATGAGAAAAGTCACCATTAGTTTCAGCAAAGTCACCATCAGTGATGAGCAAATTCACCCTTATGTTGGTAAAGTCACCATTTATGAAGGGCACAGTCATTTTTAGTGGAGGCAAAGTAACCATCAGTGAGGAGCGAAGTCACCATCATTGAAGGGCATAGTCACCATTAGTTTTCGTAAAGTCACCATCAGTGATGGGCAAAGTCACCATTAGTGTTGTTAAAGTCTCCACCAGTATAGAGCAACGGCACCGTAAGTGGGGACAAAATCACCATCAGGGATGAGCAAAGACACCAATAGTGTTCGTAAATCACCATCAGTGATGAGCAAAGTCAGCCATATTGTTGGTAAAGTCACCATCACTGAAGGGCAAAGCCAACGTGAGCCGGGACAAAATCTCCGTCAGAGATCGGCAAAGTCATTATTAGTTGTTACAAAGTCACCATCAGTGATGAGCAAAGTCACCCTTATGTTGGTAAAGTCACCATTTATGAAGGGCACAGTCATTATTAGTGGAGGCAAAGTGTCCATCAGTGAGGAGCGAAGTCACCATCAGTGAAGGGCATAGTCACCATTAGTTTTCGTAAAGTCACCATTAGTGATAAGAAAAGTCACCATTAGTGTTGTTAAAGTCTCCACCAGTAAAGAGCAACGGCAACGTAAGTGGGGACAATATCACCATTAGAGATGGGCAAAGACACCAATAGTGTTCGTAAAGTCACCATCCTTGAAGGGCAAAGTCGCCATTAGTGTTCGTAAAGTCAGCATCAGTGAAGGGATTAGTCACCATTAGTGTTCATAAATCACCATCAGTGATGAGCAAAGTCAGCAATAGTGTTGGTTAAGTCACCATCTGTGAAATCTAAAGCTAACATAAGTGTGGACGATATCACCATCAGAGATCGGCAGAATCATTATTAGTTGTTAGAAAGTCTTCATCAGTGATGAGCAAAGTCACAAATAGTGTTCGTAAAGTCACCATCCGTGAAGGGCAAAGTCGCCATTAGTGTTCGTAAAGTCACCATCAGTGTTGAGCAATGTCAACATTTTTGAGCGCAAAGTCACCATCAGTGATGAGCAAAGTCACCCTTATGTTGGTAAAGTCACCATTTTTGAAGGGCACAGTCATTATTAGTGGAGGCGAAGTGTCCATCAGTGAGGAGCGAAGTCACCATCAGTGAAGGGCATAGTCACCATTAGTTTTCGTAAAGTCACCATCAGTGATGAGCAAAGTCACCATTAGTGTTGTTAAAGTCTCCACCAGTAAAGAGCAACGGCGACGTAAGTGGGGACAAAATTACCATTAGAGATGAGCAAAGACACCAATAGTGTTCGTAAAGTCACCATCCGTGAAGGGCAAAGTCGCCATTAGTGTTCGTAAAGTAAGCATCAGTGAAGGGATTAGTCACCATTAGTGTTCGTAAATCACCATCAGTGATGAGCAAAGTCGGCCATATTGTTGGTAATGTCACCATCAGTGAAGGGCAAAGCCAACGTGAGCCGGGACAAAATCTCCGTCAGAGATCGGCAAAGTCATTATTAGTTGTTACATTGTCTCCATCAGTGATGAGTAAAGTCACCATTAGTTTTCGTAAAGTCAAATTCTAGCAAGGGCAAAGTCAACATAAATTAGGGCAAAGTCACAATCAGTGATGAGAAAAGTCACCATTAGTTTCAGCAAAGTCACCATCAGTGATGAGCAAAGTCACCCTTATGTTGGTAAAGTCACCATTTATGAAGGGCACAGTCATTATTAGTGGAGGCAAAGTGTCCATCAGTGAGGAGCGAAGTCACCATCAGTGAAGGGCATAGTCACCATTAGTTTTCGTAAAGTCACCATTAGTGATAAGAAAAGTCACCATTAGTGTTGTTAAAGTCTCCACCAGTAAAGAGCAACGGCAACGTAAGTGGGGACAATATCACCATTAGAGATGAGCAAAGACACCAATAGTGTTCGTAAAGTCACCATCCTTGAAGGGCAAAGTCGCCATTAGTGTTCGTAAAGTCAGCATCAGTGAAGGGATTAGTCACCATTAGTGTTCATAAATCACCATCAGTGATGAGCAAAGTCAGCAATAGTGTTGGTTAAGTCACCATCTGTGAAATCTAAAGCTAACATAAGTGTGGACGATATCACCATCAGAGATCGGCATAATCATTATTAGTTGTTACAAAGTCTTCATCAGTGATGAGCAAAGTCACAAATAGTGTTCGTAAAGTCACCATCCGTGAAGGGCAAAGTCGCCATTACTGTTCGTAAAGTCACCATCAGTGTTGAGCAAAGTCACCATTAGTGTTCGTAAAGTCACCACCAGTGAAGGGCAAGGTCAACATTTTTGAGCGCAAAGTCACCATCAGTGATGAGCAAAGTCACCCTTATGTTGGTAAAGTCACCATTTTTGGAGGGCACAGTCATTATTAGTGGAGGCGAAGTGTCCATCAATGAGGAGCGAAGTCACCATCAGTGAAGGGCATAGTCACCATTAGTTTTCGTAAAGTCACCATCAGTGATGAGCAAAGTCACCATTAGTGTTGTTAAAGTCTCTACCAGTAAAGAGCAACGGCGACGTAAGTGGGGACAAAATTACCATTAGAGATGAGCAAAGACACCATTAGTGTTCGTAAATCACCATCAGTGATGAGCAAAGTCGGCCATATTGTTGGTAATGTCACCATCAGTGAAGGGCAAAGCCAACGTGAGCCGGGACAAAATCTCCGTCTGAGATCGGCAAAGTCATTATTAGTTGTTACATTGTCTCCATCAGTGATGAGTAAAGTCACCATTAGTTTTCGTAGAGTCAAATTCTAGCAAGGGCAAAGTCAACATAAATTAGGGCAAAGTCACAATCAGTGATGAGAAAAGTCACAATTAGTTTCAGCAAAGTCACCATCAGTGATGAGCAAAGTCACCCTTATGTTGGTAAAGTCACCATTTATGAAGGGCACAGTCATTATTGGTGGAGGCAAAGTGTCCATCAGTGAGGAGCGAAGTCACCATCAGTGAAGGGCAAAGTCACCATTAGTTTTCGTAAAGTCACCATTAGTGATAAGAAAAGTCACCATTAGTGTTGTTAAAGTCTCCACCAGTAAAGAGCAACGGCAACGTAAGTGGGGACAATATCACCATCAGAGATGAGCAAAGACACCAATAGTGTTCGTAAAGTCACCATCCGTGAAGGGCAAAGTCGCCATTAGTGTTCGTAAAGTAAGCATCAGTGAAGGGATTAGTCACCATTAGTGTTCGTAAATCACCATCAGTGATGAGCAAAGTCGGCCATATTGTTGGTAATGTCACCATCAGTGAAGGGCAAAGCCAACGTGAGCCGGGACAAAATCTCCGTCAGAGATCGGCAAAGTCATTATTAGTTGTTACATTGTCTCCATCAGTGATGAGTAAAGTCACCATTAGTTTTCGTAAAGTCAAATTCTAGCAAGGGCAAAGTCAACATAAATTAGGGCAAAGTCACAATCAGTGATGAGAAAAGTCACAATTAGTTTCAGCAAAGTCACCATCAGTGATGAGCAAAGTCACCCTTATGTTGGTAAAGTCACCATTTATGAAGGGCACAGTCATTATTAGTGGAGGCAAAGTGTCCATCAGTGAGGAGCGAAGTCACCATCAGTGAAGGGCAAAGTCACCATTAGTTTTCGTAAAGTCACCATCAGTGATGAGCAAAGTCACCATTAGTGTTGTTAAAGTCTCCACCAGTATAGAGCAACGGCAACGTAAGTGGGGACAAAATCACCATCAGAGATGAGCAAAGACACCAATAGTGTTCGTAAATCACCATCAGTGATGAGCAACGTCAGCCATATTGTTGGTAAAGTCACCATCCTTGAAGGGCAAAGTCGCCATTAGTGTTCGTAAAGTCAGCATCAGTGAAGGGATTAGTCACCATTAGTGTTCATAAATCACCATCAGTGATGAGCAAAGTCAGCAATAGTGTTGGTTAAGTCACCATCTGTGAAATCTAAAGCTAACATAAGTGTGGACGATATCACCATCAGAGATCGGCATAATCATTATTAGTTGTTACAAAGTCTTCATCAGTGATGAGCAAAGTCACAAATAGTGTTCGTAAAGTCACCATCCGTGAAGGGCAAAGTCGCCATTACTGTTCGTAAAGTCACCATCAGTGTTGAGCAAAGTCACCATTAGTGTTCGTAAAGTCACCACCAGTGAAGGGCAAGGTCAACATTTTTGAGCGTAAAGTCACCATCAGTGATGAGCAAATTCACCCTTATGTTGGTAAAGTCACCATTTATGAAGGGCACAGTCATTTTTAGTGGAGGCAAAGTAACCATCAGTGAGGAGCGAAGTCACCATCATTGAAGGGCATAGTCACCATTAGTTTTCGTAAAGTCACCATCAGTGATGGGCAAAGTCACCATTAGTGTTGTTAAAGTCTCCACCAGTATAGAGCAACGGCACCGTAAGTGGGGACAAAATCACCATCAGGGATGAGCAAAGACACCAATAGTGTTCGTAAATCACCATCAGTGATGAGCAAAGTCAGCCATATTGTTGGTAAAGTCACCATCACTGAAGGGCAAAGCCAACGTGAGTCGGGACAAAATCTCCGTCAGAGATCGGCAATGTCATTATTAGTTGTTACAAAGTCACAATCAGTGATGAGAAAAGTCACCATTAGTTTCAGCAAAGTCACCATCAGTGATGAGCAAAGTCACCCTTATGTTGGTAAAGTCACCATTTATGAAGGGCACAGTCATTATTAGTGGAGGCAAAGTGTCCATCAGTGAGGAGCGAAGTCACCATCAGTGAAGGGCATAGTCACCATTAGTTTTCGTAAAGTCACCATTAGTGATAAGAAAAGTCACCATTAGTGTTGTTAAAGTCTCCACCAGTAAAGAGCAACGGCAACGTAAGTGGGGACAATATCACCATTAGAGATGGGCAAAGACACCAATAGTGTTCGTAAAGTCACCATCCTTGAAGGGCAAAGTCGCCATTAGTGTTCGTAAAGTCAGCATCAGTGAAGGGATTAGTCACCATTAGTGTTCATAAATCACCATCAGTGATGAGCAAAGTCAGCAATAGTGTTGGTTAAGTCACCATCTGTGAAATCTAAAGCTAACATAAGTGTGGACGATATCACCATCAGAGATCGGCAGAATCATTATTAGTTGTTAGAAAGTCTTCATCAGTGATGAGCAAAGTCACAAATAGTGTTCGTAAAGTCACCATCCGTGAAGGGCAAAGTCGCCATTAGTGTTCGTAAAGTCACCATCAGTGTTGAGCAATGTCAACATTTTTGAGCGCAAAGTCACCATCAGTGATGAGCAAAGTCACCCTTATGTTGGTAAAGTCACCATTTTTGAAGGGCACAGTCATTATTAGTGGAGGCGAAGTGTCCATCAGTGAGGAGCGAAGTCACCATCAGTGAAGGGCATAGTCACCATTAGTTTTCGTAAAGTCACCATCAGTGATGAGCAAAGTCACCATTAGTGTTGTTAAAGTCTCCACCAGTAAAGAGCAACGGCGACGTAAGTGGGGACAAAATTACCATTAGAGATGAGCAAAGACACCAATAGTGTTCGTAAAGTCACCATCCGTGAAGGGCAATGTCGCCATTAGTGTTCGTAAAGTAAGCATCAGTGAAGGGATTAGTCACCATTAGTGTTCGTAAATCACCATCAGTGATGAGCAAAGTCGGCCATATTGTTGGTAATGTCACCATCAGTGAAGGGCAAAGCCAACGTGAGCCGGGACAAAATCTCCGTCAGAGATCGGCAAAGTCATTATTAGTTGTTACATTGTCTCCATCAGTGATGAGTAAAGTCACCATTAGTTTTCGTAAAGTCAAATTCTAGCAAGGGCAAAGTCAACATAAATTAGGGCAAAGTCACAATCAGTGATGAGAAAAGTCACAATTAGTTTCAGCAAAGTCACCATCAGTGATGAGCAAAGTCACCCTTATGTTGGTAAAGTCACCATTTATGAAGGGCACAGTCATTATTAGTGGAGGCAAAGTGTCCATCAGTGAGGAGCGAAGTCACCATCAGTGAAGGGCATAGTCACCATTAGTTTTCGTAAAGTCACCATTAGTGATAAGAAAAGTCACCATTAGTGTTGTTAAAGTCTCCACCAGTAAAGAGCAACGGCAACGTAAGTGGGGACAATATCACCATTAGAGATGAGCAAAGACACCAATAGTGTTCGTAAAGTCACCATCCTTGAAGGGCAAAGTCGCCATTAGTGTTCGTAAAGTCAGCATCAGTGAAGGGATTAGTCACCATTAGTGTTCATAAATCACCATCAGTGATGAGCAAAGTCAGCAATAGTGTTGGTTAAGTCACCATCTGTGAAATCTAAAGCTAACATAAGTGTGGACGATATCACCATCAGAGATCGGCATAATCATTATTAGTTGTTACAAAGTCTTCATCAGTGATGAGCAAAGTCACAAATAGTGTTCGTAAAGTCACCATCCGTGAAGGGCAAAGTCGCCATTACTGTTCGTAAAGTCACCATCAGTGTTGAGCAAAGTCACCATTAGTGTTCGTAAAGTCACCACCAGTGAAGGGCAAGGTCAACATTTTTGAGCGCAAAGTCACCATCAGTGATGAGCAAAGTCACCCTTATGTTGGTAAAGTCACCATTTTTGAAGGGCACAGTCATTATTAGTGGAGGCGAAGTGTCCATCAATGAGGAGCGAAGTCACCATCAGTGAAGGGCATAGTCACCATTAGTTTTCGTAAAGTCACCATCAGTGATGAGCAAAGTCACCATTAGTGTTGTTAAAGTCTCCACCAGTAAAGAGCAACGGCGACGTAAGTGGGGACAAAATTACCATTAGAGATGAGCAAAGACACCATTAGTGTTCGTAAATCACCATCAGTGATGAGCAAAGTCGGCCATATTGTTGGTAATGTCACCATCAGTGAAGGGCAAAGCCAACGTGAGCCGGGACAAAATCTCCGTCTGAGATCGGCAAAGTCATTATTAGTTGTTACATTGTCTCCATCAGTGATGAGTAAAGTCACCATTAGTTTTCGTAGAGTCAAATTCTAGCAAGGGCAAAGTCAACATAAATTAGGGCAAAGTCACAATCAGTGATGAGAAAAGTCACAATTAGTTTCAGCAAAGTCACCATCAGTGATGAGCAAAGTCACCCTTATGTTGGTAAAGTCACCATTTATGAAGGGCACAGTCATTATTGGTGGAGGCAAAGTGTCCATCAGTGAGGAGCGAAGTCACCATCAGTGAAGGGCAAAGTCACCATTAGTTTTCGTAAAGTCACCATTAGTGATAAGAAAAGTCACCATTAGTGTTGTTAAAGTCTCCACCAGTAAAGAGCAACGGCAACGTAAGTGGGGACAATATCACCATCAGAGATGAGCAAAGACACCAATAGTGTTCGTAAAGTCACCATCCGTGAAGGGCAAAGTCGCCATTAGTGTTCGTAAAGTAAGCATCAGTGAAGGGATTAGTCACCATTAGTGTTCGTAAATCACCATCAGTGATGAGCAAAGTCGGCCATATTGTTGGTAATGTCACCATCAGTGAAGGGCAAAGCCAACGTGAGCCGGGACAAAATCTCCGTCAGAGATCGGCAAAGTCATTATTAGTTGTTACATTGTCTCCATCAGTGATGAGTAAAGTCACCATTAGTTTTCGTAAAGTCAAATTCTAGCAAGGGCAAAGTCAACATAAATTAGGGCAAAGTCACAATCAGTGATGAGAAAAGTCACAATTAGTTTCAGCAAAGTCACCATCAGTGATGAGCAAAGTCACCCTCATGTTGGTAAAGTCACCATTTATGAAGGGCACAGTCATTATTAGTGGAGGCAAAGTGTCCATCAGTGAGGAGCGAAGTCACCATCAGTGAAGGGCAAAGTCACCATTAGTTTTCGTAAAGTCACCATCAGTGATGAGCAAAGTCACCATTAGTGTTGTTAAAGTCTCCACCAGTATAGAGCAACGGCAACGTAAGTGGGGACAAAATCACCATCAGAGATGAGCAAAGACACCAATAGTGTTCGTAAATCACCATCAGTGATGAGCAACGTCAGCCATATTGTTGGTAAAGTCACCATCCTTGAAGGGCAAAGTCGCCATTAGTGTTCGTAAAGTCAGCATCAGTGAAGGGATTAGTCACCATTAGTGTTCATAAATCACCATCAGTGATGAGCAAAGTCAGCAATAGTGTTGGTTAAGTCACCATCTGTGAAATCTAAAGCTAACATAAGTGTGGACGATATCACCATCAGAGATCGGCATAATCATTATTAGTTGTTACAAAGTCTTCATCAGTGATGAGCAAAGTCACAAATAGTGTTCGTAAAGTCACCATCCGTGAAGGGCAAAGTCGCCATTACTGTTCGTAAAGTCACCATCAGTGTTGAGCAAAGTCACCATTAGTGTTCGTAAAGTCACCACCAGTGAAGGGCAAGGTCAACATTTTTGAGCGTAAAGTCACCATCAGTGATGAGCAAATTCACCCTTATGTTGGTAAAGTCACCATTTATGAAGGGCACAGTCATTTTTAGTGGAGGCAAAGTAACCATCAGTGAGGAGCGAAGTCACCATCATTGAAGGGCATAGTCACCATTAGTTTTCGTAAAGTCACCATCAGTGATGGGCAAAGTCACCATTAGTGTTGTTAAAGTCTCCACCAGTATAGAGCAACGGCACCGTAAGTGGGGACAAAATCACCATCAGGGATGAGCAAAGACACCAATAGTGTTCGTAAATCACCATCAGTGATGAGCAAAGTCAGCCATATTGTTGGTAAAGTCACCATCACTGAAGGGCAAAGCCAACGTGAGTCGGGACAAAATCTCCGTCAGAGATCGGCAATGTCATTATTAGTTGTTACAAAGTCACAATCAGTGATGAGAAAAGTCACCATTAGTTTCAGCAAAGTCACCATCAGTGATGAGCAAAGTCACCCTTATGTTGGTAAAGTCACCATTTATGAAGGGCACAGTCATTATTAGTGGAGGCAAAGTGTCCATCAGTGAGGAGCGAAGTCACCATCAGTGAAGGGCATAGTCACCATTAGTTTTCGTAAAGTCACCATTAGTGATAAGAAAAGTCACCATTAGTGTTGTTAAAGTCTCCACCAGTAAAGAGCAACGGCAACGTAAGTGGGGACAATATCACCATTAGAGATGGGCAAAGACACCAATAGTGTTCGTAAAGTCACCATCCTTGAAGGGCAAAGTCGCCATTAGTGTTCGTAAAGTCAGCATCAGTGAAGGGATTAGTCACCATTAGTGTTCATAAATCACCATCAGTGATGAGCAAAGTCAGCAATAGTGTTGGTTAAGTCACCATCTGTGAAATCTAAAGCTAACATAAGTGTGGACGATATCACCATCAGAGATCGGCAGAATCATTATTAGTTGTTAGAAAGTCTTCATCAGTGATGAGCAAAGTCACAAATAGTGTTCGTAAAGTCACCATCCGTGAAGGGTAAAGTCGCCATTAGTGTTCGTAAAGTAAGCATCAGTGAAGGGATTAGTCACCATTAGTGTTCGTAAATCACCATCAGTGATGAGCAAAGTCGGCCATATTGTTGGTAATGTCACCATCAGTGAAGGGCAAAGCCAACGTGAGCCGGGACAAAATCTCCGTCAGAGATCGGCAAAGTCATTATTAGTTGTTACATTGTCTCCATCAGTGATGAGTAAAGTCACCATTAGTTTTCGTAAAGTCAAATTCTAGCAAGGGCAAAGTCAACATAAATTAGGGCAAAGTCACAATCAGTGATGAGAAAAGTCACCATTAGTTTCAGCAAAGTCACCATCAGTGATGAGCAAAGTCACCCTTATGTTGGTAAAGTCACCATTTATGAAGGGCACAGTCATTATTAGTGGAGGCAAAGTGTCCATCAGTGAGGAGCGAAGTCACCATCAGTGAAGGGCATAGTCACCATTAGTTTTCGTAAAGTCACCATTAGTGATAAGAAAAGTCACCATTAGTGTTGTTAAAGTCTCCACCAGTAAAGAGCAACGGCAACGTAAGTGGGGACAATATCACCATTAGAGATGAGCAAAGACACCAATAGTGTTCGTAAAGTCACCATCCTTGAAGGGCAAAGTCGCCATTAGTGTTCGTAAAGTCAGCATCAGTGAAGGGATTAGTCACCATTAGTGTTCATAAATCACCATCAGTGATGAGCAAAGTCAGCAATAGTGTTGGTTAAGTCACCATCTGTGAAATCTAAAGCTAACATAAGTGTGGACGATATCACCATCAGAGATCGGCATAATCATTATTAGTTGTTACAAAGTCTTTATCAGTGATGAGCAAAGTCACAAATAGTGTTCGTAAAGTCACCATCCGTGAAGGGCAAAGTCGCCATTACTGTTCGTAAAGTCACCATCAGTGTTGAGCAAAGTCACCATTAGTGTTCGTAAAGTCACCACCAGTGAAGGGCAAGGTCAACATTTTTGAGCGCAAAGTCACCATCAGTGATGAGCAAAGTCACCCTTATGCTGGTAAAGTCACCATTTTTGAAGGGCACAGTCATTATTAGTGGAGGCGAAGTGTCCATCAATGAGGAGCGAAGTCACCATCAGTGAAGGGCATAGTCACCATTAGTTTTCGTAAAGTCACCATCAGTGATGAGCAAAGTCACCATTAGTGTTGTTAAAGTCTCCACCAGTAAAGAGCAACGGCGACGTAAGTGGGGACAAAATTACCATTAGAGATGAGCAAAGACACCATTAGTGTTCGTAAATCACCATCAGTGATGAGCAAAGTCGGCCATATTGTTGGTAATGTCACCATCAGTGAAGGGCAAAGCCAACGTGAGCCGGGACAAAATCTCCGTCAGAGATCGGCAAAGTCATTATTAGTTGTTACATTGTCTCCATCAGTGATGAGTAAAGTCACCATCAGTGTTGAGCAATGTCAACATTTTTGAGCGCAAAGTCACCATCAGTGATGAGCAAAGTCACCCTTATGTTGGTAAAGTCACCATTTTTGAAGGGCACAGTCATTATTAGTGGAGGCGAAGTGTCCATCAGTGAGGAGCGAAGTCACCATCAGTGAAGGGCATAGTCACCATTAGTTTTCGTAAAGTCACCATCAGTGATGAGCAAAGTCACCATTAGTGTTGTTAAAGTCTCCACCAGTAAAGAGCAACGGCGACGTAAGTGGGGACAAAATTACCATTAGAGATGAGCAAAGACACCAATAGTGTTCGTAAAGTCACCATCCGTGAAGGGCAAAGTCGCCATTAGTGTTCGTAAAGTAAGCATCAGTGAAGGGATTAGTCACCATTAGTGTTCGTAAATCACCATCAGTGATGAGCAAAGTCGGCCATATTGTTGGTAATGTCACCATCAGTGAAGGGCAAAGCCAACGTGAGCCGGGACAAAATCTCCGTCAGAGATCGGCAAAGTCATTATTAGTTGTTACATTGTCTCCATCAGTGATGAGTAAAGTCACCATTAGTTTTCGTAAAGTCAAATTCTAGCAAGGGCAAAGTCAACATAAATTAGGGCAAAGTCACAATCAGTGATGAGAAAAGTCACCATTAGTTTCAGCAAAGTCACCATCAGTGATGAGCAAAGTCACCCTTATGTTGGTAAAGTCACCATTTATGAAGGGCACAGTCATTATTAGTGGAGGCAAAGTGTCCATCAGTGAGGAGCGAAGTCACCATCAGTGAAGGGCATAGTCACCATTAGTTTTCGTAAAGTCACCATTAGTGATAAGAAAAGACACCATTAGTGTTGTTAAAGTCTCCACCAGTAAAGAGCAACGGCAACGTAAGTGGGGACAATATCACCATTAGAGATGAGCAAAGACACCAATAGTGTTCGTAAAGTCACCATCCTTGAAGGGCAAAGTCGCCATTAGTGTTCGTAAAGTCAGCATCAGTGAAGGGATTAGTCACCATTAGTGTTCATAAATCACCATCAGTGATGAGCAAAGTCAGCAATAGTGTTGGTTAAATCACCATCTGTGAAATCTAAAGCTAACATAAGTGTGGACGATATCACCATCAGAGATCGGCATAATCATTATTAGTTGTTACAAAGTCTTCATCAGTGATGAGCAAAGTCACAAATAGTGTTCGTAAAGTCACCATCCGTGAAGGGCAAAGTCGCCATTACTGTTCGTAAAGTCACCATCAGTGTTGAGCAAAGTCACCATTAGTGTTCGTAAAGTCACCACCAGTGAAGGGCAAGGTCAACATTTTTGAGCGCAAAGTCACCATCAGTGATGAGCAAAGTCACCCTTATGTTGGTAAAGTCACCATTTTTGAAGGGCACAGTCATTATTAGTGGAGGCGAAGTGTCCATCAATGAGGAGCGAAGTCACCATCAGTGAAGGGCATAGTCACCATTAGTTTTCGTAAAGTCACCATCAGTGATGAGCAAAGTCACCATTAGTGTTGTTAAAGTCTCCACCAGTAAAGAGCAACGGCGACGTAAGTGGGGACAAAATTACCATTAGAGATGAGCAAAGACACCATTAGTGTTCGTAAATCACCATCAGTGATGAGCAAAGTCAGCCATATTGTTGGTAATGTCACCATCACTGAAGGGCAAAGCCAACGTGAGTCGGGACAAAATCTCCGTCAGAGATCGGCAAAGTCATTATTAGTTGTTACAAAGTCTCCATCAGTGATGAGAAAAGTCACCATTAGTTTTCGTAAAGTCAACTTCTAGTAAGGGCAAAGTCAACATAAATAAGGGCAAAGTCACAATCAGTGATGAGAAAAGTCACAATTAGTTTCAGCAAAGTCACCATTAGTGATGAGCAAAGTCACCCTTATGTTGGTAAAGTCACCATTTATGAATGGCACAGTCATTATTAGTGGAGGCAAAGTGTCCATCAGTGAGGAGCGAAGTCACCATCAGTGAAGGGCATAGTCTCCATTAGTTTTCGTAAAGTCACCATCAGTGATGAGCAAAGTCACCATTAGTGTTGTTAAAGTCTTCATCAGTAAAGAGCAACGGCAACGTAAGTTGGGACAAAATCACCATTAGAGATGAGCAAAGACACCAATAGTGTTCGTAAAGTCACCATCCGTGAAGGGCAAAGTCGCCATTAGTGTTCGTAAGGTCAGCATCAGTGAAGGGCAAAGTCACCATTAGTGTTCGTAAATCACCATCAGTGATGAGCAAAGTCAGCCATATTGTTGGTAATGTCACCATCTCTGAAGGGCAAAGCCAACGTGAGTCGGGACAAAATCTCCGTCAGAGATCGGCAAAGTCATTATTTGTTGTTACAAAGTCTCCATCAGTGATGAGAAAAGTAACCATTAGTTTTCGTAAAGTCAAATCCTAGCAAGGGCAAAGTCAACATAAATTATGGCAAAGTCACAATCAGTTATGAGAAAAGTCACCATTAGTTTTAGTAAAGTCACCATCAGTGATGAGCAAAGTCACCCTTATGTTGGTAAAGTCACCATTTATGAAGGGCACAGTCATTATTAGTGGAGGCAAAGTGTCCATCAGTGAGGAGCGAAGTCACCATCAGTGAAGGGCAAAGTCACCATTAGTTTTCGTAAAGTCAATATCAGTGATGAGCAAAGTCACCATTAGTGTTGTTAAAGTCTTCATCAGTAAAGAGCAACGGCAACGTAAGTTGGGACAAAATCACCATTAGAGATGAGCAAAGACACCAATAGTGTTCGTAAAGTCACCATCCGTGAAGGGCAAAGTCGCCATTAGTGTTCGTAAGGTCAGCATCAGTGAAGGGCAAAGTCACCATTAGTGTTCGTAAATCACCATCAGTGATGAGCAAAGTCAGCCATATTGTTGGTAATGTCACCATCAGTGAAGGGCAAAGCCAACGTGAGTCGGGACAAAATCTCCGTCAGAGATCGGCAAAGTCATTATTAGTTGTTACATTGTCTCCATCAGTGATGAGTAAAGTCACCATTAGTTTTCGTAAAGTCAAATTCTAGCAAGGGCAAAGCCAACATAAATTAGGGCAAAGTCACAATCAGTGATGAGAAAAGTCACCATTAGTTTCAGCAAAGTCACCATCAGTGATGAGCAAAGTCACCCTTATGTTGGTAAAGTCACCATTTATGAAGGGCACAGTCGTTATTAGTGGAGGCAAAGTGTCCATCAGTGAGGAGCGAAGTCACCATCAGTGAAGGGCAAAGTCACCATTAGTTTTCGTAAAGTCACCATCAGTGATGAGCAAAGTCACCATCAGTGTTGTTAAGGTCTCCACCAGTATAGAGCAACGGCAACGTAAGTGGGGACAAAATCACCATCAGAGATGAGCAAAGACACCAATAGTGTTCGTAAAGTCACCATCCGTGAAGGGCAAAGTCGCCATTAGTGTTCGTAAGGTCAGCATCAGTGAAGGGCAAAGTCACCATTAGTGTTCGTAAATCACCATCAGTGATGAGCAAAGTCAGCCATATTGTTGGTAATGTCACCATCACTGAAGGGCAAAGCCAACGTGAGCCGGGACAAAATCTCCGTCAGAGATCGGCAAAGTCATTATTAGTTGTTACAAAGTCACCATCAGTGATGAGCAAAGTCACCCTTATGTTGGTAAAGTCACCATTTATGAAGGGCACAGTCATTATTAGTGGAGGCAAAGTGTCCATCAGTGAGGAGCGAAGTCACCATCAGTGAAGGGCAAAGTCACCATTAGTTTTCGTAAAGTCAATATCAGTGATGAGCAAAGTCACCATTAGTGTTGTTAAAGTCTTCATCAGTAAAGAGCAACGGCAACGTAAGTTGGGACAAAATCACCATTAGAGATGAGCAAAGACACCAATAGTGTTCGTAAAGTCACCATCCGTGAAGGGCAAAGTCGCCATTAGTGTTCGTAAGGTCAGCATCAGTGAAGGGCAAAGTCACCATTAGTGTTCGTAAATCACCATCAGTGATGAGCAAAGTCAGCCATATTGTTGGTAATGTCACCATCAGTGAAGGGCAAAGCCAACGTGAGTCGGGACAAAATCTCCGTCAGAGATCGGCAAAGTCATTATTAGTTGTTACATTGTCTCCATCAGTGATGAGTAAAGTCACCATTAGTTTTCGTAAAGTCAAATTCTAGCAAGGGCAAAGTCAACATAAATTATGGCAAAGTCACAATCAGTGATGAGAAAAGTCACCATTAGTTTCAGCAAAGTCACCATCAGTGATGAGCAAAGTCACCATTAGTTTTCGTAAAGTCAATATCAGTGATGAGCAAAGTCACCATTAGTGTTGTTAAAGTCTTCATCAGTAAAGAGCAACGGCAACGTAAGTTGGGACAAAATCACCATTAGAGATGAGCAAAGACACCAATAGTGTTCGTAAAGTCACCATCCGTGAAGGGCAAAGTCGCCATTAGTGTTCGTAAGGTCAGCATCAGTGAAGGGCAAAGTCACCATTAGTGTTCGTAAATCACCATCAGTGATGAGCAAAGTCAGCCATATTGTTGGTAATGTCACCATCAGTGAAGGGCAAAGCCAACGTGAGTCGGGACAAAATCTCCGTCAGAGATCGGCAAAGTCATTATTAGTTGTTACATTGTCTCCATCAGTGATGAGTAAAGTCACCATTAGTTTTCGTAAAGTCAAATTCTAGCAAGGGCAAAGTCAACATAAATTATGGCAAAGTCACAATCAGTGATGAGAAAAGTCACCATTAGTTTCAGCAAAGTCACCATCAGTGATGAGCAAAGTCACCCTTATGTTGGTAAAGTCACCATTTATGAAGGGCACAGTCATTATTAGTGGAGGCAAAGTGTCCATCAGTGAGGAGCGAAGTCACCATCAGTGAAGGGCAAAGTCACCATTAGTTTTCGTAAAGTCACCATCAGTGATGAGCAAAGTCACCATTAGTGTTGTTAAGGTCTCCACCAGTATAGAGCAACGGCAACGTAAGTGGGGACAAAATCACCATCAGAGATGAGCAAAGACACCAATAGTGTTCGTAAATCACCATCAGTGATGAGCAAAGTCAGCCATATTGTTGGTAAAGTCACCATCACTGAAGGGCAAAGCCAACGTGAGCCGGGACAAAATCTCCGTCAGAGATCGGCAAAGTCATTATTAGTTGTTACAAAGTCTCCATCAGTGATGAGAAAAGTAACCATTAGTTTTCCTAAAGTCAAATTCTAGCAAGGGCAAAGTCAACATAAATTAGGGAAAAGTCACAATCAGTGATGAGAAAAGTCACAATTAGTTTCAGCAAAGTCACCATCAGTGATGAGCAAAGTCACTCTTATGTTGGTAAAGTCACCATTTATGAAGGGCACAGTCATTATTAGTGGAGGCAAAGTGTCCATCAGTGAGGAGCGAAGTCACCATCAGTGAAGGGCATAGTCACCATTAGTTTTCATAAAGTCACCATCAGGGATGAGCAAAGTCACCATTAGTGTTGTTAAAGTCTCCACCAGTATAGAGCAACGGCAACGTAAGTGGGGACAAAATTACCATTAGAGATGAGCAAAGACACCAATAGTGTTCATAAATCACCATCAGTGATGAGCAAAGTCAGCCATATTGTTGGTAAAGTCACCATCTCTGAAGGGCAAAGCCAACGTGAGTCGGGACAAAATCTCCGTCAGAGATCGGCAAAGTCATTATTTGTTGTTACAAAGTCTCCATCAGTGATGAGAAAAGTAACCATTAGTTTTCGTAAAGTCAAATCCTAGCAAGGGCAAAGTCAACATAAATTAGGGCAAAGTCACAATCAGTGATGAGAAAAGTCACCATTAGTTTCAGCAAAGTCACCATCAGTGATGAGCAAAGTCACCCTTATTTTGGTAAAGTCACCATTTATGAAGGGCACAGTCATTATTAGTGGAGGCAAAGTGTCCATCAGTGAGGAGCGAAGTCACCATCAGTGGAGGGCATAGTCACCATTAGTTTTCGTAAAGTCACCATCAGTGATGAGCAAAGTCACTATTAGTGTTGTTAAAGTCTCCACCAGTAAAGAGCAACGGCAACGTAAGTGGGGACAAAATTACCATTAGAGATGAGCAAAGACACCAATAGTGTTCGTAAAGTCACCATCCGTGAAGGGCAAAGTCGCCATTAGTGTTCGTAAGGTCAGCATCAGTGAAGGGCAAAGTCACCATTAGTGTTCGTAAATCACCATCAGTGATGAGCAAAGTCAGCCATATTGTTGGTTATGTCACCATCACTGAAGGGCAAAGCCAACGTGAGTCGGGACAAAATCTCCGTCAGAGATCGGCAAAGTCATTATTAGTTGTTACAAAGTCTCCATCAGTGATGAGTAAAGTCACCATTAGTTTTCGTAAAGTCAAATTCTAGTAAGGGCAAAGTCAACATAAATTAGGGCAAAGTCACAATCAGTGATGAGAAAAGTCACCATTTGTTTCAGCAAAGTCACCATCAGTGATGAGCAAAGTCACCCTTATGTTGGTAAAGTCACCATTTATGAAGGGCACAGTCATTATTAGTGGAGGCAAAGTGTCCATCAGTGAGGAGCGAAGTCACCATCAGTGAAGGGCAAAGTCACCATTAGTTTTCGTAAAGTCAATATCAGTGATGAGCAAAGTCACCATTAGTGTTGTTAAAGTCTCCACCAGTAAAGAGCAACGGCAACGTAAGTGGGGACAAAATTACCATTAGAGATGAGCAAAGACACCAATAGTGTTCGTAAAGTCACCATCCGTGAAGGGCAAAGTCGCCATTAGTGTTCGTAAGGTCAGCATCAGTGAAGGGCAAAGTCACTATTAGTGTTCGTAAATCACCATCAGTGATGAGCAAAGTCAGCCATATTGTTGGTTATGTCACCATCACTGAAGGGCAAAGCCAACGTGAGTCGGGACAAAATCTCCGTCAGAGATCGGCAAAGTCATTATTAGTTGTTACAAAGTCTCTATCAGTGATGAGTAAAGTCACCATTAGTTTTCGTAAAGTCAAATTCTAGTAAGGGCAAAGTCAACATAAATTAGGGCAAAGTCACAATCAGTGATGAGAAAAGTCACAATTAGTTTCAGCAAAGTCACCATTAGTGATGAGCAAAGTCACCCTTATGTTGGTAAAGTCACCATTTATGAAGGGCACAGTCATTATTAGTGGAGGCAAAGTGTCCATCAGTGAGGAGCGAAGTCACCATCAGTGAAGGGCATAGTCACCATTAGTTTTCGTAAAGTCACCATCAGTGATGAGCAAAGTCACCATTAGTGTTGTTAAAGTCTTCATCAGTAAAGAGCAACGGCAACGTAAGTTGGGACAAAATCACCATAAGAGATGAGCAAAGACACCAATAGTGTTCGTAAAGTCACCATCCGTGAAGGGCAAAGTCGCCATTAGTGTTCGTAAGGTCAGCATCAGTGAAGGGCAAAGTCACTATTAGTGTTCGTAAATCACCATCAGTGATGAGCAAAGTCAGCCATATTGTTGGTTATGTCACCATCACTGAAGGGCAAAGCCAACGTGAGTCGGGACAAAATCTCCGTCAGAGATCGGCAAAGTCATTATTAGTTGTTACAAAGTCTCTATCAGTGATGAGTAAAGTCACCATTAGTTTTCGTAAAGTCAAATTCTAGTAAGGGCAAAGTCAACATAAATTAGGGCAAAGTCACAATCAGTGATGAGAAAAGTCACAATTAGTTTCAGCAAAGTCACCATTAGTGATGAGCAAAGTCACCCTTATGTTGGTAAAGTCACCATTTATGAAGGGCACAGTCAATTTTAGTGGAGGCAAAGTGTCCATCAGTGAGGAGCGAAGTCACCATCAGTGAAGGGCATAGTCACCATTAGTTTTCGTAAAGTCACCATCAGTGATGAGCAAAGTCACCATTAGTGTTGTTAAAGTCTTCATCAGTAAAGAGCAACGGCAACGTAAGTTGGGACAAAATCACCATAAGAGATGAGCAAAGACACCAATAGTGTTCGTAAAGTCACCATCCGTGAAGGGCAAAGTCGCCATTAGTGTTCGTAAGGTCAGCATCAGTGAAGGGCAAAGTCACCATTAGTGTTCGTAAATCACCATCAGTGATGAGCAAAGTCAGCCATATTGTTGGTTATGTCACCATCACTGAAGGGCAAAGCCAACGTGAGTCGGGACAAAATCTCCGTCAGAGATCGGCAAAGTCATTATTAGTTGTTACAAAGTCTCTATCAGTGATGAGTAAAGTCACCATTAGTTTTCGTAAAGTCAAATTCTAGTAAGGGCAAAGTCAACATAAATTAGGGCAAAGTCACAATCAGTGATGAGAAAAGTCACAATTAGTTTCAGCAAAGTCACCATTAGTGATGAGCAAAGTCACCCTTATGTTGGTAAAGTCACCATTTATGAAGGGCACAGTCATTATTAGTGGAGGCAAAGTGTCCATCAGTGAGGAGCGAAGTCACCATCAGTGAAGGGCATAGTCACCATTAGTTTTCGTAAAGTCACCATCAGTAATGAGCAAAGTCACCATTAGTGTTGTTAAAGTCTTCATCAGTAAAAAGCAACGGCAACGTAAGTTGGGACAAAATCACCATAAGAGATGAGCAAAGACACCAATAGTGTTCGTAAAGTCACCATCCGTGAAGGGCAAAGTCGCCATTAGTGTTCGTAAGGTCAGCATCAGTGAAGGGCAAAGTCACCATTAGTGTTCGTAAATCACCATCAGTGATGAGCAAAGTCAGCCATATTGTTGGTAATGTCACCATCACTGAAGGGCAAAGCCAACGTGAGTCGGGACAAAATCTCCGTCAGAGATCGGCAAAGTCATTATTAGTTGTTACAAAGTCTCCATCAGTGATGAGAAAAGTCACCATTTGTATTCGTAAAGTCAAATTCTAGTCAGGGCAAAGTCAACATAAATTATGGCAAAGTCACAATCAGTTATGAGAAAAGTCACCATTAGTTTTAGTAAAGTCACCATCAGTGATGAGCAAAGTCACCCTTATGTTGGTAAAGTCACCATTTATGAAGGGCACAGTCATTATTAGTGGAGGCAAAGTGTCCATCAGTGAGGAGCGAAGTCACCATCAGTGAAGGGCAAAGTCACCATTAGTTTTCGTAAAGTCAATATCAGTGATGAGCAAAGTCACCATTAGTGTTGTTAAAGTCTTCATCAGTAAAGAGCAACGGCAACGTAAGTTGGGACAAAATCACCATTAGAGATGAGCAAAGACACCAATAGTGTTCGTAAAGTCACCATCCGTGAAGGGCAAAGTCGCCATTAGTGTTCGTAAGGTCAGCATCAGTGAAGGGCAAAGTCACCATTAGTGTTCGTAAATCACCATCAGTGATGAGCAAAGTTAGCCATATTGTTGGTAATGTCACCATCAGTGAAGGGCAAAGCCAACGTGAGTCGGGACAAAATCTCCGTCAGAGATCGGCAAAGTCATTATTAGTTGTTACATTGTCTCCATCAGTGATGAGTAAAGTCACCATTAGTTTTCGTAAAGTCAAATTCTAGCAAGGGCAAAGTCAACATAAATTAGGGCAAAGTCACAATCAGTGATGAGAAAAGTCACCATTAGTTTCAGCAAAGTCACCATCAGTGATGAGCAAAGTCACCCTTATGTTGGTAAAGTCACCATTTATGAAGGGCACAGTCATTATTAGTGGAGGCAAAGTGTCCATCAGTGAGGAGCGAAGTCACCATCAGTGAAGGGCAAAGTCACCATTAGTTTTCGTAAAGTCACCATCAGTGATGAGCAAAGTCACCATTAGTGTTGTTAAGGTCTCCACCAGTATAGAGCAACGGCAACGTAAGTGGGGACAAAATCACCATCAGAGATGAGCAAAGACACCAATAGTGTTCGTAAATCACCATCAGTGATGAGTAAAGTCAGCCATATTGTTGGTAAAGTCACCATCACTGAAGGGCAAAGCCAACGTGAGCCGGGACAAAATCTCCGTCAGAGATCGGCAAAGTCATTATTAGTTGTTACAAAGTCTCCATCAGTGATGAGAAAAGTAACCATTAGTTTTCCTAAAGTCAAATTCTAGCAAGGGCAAAGTCAACATAAATTAGGGCAAAGTCACAATCAGTGATGAGAAAAGTCACAATTAGTTTCAGCAAAGTCACCATCAGTGATGAGCAAAGTCACCCTTATTTTGGTAAAGTCACCATTTATGAAGGGCACAGTCATTATTAGTGGAGGCAAAGTGTCCATCAGTGAGGAGCGAAGTCACCATCAGTGAAGGGCATAGTCACCATTAGTTTTCATAAAGTCACCATCAGTGATGAGCAAAGTCACCATTAGTGTTGTTAAAGTCTCCACCAGTATAGAGCAACGGCAACGTAAGTGGGGACAAAATCACCATCAGAGATGAGCAAAGACACCAATAGTGTTCATAAATCACCATCAGTGATGAGCAAAGTCAGCCATATTGTTGGTAAAGTCACCATCTCTGAAGGGTAAAGCCAACGTGAGTTGGGACAAAATCTCCGTCAGAGATCGGCAAAGTCATTATTTGTTGTTACAAAGTCTCCATCAGTGATGAGAAAAGTAACCATTAGTTTTCGTAAAGTCAAATCCTAGCAAGGGCAAAGTCAACATAAATTAGGGCAAAGTCACAATCAGTGATGAGAAAAGTCACCATTAGTTTCAGCAAAGTCACCATCAGTGATGAGCAAAGTCACCCTTATTTTGGTAAAGTCACCATTTATGAAGGGCACAGTCATTATTAGTGGAGGCAAAGTGTCCATCAGTGAGGAGCGAAGTCACCATCAGTGGAGGGCATAGTCACCATTAGTTTTCGTAAAGTCACCATCAGTGAAGGGCAAAGTCACCATTAGTGTTCGTAAATCACCATCAGTGATGAGCAAAGTCAGCCATATTGTTGGTAATGTCACCATCAGTGAAGGGCAAAGCCAACGTGAGTCGGGACAAAATCTCCGTCAGAGATCGGCAAAGTCATTATTAGTTGTTACATTGTCTCCATCAGTTATGAGTAAAGTCACCATTAGTTTTCGTAAAGTCAAATTCTAGCAAGGGCAAAGTCAACATAAATTAGGGCAAAGTCACAATCAGTGATGAGAAAAGTCACCATTAGTTTCAGCAAAGTCACCATCAGTGATGAGCAAAGTCACCCTTATGTTGGTAAAGTCACCATTTATGAAGGGCACAGTCATTATTAGTGGAGGCAAAGTGTCCATCAGTGAGGAGCGAAGTCACCATCAGTGAAGGGCAAAGTCACCATTAGTTTTCGTAAAGTCACCATCAGTGATGAGCAAAGTCACCATTAGTGTTGTTAAGGTCTCCACCAGTATAGAGCAACGGCAACGTAAGTGGGGACAAAATCACCATCAGAGATGAGCAAAGACACCAATAGTGTTCGTAAAGTCACCATCCGTGAAGGGCAAAGTCGCCATTAGTGTTCGTAAGGTCAGCATCAGTGAAGGGCAAAGTCACCATTAGTGTTCGTAAATCACCATCAGTGATGAGCAAAGTCAGCCATATTGTTGGTAAAGTCACCATTTATGAAGGGCACAGTCATTATTAGTGGAGGCAAAGTGTCCATCAGTGAGGAGCGAAGTCACCATCAGTGAAGGGCAAAGTCACCATTAGTTTTCGTAAAGTCAATATCAGTGATGAGCAAAGTCACCATTAGTGTTGTTAAAGTCTTCATCAGTAAAGAGCAACGGCAACGTAAGTTGGGACAAAATCACCATTAGGGATGAGCAAAGACACCAATAGTGTTCGTAAAGTCACCATCCGTGAAGGGCAAAGTCACCATTAGTTTTCGTAAAGTCACCATCCGTGAAGGGCAAAGTCACCATTAGTTTTCGTAAAGTCACCATCAGTGATGAGCAAAGTCAGTCATATTGTTGGTAATGTCACCATCAGTGAAGGGCAAAGCCAACGTGAGTCGGGACAAAATCTCCGTCAGAGATCGGCAAAGTCATTATTAGTTGTTACATTGTCTCCATCAGTGATGAGTAAAGTCACCATTAGTTTTCGTAAAGTCAAATTCTAGCAAGGGCAAAGTCAACATAAATTATGGCAAAGTCACAATCAGTGATGAGAAAAGTCACCATTAGTTTCAGCAAAGTCACCATCAGTGATGAGCAAAGTCACCCTTATGTTGGTAAAGTCACCATTTATGAAGGGCACAGTCATTATTAGTGGAGGCAAAGTGTCCATCAGTGAGGAGCGAAGTCACCATCAGTGGAGGGCAAAGTCACCATTAGTTTTCGTAAAGTCACCATCAGTGATGAGCAAAGTCACCATTAGTGTTGTTAAGGTCTCCACCAGTATAGAGAAAGGGCAACGTAAGTGGGGACAAAATCACCATCAGAGATGAGCAAAGACACCAATAGTGTTCGTAAATCACCATCAGTGATGAGCAAAGTCAGCCATATTGTTGGTAAAGTCACCATCACTGAAGGGCAAAGCCAACGTGAGCCGGGACAAAATCTCCGTCAGAGATCGGCAAAGTCATTATTAGTTGTTACAAAGTCTCCATCAGTGATGAGAAAAGTAACCATTAGTTTTCCTAAAGTCAAATTTTAGCAAGGGCAAAGTCAACATAAATTAGGGCAAAGTCACAATCAGTGATGAGAAAAGTCACAATTAGTTTCAGCAAAGTCACCATCAGTGATGAGAAAAGTCACCATTAGTTTCAGCAAAGTCACCATCAGTGATGAGCAAAGTCACCCTTATGTTGGTAAAGTCACCATTTATGAATGGCACAGTCATTATTAGTGGAGGCAAAGTGTCCATCAGTGAGGAGCGAAGTCACCATCAGTGAAGGGCAAAGTCACCATTAGTTTTCGTAAAGTCACCATCAGTGATGAGCAAAGTCACCATTAGTGTTGTTAAGGTCTCCACCAGTATAGAGCAACGGCAACGTAAGTGGGGACAAAATCACCATCAGAGATGAGCAAAGACACCAATAGTGTTCGTAAATCACCATCAGTGATGAGCAAAGTCAGCCATATTGTTGGTAAAGTCACCATCACTGAAGGGCAAAGCCAACGTGAGCCGGGACAAAATCTCCGTCAGAGATCGGCAAAGTCATTATTAGTTGTTACAAAGTCACCATCAGTGATGAGCAAAGTCACCCTTATGTTGGTAAAATCACCATTTATGAAGGGCACAGTCATTATTAGTGGAGGCAAAGTGTCCATCAGTGAGGAGCGAAGTCACCATCAGTGAAGGGCAAAGTCACCATTAGTTTTCGTAAAGTCAATATCAGTGATGAGCAAAGTCACCATTAGTGTTGTTAAAGTCTTCATCAGTAAAGAGCAACGGCAACGTAAGTTGGGACAAAATCACCATTAGGGATGAGCAAAGACACCAATAGTGTTCGTAAAGTCACCATCCGTGAAGGGCAAAGTCGCCATTAGTGTTCGTAAGGTCAGCATCAGTGAAGGGCAAAGTCACCATTAGTGTTCGTAAATCACCATCAGTGATGAGCAAAGTCAGCCATATTGTTGGTAATGTCACCATCAGTGAAGGGCAAAGCCAACGTGAGTCGGGACAAAATCTCCGTCAGAGATCGGCAAAGTCATTATTAGTTGTTACATTGTCTCCATCAGTGATGAGTAAAGTCACCATTAGTTTTCGTAAAGTCAAATTCTAGCAAGGGCAAAGTCAACATAAATTATGGCAAAGTCACAATCAGTGATGAGAAAAGTCACCATTAGTTTCAGCAAAGTCACCATCAGTGATGAGCAAAGTCACCCTTATGTTGGTAAAGTCACCATTTATGAAGGGCACAGTCATTATTAGTGGAGGCAAAGTGTCCATCAGTGAGGAGCGAAGTCACCATCAGTGAAGGGCAAAGTCACCATTAGTTTTCGTAAAGTCACCATCAGTGATGAGCAAAGTCACCATTAGTGTTGTTAAGGTCTCCACCAGTATAGAGAAAGGGCAACGTAAGTGGGGACAAAATCACCATCAGAGATGAGCAAAGACACCAATAGTGTTCGTAAATCACCATCAGTGATGAGCAAAGTCAGCCATATTGTTGGTAAAGTCACCATTTATGAAGGGCAAAGCCAACGTGAGCCGGGACAAAATCTCCGTCAGAGATCGGCAAAGTCATTATTAGTTGTTACAAAGTCTCCATCAGTGATGAGAAAAGTAACCATTAGTTTTCCTAAAGTCAAATTCTAGCAAGGGCAAAGTCAACATAAATTAGGGCAAAGTCACAATCAGTGATGAGAAAAGTCACAATTAGTTTCAGCAAAGTCACCATCAGTGATGAGAAAAGTCACCATTAGTTTCAGCAAAGTCACCATCAGTGATGAGCAAAGTCACCCTTATGTTGGTAAAGTCACCATTTATGAAGGGCACAGTCATTATTAGTGGAGGCAAAGTGTCCATCAGTGAGGAGCGAAGTCACCATCAGTGAAGGGCAAAGTCACCATTAGTTTTCGTAAAGTCACCATCAGTGATGAGCAAAGTCACCATTAGTGTTGTTAAGGTCTCCACCAGTATAGAGCAACGGCAACGTAAGTGGGGACAAAATCACCATCAGAGATGAGCAAAGACACCAATAGTGTTCGTAAATCACCATCAGTGATGAGCAAAGTCAGCCATATTGTTGGTAAAGTCACCATCACTGAAGGGCAAAGCCAACGTGAGCCGGGACAAAATCTCCGTCAGAGATCGGCAAAGTCATTATTAGTTGTTACAAAGTCACCATCAGTGATGAGCAAAGTCACCCTTATGTTGGTAAAGTTACCATTTATGAAGGGCACAGTCATTATTAGTGGAGGCAAAGTGTCCATCAGTGAGGAGCGAAGTCACCATCAGTGAAGGGCAAAGTCACCATTAGTTTTCGTAAAGTCAATATCAGTGATGAGCAAAGTCAGCCATATTGTTGGTAATGTCACCATCAGTGAAGGGCAACGGCAACGTAAGTTGGGACAAAATCACCATTAGGGATGAGCAAAGACACCAATAGTGTTCGTAAAGTCACCATCCGTGAAGGGCAAAGTCGCCATTAGTGTTCGTAAGGTCAGCATCAGTGAAGGGCAAAGTCACCATTAGTGTTCGTAAATCACCATCAGTGATGAGCAAAGTCAGCCATATTGTTGGTAATGTCACCATCAGTGAAGGGCAAAGCCAACGTGAGTCGGGACAAAATCTCCGTCAGAGATCGGCAAAGTCATTATTAGTTGTTACATTGTCTCCATCAGTGATGAGTAAAGTCACCATTAGTTTTCGTAAAGTCAAATTCTAGCAAGGGCAAAGTCAACATAAATTATGGCAAAGTCACAATCAGTGATGAGAAAAGTCACCATTAGTTTCAGCAAAGTCACCATCAGTGATGAGCAAAGTCACCCTTATGTTGGTAAAGTCACCATTTATGAAGGGCACAGTCATTATTAGTGGAGGCAAAGTGTCCATCAGTGAGGAGCGAAGTCACCATCAGTGAAGGGCAAAGTCACCATTAGTTTTCGTAAAGTCACCATCAGTGATGAGCAAAGTCACCATTAGTGTTGTTAAGGTCTCCACCAGTATAGAGCAACGGCAACGTAAGTGGGGACAAAATCACCATCAGAGATGAGCAAAGACACCAATAGTGTTCGTAAATCACCATCAGTGATGAGCAAAGTCACCCTTATGTTGGTAAAGTCACCATTTATGAAGGGCACAGTCATTATTAGTGGAGGCAAAGTGTCCATCAGTGAGGAGCGAAGTCACCATCAGTGAAGGGCAAAGTCACCATTAGTTTTCGTAAAGTCAATATCAGTGATGAGCAAAGTCAGCCATATTGTTGGTAATGTCACCATCAGTGAAGGGCAACGGCAACGTAAGTTGGGACAAAATCACCATTAGGGATGAGCAAAGACACCAATAGTGTTCGTAAAGTCACCATCCGTGAAGGGCAAAGTCGCCATTAGTGTTCGTAAGGTCAGCATCAGTGAAGGGCAAAGTCACCATTAGTGTTCGTAAATCACCATCAGTGATGAGCAAAGTCAGCCATATTGTTGGTAATGTCACCATCAGTGAAGGGCAAAGCCAACGTGAGTCGGGACAAAATCTCCGTCAGAGATCGGCAAAGTCATTATTAGTTGTTACATTGTCTCCATCAGTGATGAGTAAAGTCACCATTAGTTTTCGTAAAGTCAAATTCTAGCAAGGGCAAAGTCAACATAAATTATGGCAAAGTCACAATCAGTGATGAGAAAAGTCACCATTAGTTTCAGCAAAGTCACCATCAGTGATGAGCAAAGTCACCCTTATGTTGGTAAAGTCACCATTTATGAAGGGCACAGTCATTATTAGTGGAGGCAAAGTGTCCATCAGTGAGGAGCGAAGTCACCATCAGTGAAGGGCAAAGTCACCATTAGTTTTCGTAAAGTCACCATCAGTGATGAGCAAAGTCACCATTAGTGTTGTTAAGGTCTCCACCAGTATAGAGAAAGGGCAACGTAAGTGGGGACAAAATCACCATCAGAGATGAGCAAAGACACCAATAGTGTTCGTAAATCACCATCAGTGATGAGCAAAGTCAGCCATATTGTTGGTAAAGTCACCATCACTGAAGGGCAAAGCCAACGTGAGCCGGGACAAAATCTCCGTCAGAGATCGGCAAAGTCATTATTAGTTGTTACAAAGTCTCCATCAGTGATGAGAAAAGTAACCATTAGTTTTCCTAAAGTCAAATTCTAGCAAGGGCAAAGTCAACATAAATTAGGGCAAAGTCACAATCAGTGATGAGAAAAGTCACAATTAGTTTCAGCAAAGTCACCATCAGTGATGAGAAAAGTCACCATTAGTTTCAGCAAAGTCACCATCAGTGATGAGCAAAGTCACCCTTATGTTGGTAAAGTCACCATTTATGAAGGGCACAGCCATTATTAGTGGAGGCAAAGTGTCCATCAGTGAGGAGCGAAGTCACCATCAGTGATGAGCAAAGTCACCATTAGTGTTGTTAAGGTCTCCACCAGTATAGAGCAACGGCAACGTAAGTGGGGACAAAATCACCATCAGAGATGAGCAAAGACACCAAAAGTGTTCGTAAATCACCATCAGTGATGAGCAAAGTCAGCCATATTGTTGGTAAAGTCACCATCACTGAAGGGCAAAGCCAACGTGAGCCGGGACAAAATCTCCGTCAGAGATCGGCAAAGTCATTATTAGTTGTTACAAAGTCACCATCAGTGATGAGCAAAGTCACCCTTATGTTGGTAAAGTCACCATTTATGAAGGGCACAGTCATTATTAGTGGAGGCAAAGTGTCCATCAGTGAGGAGCGAAGTCACCATCAGTGAAGGGCAAAGTCACCATTAGTTTTCGTAAAGTCAATATCAGTGATGAGCAAAGTCACCATTAGTGTTGTTAAAGTCTTCATCAGTAAAGAGCAACGGCAACGTAAGTTGGGACAAAATCACCATTAGGGATGAGCAAAGACACCAATAGTGTTCGTAAAGTCACCATCCGTGAAGGGCAAAGTCGCCATTAGTGTTCGTAAGGTCAGCATCAGTGAAGGGCAAAGTCACCATTAGTGTTCGTAAATCACCATCAGTGATGAGCAAAGTCAGCCATATTGTTGGTAATGTCACCATCAGTGAAGGGCAAAGCCAACGTGAGTCGGGACAAAATCTCCGTCAGAGATCGGCAAAGTCATTATTAGTTGTTACATTGTCTCCATCAGTTATGAGTAAAGTCACCATTAGTTTTCGTAAAGTCAAATTCTAGCAAGGGCAAAGTCAACATAAATTAGGGCAAAGTCACAATCAGTGATGAGAAAAGTCACCATTAGTTTCAGCAAAGTCACCATCAGTGATGAGCAAAGTCACCCTTATGTTGGTAAAGTCACCATTTATGAAGGGCACAGTCATTATTAGTGGAGGCAAAGTGTCCATCAGTGAGGAGCGAAGTCACCATCAGTGAAGGGCAAAGTCACCATTAGTTTTCGTAAAGTCACCATCAGTGATGAGCAAAGTCACCATTAGTGTTGTTAAGGTCTCCACCAGTATAGAGCAACGGCAACGTAAGTGGGGACAAAATCACCATCAGAGATGAGCAAAGACACCAATAGTGTTCGTAAATCACCATCAGTGATGAGCAAAGTCACCCTTATGTTGGTAAAGTCACCATTTATGAAGGGCACAGTCATTATTAGTGGAGGCAAAGTGTCCATCAGTGAGGAGCGAAGTCACCATCAGTGAAGGGCAAAGTCACCATTAGTTTTCGTAAAGTCAATATCAGTGATGAGCAAAGTCAGCCATATTGTTGGTAATGTCACCATCAGTGAAGGGCAACGGCAACGTAAGTTGGGACAAAATCACCATTAGGGATGAGCAAAGACACCAATAGTGTTCGTAAAGTCACCATCCGTGAAGGGCAAAGTCGCCATTAGTGTTCGTAAGGTCAGCATCAGTGAAGGGCAAAGTCACCATTAGTGTTCGTAAATCACCATCAGTGATGAGCAAAGTCAGCCATATTGTTGGTAATGTCACCATCAGTGAAGGGCAAAGCCAACGTGAGTCGGGACAAAATCTCCGTCAGAGATCGGCAAAGTCATTATTAGTTGTTACATTGTCTCCATCAGTGATGAGTAAAGTCACCATTAGTTTTCGTAAAGTCAAATTCTAGCAAGGGCAAAGTCAACATAAATTATGGCAAAGTCACAATCAGTGATGAGAAAAGTCACCATTAGTTTCAGCAAAGTCACCATCAGTGATGAGCAAAGTCACCCTTATGTTGGTAAAGTCACCATTTATGAAGGGCACAGTCATTATTAGTGGAGGCAAAGTGTCCATCAGTGAGGAGCGAAGTCACCATCAGTGAAGGGCAAAGTCACCATTAGTTTTCGTAAAGTCACCATCAGTGATGAGCAAAGTCACCATTAGTGTTGTTAAGGTCTCCACCAGTATAGAGCAACGGCAACGTAAGTGGGGACAAAATCACCATCAGAGATGAGCAAAGACACCAATAGTGTTCGTAAATCACCATCAGTGATGAGCAAAGTCAGCCATATTGTTGGTAAAGTCACCATCACTGAAGGGCAAAGCCAACGTGAGCCGGGACAAAATCTCCGTCAGAGATCGGCAAAGTCATTATTAGTTGTTACAAAGTCTCCATCAGTGATGAGAAAAGTAACCATTAGTTTTCCTAAAGTCAAATTCTAGCAAGGGCAAAGTCAACATAAATTAGGGCAAAGTCACAATCAGTGATGAGAAAAGTCACAATTAGTTTCAGCAAAGTCACCATCAGTGATGAGCAAAGTCACCCTTATTTTGGTAAAGTCACCATTTATGAAGGGCACAGTCATTATTAGTGGAGGCAAAGTGTCCATCAGTGAGGAGCGAAGTCACCATCAGTGAAGGGCATAGTCACCATTAGTTTTCATAAAGTCACCATCAGTGATGAGCAAAGTCACCATTAGTGTTGTTAAAGTCTCCACCAGTATAGAGCAACGGCAACGTAAGTGGGGACAAAATCACCATCAGAGATGAGCAAAGACACCAATAGTGTTCATAAATCACCATCAGTGATGAGCAAAGTCAGCCATATTGTTGGTAAAGTCACCATCACTGAAGGGCAAAGCCAACGTGAGTCGGGACAAAATCTCCGTCAGAGATCGGCAAAGTCATTATTTGTTGTTACAAAGTCTCCATCAGTGATGAGAAAAGTAACCATTAGTTTTCGTAAAGTCAAATCCTAGCAAGGGCAAAGTCAACATAAATTAGGGCAAAGTCACAATCAGTGATGAGAAAAGTCACCATTAGTTTCAGCAAAGTCAACATCAGTGATGAGCAAAGTCACCCTTATTTTGGTAAAGTCACCATTTATGAAGGGCACAGTCATTATTAGTGGAGGCAAAGTGTCCATCAGTGAGGAGCGAAGTCACCATCAGTGAAGGGCATAGTCACCATTAGTTTTCATAAAGTCACCATCAGTGATGAGCAAAGTCACCATTAGTGTTGTTAAAGTCTCCACCAGTATAGAGCAACGGCAAGGTAAGTGGGGACAAAATCACCATCAGAGATGAGCAAAGACACCAATAGTGTTCATAAATCACCATCAGTGAAGAGCAAAGTCAGCCATATTGTTGGTAAAGTCACCATCACTGAAGGGCAAAGCCAACGTGAGTCGGGACAAAATCTCCGTCAGAGATCGGCAAAGTCATTATTTGTTGTTACAAAGTCTCCATCAGTGATGAGAAAAGTAACCATTAGTTTTCGTAAAGTCAAATCCTAGCAAGGGCAAAGTCAACATAAATTAGGGCAAAGTCACAATCAGTGATGAGAAAAGTCACCATTAGTTTCAGCAAAGTCACCATCAATGATGAGCAAAGTCACCCTTATTTTGGTAAAGTCACCATTTATGAAGGGCACAGTCATTATTAGTGGAGGCAAAGTGTCCATCAGTGAGGAGCGAAGTCACCATCAGTGGAGGGCATAGTCACCATTAGTTTTCGTAAAGTCACCATCAGTGATGAGCAAAGTCACCATTAGTGTTGTTAAAGTCTCCACCAGTAAAGAGCAACGGCAACGTAAGTGGGGACAAAATCACCATTAGAGATGAGCAAAGACACCAATAGTGTTCGTAAAGTCACCATCCGTGAAGGGTAAAGTCGCCATTAGTGTTCGTAAGGTCAGCATCAGTGAAGGGCAAAGTCATCATTAGTGTTCGTAAATCACCATCAGTGATGAGCAAAGTCAGCCATATTGTTGGTAATGTCACCATCACTGAAGGGCAAAGCCAACGTGAGTCGGGACAAAATCTCCGTCAGAGATCGGCAAAGTCATTATTAGTTGTTAAAAAGTCTCCATCAGTGATGAGAAAAGTCACCATTAGTTTTCGTAAAGTCAAATTCTAGTAAGGGCAAAGTCAACATAAATTAGGGCAAAGTCACAATCAGTGATGAGAAAAGTCACCATTTGTTTCAGCAAAGTCACCATCAGTGATGAGCAAAGTCACCCTTATGTTGGTAAAATCACCATTTATGAAGGGCACAGTCATTATTAGTGGAGGCAAAGTGTCCATCAGTGAGGAGCGAAGTCACCATCAGTGAAGGGCATAGTCACCATTAGTTTTCGTAAAGTCACCATCAGTGATGAGCAAAGTCACCATTAGTGTTGTTAAAGTCTTCATCAGTAAAGAGCAACGGCAACGTAAGTGGGGACAAAATCACCATTAGAGATGAGCAAAGACACCAATAGTGTTCGTAAAGTCACCATCCGTGAAGGGCAAAGTCGCCATTAGTGTTCGTAAGGTCAGCATCAGTGAAGGGCAAAGTCACCATTAGTGTTCGTAAATCACCATCAGTGATGAGCAAAGTCAGCCATATTGTTGGTAATGTCACCATCACTGAAGGGCAAAGCCAACGTGAGTCGGGACAAAATCTCCGTCAGAGATCGGCAAAGTCATTATTAGTTGTTACAAAGTCTCCATCAGTGATGAGTAAAGTCACCATTTGTATTCGTAAAGTCAAATTCTAGTCAGGGCAAAGTCAACATAAATTATGGCAAAGTCACAATCAGTTATGAGAAAAGTCACCATTAGTTTTAGTAAAGTCACCATCAGTGATGAGCAAAGTCACCCTTATGTTGGTAAAGTCACCATTTATGAAGGGCACAGTCATTATTAGTGGAGGCAAAGTGTCCATCAGTGAGGAGCGAAGTCACCATCAGTGAAGGGCAAAGTCACCATTAGTTTTCGTAAAGTCAATATCAGTGATGAGCAAAGTCACCATTAGTGTTGTTAAAGTCTTCATCAGTAAAGAGCAACGGCAACGTAAGTTGGGACAAAATCACCATAAGAGATGAGCGAAGACACCAATAGTGTTCGTAAAGTCACCATCCGTGAAGGGCAAAGTCGCCATTAGTGTTCGTAAGGTCAGCATCAGTGAAGGGCAAAGTCACCATTAGTGTTCGTAAATCACCATCAGTGATGAGCAAAGTCAGCCATATTGTTGGTAATGTCACCATCACTGAAGGGCAAAGCCAACGTGAGTCGGGACAAAATCTCCGTCAGAGATCGGCAAAGTCATTATTAGTTGTTACAAAGTCTCCATCAGTGATGAGAAAAGTCACCATTAGTTTTCGTAAAGTCAAATTCTAGTAAGTGCAAAGTCAACATAAATTAGGGCAAAGTCACAATCAGTGATGAGAAAAGTCACCATTAGTTTCAGTAAAGTCACCATCAGTGATGAGCAAAGTCACCAATAGAGTTCGTAAAGTCACCATCAGTAAAGAGTTACGGCAATATAAGTGGGGATAAAATCTCTATCCGAGTTCGGGTAAATCATTATTAGTTGTTACAAAGTCTCCATCAGTGATGAGAAAAGTCACCATTAGTGTTTGTAAAGTCACCATCAATTAAGGGCAAAGTCAGCATAAGTGGAGGCAAGTTCACCATCAGTGTTGAGCAAAGTCACCATCAGTGATGAGCAAAGTCACCAATAGTGTTGGTAAAGTCACCATTTATTTAGGGCACAGTCATTATTAGTGGAGGCAAAGTGTCTATCTGTGAGGAGCGAAGTCACCATCAGTGAAGGGCATAGTCACCATTAGTTTTCGAAAAGTCACCATCAGTGATGAGAAAAGTCACCATTAGTGTTGTTAAAGTCTTCATCAGTAAAGAGCAACGGCAACGTAAGTCGTTTTCGTAAAGTCACCATCAGAGATGAGCAAAGTCACCAATAGAGTTCGTAAAGTCACCATCAGTAAAGAGTTACGGCAATATAAGTGGGGATAAAATCTCTATCCGAGTTCGGGTAAATCATTATTAGTTGTTACAAAGTCTCCATCAGTGATGAGAAAAGTCACCATTAGTGTTTGTAAAGTCACCATCAATTAAGGGCAAAGTCAGCATAAGTGGAGGCAAGTTCACCATCAGTGTTGAGCAAAGTCACCATCAGTGATGAGCAAAGTCACCAATAGTGTTGGTAAAGTCACCATTTATTTAGGGCACAGTCATTATTAGTGGAGGCAAAGTGTCTATCTGTGAGGAGCGAAGTCACCATCAGTGAAGGGCATAGTCACCATTAGTTTTCGAAAAGTCACCATCAGTGATGAGCAAAGTCACCATTAGTGTTGTTAAAGTCTCCACCAGTAAAGAGCAACGGCAACGTAAGTGGGGACAAAATCACCATTAGAGATGAGCAAAGACACCAATAGTGTTCGTAAAGTCACCATCCGTGAAGGGTAAAGTCGCCATTAGTGTTCGTAAGGTCAGCATCAGTGAAGGGCAAAGTCATCATTAGTGTTCGTAAATCACCATCAGTGATGAGCAAAGTCAGCCATATTGTTGGTAATGTCACCATCACTGAAGGGCAAAGCCAACGTGAGTCGGGACAAAATCTCCGTCAGAGATCGGCAAAGTCATTATTAGTTGTTAAAAAGTCTCCATCAGTGATGAGAAAAGTCACCATTAGTTTTCGTAAAGTCAAATTCTAGTAAGGGCAAAGTCAACATAAATTAGGGCAAAGTCACAATCAGTGATGAGAAAAGTCACCATTTGTTTCAGCAAAGTCACCATCAGTGATGAGCAAAGTCACCCTTATGTTGGTAAAATCACCATTTATGAAGGGCACAGTCATTATTAGTGGAGGCAAAGTGTCCATCAGTGAGGAGCGAAGTCACCATCAGTGAAGGGCATAGTCACCATTAGTTTTCGTAAAGTCACCATCAGTGATGAGCAAAGTCACCATTAGTGTTGTTAAAGTCTTCATCAGTAAAGAGCAACGGCAACGTAAGTGGGGACAAAATCACCATTAGAGATGAGCAAAGACACCAATAGTGTTCGTAAAGTCACCATCCGTGAAGGGCAAAGTCGCCATTAGTGTTCGTAAGGTCAGCATCAGTGAAGGGCAAAGTCACCATTAGTGTTCGTAAATCACCATCAGTGATGAGCAAAGTCAGCCATATTGTTGGTAATGTCACCATCACTGAAGGGCAAAGCCAACGTGAGTCGGGACAAAATCTCCGTCAGAGATCGGCAAAGTCATTATTAGTTGTTACAAAGTCTCCATCAGTGATGAGTAAAGTCACCATTTGTATTCGTAAAGTCAAATTCTAGTCAGGGCAAAGTCAACATAAATTATGGCAAAGTCACAATCAGTTATGAGAAAAGTCACCATTAGTTTTAGTAAAGTCACCATCAGTGATGAGCAAAGTCACCCTTATGTTGGTAAAGTCACCATTTATGAAGGGCACAGTCATTATTAGTGGAGGCAAAGTGTCCATCAGTGAGGAGCGAAGTCACCATCAGTGAAGGGCAAAGTCACCATTAGTTTTCGTAAAGTCAATATCAGTGATGAGCAAAGTCACCATTAGTGTTGTTAAAGTCTTCATCAGTAAAGAGCAACGGCAACGTAAGTTGGGACAAAATCACCATAAGAGATGAGCGAAGACACCAATAGTGTTCGTAAAGTCACCATCCGTGAAGGGCAAAGTCGCCATTAGTGTTCGTAAGGTCAGCATCAGTGAAGGGCAAAGTCACCATTAGTGTTCGTAAATCACCATCAGTGATGAGCAAAGTCAGCCATATTGTTGGTAATGTCACCATCACTGAAGGGCAAAGCCAACGTGAGTCGGGACAAAATCTCCGTCAGAGATCGGCAAAGTCATTATTAGTTGTTACAAAGTCTCCATCAGTGATGAGAAAAGTCACCATTAGTTTTCGTAAAGTCAAATTCTAGTAAGTGCAAAGTCAACATAAATTAGGGCAAAGTCACAATCAGTGATGAGAAAAGTCACCATTAGTTTCAGTAAAGTCACCATCAGTGATGAGCAAAGTCACCAATAGAGTTCGTAAAGTCACCATCAGTAAAGAGTTACGGCAATATAAGTGGGGATAAAATCTCTATCCGAGTTCGGGTAAATCATTATTAGTTGTTACAAAGTCTCCATCAGTGATGAGAAAAGTCACCATTAGTGTTTGTAAAGTCACCATCAATTAAGGGCAAAGTCAGCATAAGTGGAGGCAAGTTCACCATCAGTGTTGAGCAAAGTCACCATCAGTGATGAGCAAAGTCACCAATAGTGTTGGTAAAGTCACCATTTATTTAGGGCACAGTCATTATTAGTGGAGGCAAAGTGTCTATCTGTGAGGAGCGAAGTCACCATCAGTGAAGGGCATAGTCACCATTAGTTTTCGAAAAGTCACCATCAGTGATGAGAAAAGTCACCATTAGTGTTGTTAAAGTCTTCATCAGTAAAGAGCAACGGCAACGTAAGTCGTTTTCGTAAAGTCACCATCAGAGATGAGCAAAGACACCAATAGTGTTCGTAAAGTCACCATCCGTGAAGGGCAAAGGCGCCATTAGTGTTCGTAAAGTCAGCATCAGTGAAGGGAATAGTCACCATTAGTGTTCGTAAATCACCATCAGTGATGAGCAAAGTCAGCCATATTGTTGGTAAAGTCACCATCAGTGAAGGGCAAAGCCAACGTGAGTCGGGACAAAATCTCCGTCAGAGATCGGCAAAGTCATTATTAGTTGTTACAAAGTCTCCATCAGTGATGAGTAAAGTCACCATTAGTTTTCGTAAAGTCAAATTCTAGTAAGGGCAAAGTCAACATAAATTATGGCAAAGTCACAATCAGTGATGAGAAAAGTCAACATTAGTTTCAGTAAAGTCACCATCAGTGATGAGCAAAGTCACCAATAGTGTTCGTAAAGTCACCACCAGTGAAGGGCAAGGTCCACTATAGTGAGCGCTAAGTCAACTTCAGTAATGAGTAAAGTCACCATCAGTGTTGAGCAAAGTCACCATTAGTGAAGGGCAAGGTAAACATAAGTGAGCGCAAAGTCACCATCTGTGATGAGCGAATTAACCATTTAATTTGGTAAAGACACCAACAGTGATCTGCAAAGTCATTATTAGGAGGGACATGGTCAACATAAGTTTGGGCAAATCGGTGATGAGCAAAGTCACCATTAAAGTTGGTAAAATCACCATCAGTAAATAGCTTCTAAAATATAAGTGGGGACAAAATCTCTATCAGAGATCGGCAAAATCATTAAAAGTTGTTTCAAAGTCTCCATCAGTGATGAGCAAAGTCACCATTAGTTTTCGTAAAGTCACATTCTATTAAGGGCAAAGTCACAATCAGTGATGAGAAAAGTCACCATTAGTTTTAGTAAAGTCACCATCAGTGATGAGCAAAGTCACCAATAGTGTTCGTAAAGTCACCACCAGTGAAGGGAAAAGTCAATTATAGTGAGCGCTAAGTCAACTTCAGTAATGAGTAAAGTCACCATCAGTGTTGAGCAAAGTCACCATTAGTGTTCGTAAAGTCACCACCAGTGAAGGGCAAGGTAAACATAAGTGAGCGCAAAGTCACCATCTGTGATGAGCGAAGTTACCATTTGTTTTGGTAAAGACACCATCAATGATCTGCAAAGTCATTATTAAAGTTAGTAAAATCACCATCAGTAAAGAGCAAAGTCACCATTAAAGTTGGTAAAGTCACCATCAGTAAAGGGCTACGGCAATATAAGTGGGGACAAAATAAAAATAAGAGATGAGCAAAGTCACCGATAGTATTCTTAATGATACCATCCATGAAGGGAAAGGCGCCATTAGTGTTTGCAAAGTCACCATCATTGAAGGGCATAGTCACTATTCGTGCTCTTTAAGTCACCATCAGTGATCTGCAATTAGTCATTATTAGAAGGGACATGGTCATCATAAGTTTGGGCAAAGTCACCATCGGTGATGAGCAAGGTTAACATAAGTGGGGGTAAAGTCACCATCAGTGATGAGCAAAGTCACTATTAAAGTTGGTAAAGTCACCATCAGTAAAGAGCTACGGTAATATAAGTGGGGACAAAATCACAATAAGAGATGAGCAAAGTCAGCAATAGTGTTGGTAAAGTCACCATCCGTGAAAGGCAAAGTCATCTTTAGTGTTCGAAAAGTCACCACCAGTGATGAGCAAAGTCACCCTTATGTTGGTAAAGCTACCTGTTGCGGACTAACACGTAGCTCCTCACTCTAATTGCATAGTTTCACTATTACTTAACTTCGGTTAAGGACTAGTGAAACATGCTTTGTAATAATTTAATTGTTTTTCTCTTTTTTTTGTTAAATAATTCTCTCTTTTTTTGTTATAATTGTCTCGAATAAATAAATGTTTAAACCAAAAATATAAACCGTTTTTCATTAAAACCCAACCGTATCAATAAACCGTATTTAACCTCGAGTACAAACCGTTAGGCTCAAGCACCCACACTTGAAGACCTCAACATTGGCGTCCCTAGTATAAGTGAAACCATAAAAACCGTATAGAGAATTATTAAATAACCGTTAGTTTTGAAATATTGTGTATTAGTGCAAACGACACAACACGTGTTTGTTAACCAGATTGAAAAGAAAAATGATGTTCTCACATTTAGTTGTTGTATCCATTTTAATCGTAGCCAATCTTCCAAGTGTTCAAATGGCATGTATGTACAATTGTCAACCGACTTTAGTGGACCTTATCAAGTCATTTACAGCGAATATTTTTGAAAGTGTGATTGGAACGATGAACTGGATCATTATGAATAAACTAAAAGAGTTTATTATCGCATTACTTGTAATTATAGTTCTCTACCTTGTTTCTAAAGGGAGGCATTCTAAAAAAGAAAAAACCGTATCCAACTCAAATGCTGCCAATTCATCATCCACAAACGTTAATCTTGTCAATACCGTGCACTGCAATAAAAAACAACCAAACAAGCCAAGCAATGATAGACTATATGATAAGAATGTAGCGGGAATAAAAATACCGTTGTTAACCGAAGGTTATAGTCTACAAAACTGGATGTCAATTTTGGAGTTTAATTTGAGACGAAGAGACAAGCAAGAGTGGATTGAAGTTGCGCTATCAAACATTGATGAAAACGTGATAATGAAGTTGAGAAACTTAGATAAGTTGCTCGACAGTCACGATGGATATGTCCAATTAATTAATGAATTGAAGAAAATTTTCCAATCTTCAATAAACCAAACAAATGAACCGGAAAACGCGAAAAATTTCAAAAATTTTTTCGAACGGAACCAGCATCCAAACGAGACAATTGTAGCTTTCGCATCGAGTTTAAAAGCATTTGTGAGGGAAAATTTTCCAAAAACCGATTTAGAAACATTTGAGGGTATAATGAAGGAACGTTTTGTAGAAGGTTTAAACAATTCGAGGCTTAGAGAGAAGTGTCGAGAAAAAGTTAAAAAATCGAACCGTCTTCAACTGGAGATGAGTTTTGATGATCTATTAACTTATGCAATCGACAAGTTCAATGGATTTGATACAAATTTAGAAACCGAATCAGACTCAGCAATTTCAAATACAAAAACCGTACGCTTTGAAAATTCTGTGGCTGGGGAGAATCAGCAAGCAATGCAAAAAAAATGGAATAACCGTTTGAGTTTAAATGGTAGTAATTTCCAACAAAACAGGCACAGGTATGATACAAGATATCAAGCTAGACAAACTCAATTCAATAACAATCCCCAGGATGTGAACCAGAGTGTGTCAAAAAATGCGTCTGATTTAAATTTGTTATCAAACGAGAACAATAATGAGCTCATAGGTAAAGCTATTTTTAATAATACGCTTGTTTCGTGTTATTTTGATACTGGTGCTTCGTGTACAGTTATAAACGAATCTGTTTATGTTCGAATCAAAACCGAGGATCCGAAAACCTTGTTAGAACCCTATACAGGTAAACCAATATGGTCTTGTAACAAAAAATTAACTGTCTATGGGCAAGTACGACTAAGAAATTGTCAAGTAACGGGAGATTCGTTAGAAAATGTAATTATAATTATAACAAACCACAAATCGCGATATGAATGCCTTCTTGGTGTCGATTTGATGAAAAAAACTCCGTTTTTTTGATAAAACAATATCGATTATGGAGAATGACATAAAGTCATATTCAGACAAAATGACAAGACTGCATGAGAACATGTCAAAAAATTTCGAGTTTAAAAAACCGAATAGGAGAAGCGTTGAAATGATTGTTGACAACCGGTCCGAAATCAGCTCCAAATCGAGTAAAACCGAAGCACAGGCCAGTTATCGAATTGAAAAGAATAAAATTGAACCGAGCGTTAAACAAACGATTGATTTTAAAGAATTGTTAAAATCGGAAAAAACCGAAACTCTAAATGAGAGTAAATTTGTAAACTTGGTAGATATTAATTCAAAAAACTCTGAACAAATCTTTATCAAAATGGGATTAGAGGAACCTATCAATATTAAAAAAAATTGGATCGAAACCGAAATTGTTAACGTACGTAAAACAATCATGAATGAACTAGAAACAATTTCAGCAAACTCAGTAACAGACTTGACACCAAGCAAAAACAATGACATTGCGTTTAAAATCGAATTAATCGATCCAAGACAAACGCCGATCACAACAAAGTCAAGACCGTTACCATACCATCTTAAACAAAAGGTCAAAGATGAACTAGATAGACAGCTGAAGGCTGGCATCATACGCAAGAGTAGAAGTGAATGGAGTTCAGCGTTGAGAATTGTGGACAAAAAAGATAACACAATAAGAATAACCGTTGATTATAAACCGCTAAACAAAGTAATCAAAGGAGACAGCTATCCATTACCTTCAATAAGAGACCTTTTCAATAAGCTCTCTGAATCAGATTTTTTCACGAGAATGGATATTAAATCAGCATATCATCAAATTCCCGTGGAAGAAAGCTCAATCAAATATACCGCATTTATTTGTGAATTTGGCTTATTTGAATACTTGTCAATGCCAATGGGCATTAAATCAGCTCCGTCGTGGTTCCAAAGAGTGATTGAAGACTCTCTTCAAGAACTAATCAACAGGAAAATAACCGATGTGTATATCGATGATACTTTTGTTTTTACAAATTGCAAGCTTGACGGAATTAAGTACCACGAAACCGCTGTGCTGGAAGTAATTGATGTTCTTCGCAAACGAAACTTTAAAATTTCTTTGGAAAAATGCAAACCGGCTGTTGAAGAAATTGACTTATTGGGTTTTGTCATATCCAAAAATCAAATCAAACCGAATCCAAATCGAGCAAAATGTTTACTCGAAAAACCAAAACCGAAAAATGTACTCGAACTTCAATGTTGGCTAGGTATTGCAAATGGTTATAGGAATTTTATCGAAGGATATGCACAAATTGCAAAACCGTTATATGATCTAATGGGGCTTAAAGATGTACCAAAGAAATTTAGGAAGAAAAATGGAGCTGTTGATGGCAAAAAAGTCATACTAGAATGGAATGATCATGCTGAAAACAAGTTTGAACAATTAAAAAATACTCTTTGTAGCGATTTGGTCTTAGCTTTGCCAAATTTTGAAAAAACAATGCACTTGAAAACCGATGCATGCGATTATGGATATGGTGCTGTGTTGGAGCAAGAACAAGACGATGGAACGTTTAGACCAATATCATTTTTTTCAAAAAATTATAGGCCTACAGAAAGCAAATATGCAACGCCGGAAAAAGAGTTACTTTCAATTGTTAAAGCAATTGAAGAAAACCATGAATTTTTGTATGGTAAACCGTTTATTGTGCATACCGATCATTTACCGCTTACTTGGATTCTAAATAAAAGAAATGTTCATCCTCGCTTGGAAAGGTGGATTTTGAGAGTTAGTATATACGATTTTAAAATTGAGTATATACCTGGACCGCAAAATATTGTTGCCGATGGATTTTCACGTTTGCCAGACGAAAGTGAACCAAACCTAAATCCAAACGAAGACTATTTTGATAATTTAGTTGCAACCGTAGAAATTGAAGAAGAAGATAAAAGTCAAGATGAACACGCTGAAACTGAAACTTGCACCAGTAGCTCAGAAGAGTCTTTGGAAATAATTGCCAAAGAACCGAGTTCTGAAACTGATAACGAGTACATAACTTACAGAACGGAACAGCTCAAAGATGATGACCTAGTTTGGGCAATTGAACTTATAAAAGCTAATGGTGATAAAAAACCGGAAATTAACAAATTTAACAACTTAACTCAAAAACTCTTGCTTAAACAGTATGATAAACTTCGCTTGATCGAAGGTATTCTCTACCGAATGTATGAGAATGAAGAAGGTTTTTATGTGACGCAATTTGTGTTACCCGCTCAAGCTGTCAAAACCGTAATTAATCATGTTCATAGTTCGATATTTAACGCTCACCTTGGTAGAAACAAAACAACCGCAAAAATAATGGAAAGATTTTATAGACCATTTTTGAGACAAGAAATTAAAAAGCTTGTCAAAGAGTGCGAAGTTTGCCAAAAGGTAAAAAATACAACTCGCCCTCATAAAGGTGAACTTCATTTTTTAACTCCGTGTAGACCGAATGAACTTATAACCGTTGATATAGCGGGGCCTTTTAAAAAAACAAACCGTTTAAACAAATATTTACTTATAATTATTTGCCATTTTGCGAAATTTTGTGATTTTTTTGCAATGAAAGATATGACAGCCACAACAATTGCAACAATATTAATCAACGAGTGGTTTTGCAAATATGGGATACCTGATGGTATTTTAACCGATCAAGGCACACAATTTCAATCAAAACTTCTCGACCTAGTGTATGAATATCTTGATATAAAACGACTAAAAACCACACCTTTTCATCCACAATGTGATGGTCAAAGCGAGAAAACCGTGCAAACCGTCAAAATGATGATTAAGTCGTATATTGATGAAGATCAACTTACATGGGACGAAAACTTGTCAAAATATGCTTATGCATATAATACTTCGGAACATGATGCTACAAAACACACACCGTTTGAATTAATGTTTGGACGTAAACCGAAGTTACCAATTGATATACTCATACCAAATTTTAACTTAAACTTTAACCGGGAACCAATTTTACAAAAATACACATTGATAAACGAGAATGGTGAAGTTGATGTTTTAGCTGACCCAGTAGAAACATTCGGAAAAAAGTTACCAATTGTTGCAAAAGAATACATGAAAGAACTAAAACAAAGCATGGAAAACTCTTTTATAGTGGCAGCTCGAAACCGTAACTTAAGAATGAATGGTGCTAAAATTGATCACGATCGCAAAATTCACAAATTTGAGTATAAAATAGGCGATTTAGTTTTGTGTGATCATCCTGAGTTAAAAAGAGGCTTATCCAGTGGAATAGCTCGGAAATATTATGGCCCATTTGAAATTGTTGGTAAAAACCGAAACAGTGTAGATTATTTAATTAAAAGATGTAACTCAAAAAAATCAAGAATAAAACAAATACACATAAGTAGGTTAAAGACATTTTACCACCCCAAAGTTGAATTGAAAATTGATGCTGGCCTGCAAACAAAAACCAAAGTTAAAACCGAAAATAATCCCAATCAAAACAAAGAAAACAATTCAACCGAAAATTCAACTAAAAAGATAAATTCTAAGAACAAAAAAGCGAGATCAAAAAGTACAAAAAATAATAAAAAAGACTCGTCTGACGAAGAATTTATCCCAAAAAATCAAACTGTTAATCAACCGATTAAAAAAACTTATCAAACTCGTAGTCAAAAAAAAGTGCTATCAAGTGATTCAGAATCAACTACAAGCGACAATGAACCACTTACTGTTTTAAAAGCCAAATTAAACCGCAAAAAACAAGATTAAGATCAAAAAATCACATCATACAATTCAATTTTTTAAAACAGTTTAATTTTAATTAAAATTTTTTTATTTGAGACAATTTATCTATATCTATTTTAAAATTTAAAATTAACCGAAACGTATAACTTGAATCAATACAATTAAACCATAAACAATATTTCAATTTAAATAAATACAGTATCAAGACAATTCAAATACACATTTAAGTTAATCACGTGGTGCGTCAAAATTGCAATTTTATTATTTTTCAATTTCTGAAAAATTACAAGTCAAAATTGAAATTGCTAAAATTTATTTCAATTTAATTCTGTATCAATTTTGTTGCAATTTATTTAGATTAAACCGGAAAAGAAAAAAAAACCGCAATGCAAAACGATATCTATATTCGAAGAGTAACGTCTGAATATGGATCTGCCGAGAAAACCGTCGTCAAACTTTTCAACTTTTTCAAATCGAAGATGGGCGAACTGAATCAATCAACTCAAGTTAGATTTGGATCGATTGATTACGTCATTGTGCCTCAAACAACAAGCCTCAACCAAAATGACTATGTAGCATTTGTGGCGTTCAAAGACCGTTCAATTCATCGGGAGGTAGTGAGGGAGTTTCAAAGAGTTCAACCGCTAAATTTTGGAAATCGCGGAATGCTGTTCGAATTGAACCACAAGCAAACTTCAACCGACTTACAAATAGAAAACCGTCGACGTTTCAGAAATGCTCTGAATAATCAAAAGCAGAAACGATACTTTGAAGTAAGTTCTGACGAGGACGAACGACCAGAACCAAAAAAGCAAAAAAGTTTTTCGCTCGACCTTCCAAAAACGTCTAAAGAAGACGACATTTCAAATGAGCCGTGGACGCATCCAATTCCTCAAAATATTCTCGAGGAACTTAATCGGAAAATCCCGGAATTTCTGGAAAAAACTCGCTCGGAAAAAAAACAAACCGATACAAAAGAAACCGCCCTAGGAAACGTTGTGCCTTTAATTGAACACAAAAGTGTCCAAACCGACGCAAATACAACCGAGAACTTCGAATTAAAAATCAAAGTAATTTCGCTTGAGTTGGAGATCGAGTCAAAAAACGATCAAATTAAGCGTCTCTTGAAGGAGCGGGAGGAGATGAAGGCCTACTTCAAAAACGGATATGAATTGTTCAACCGTAAATAAACCGTTAACCGTAACTTTAATTGTATTTTTTCAAGTTTTTTTAAATAAAATTCAAAATTTTGTAACGAATCTCAGGAAGGGGGAGGTATGTTGCGGACTAACACGTAGCTCCTCACTCTAATTGCATAGTTTCACTATTACTTAACTTCGGTTAAGGACTAGTGAAACATGCTTTGTAATAATTTAATTGTTTTTCTCTTTTTTTTGTTAAATAATTCTCTCTTTTTTTGTTATAATTGTCTCGAATAAATAAATGTTTAAACCAAAAATATAAACCGTTTTTCATTAAAACCCAACCGTATCAATAAGCCGTATTTAACCTCGAGTACAAACCGTTAGGCTCAAGCACCCACACTTGAAGACCTCAACATACCATTTGTGAAGGACACAGTCATATTTAGTGGAGGCAAAGTGTCCATCAGTGAGGAGCGAAGTCTCAATTAGTGAAGGGCAAAGTCACCATTAGTGTTGTTAAAGTCACCCTTAGTTTTCTTAAAGTCTCCATCAGTGAAGGGCATAGTCACCATTAGTGTTCGTGAAGTCACCATCAGTGATGAGCAAAGTAAATAATAATGTTGGCTAAGTCACCACCAGTGAAGGGCAAGGTAAACATAAGTGAGCGCAAAGTCACCATCTGTGATGAGCGAAGTTACAATTTGTTTTGGTAAAGACACCATCAATGATCTGCAAAGTCATTATTAGGAGGGACATGGTCAACATAAGTTTGGGCAAATCGGTGATGAGCAAGTCAGCAATAGTGTTGGTAAAGTCACCATCCGTGAAGGCAAAGTCACCTTTAGTGTTCGAAAAGAAACCATCAGTGATGAGCAAAGTCACCCTTATGTTGGTAAACCTACCATATGTGAAGGGCACAGTCATATTTAGTGGAGGCAAAGTGTCCATCATTGAGGAGCGAAGTCTCAATTAGTGAAGGGCAAAGTCACCATTAGTGTTGTTAAAGTCACCCTTAGTTTTCTTAAAGTCTCCATCAGTGAAGGGCATAGTAACCATTAGTGTTCGTGAAGTCACCATCAGTGATGAGCAAAGTAAACAATAATGTTGGCTAAGTCACCATCAGTGAAATTTAAAGCTAACATAAGTGGGGACGATATCACAATCAGAGATCGGCAAAATCATTATTAGTTGTTAAAAAGTCTCCGTCAGAGATTGGCAAAGTCATTATAAGTTGTTACAAAGTCTCCATCAGTGATGAGAAAAGTCACCATTAAAGTTAGTTAAGTCACCATCAGTGATGAGCAAAGTCACCAATAGTGTTCGTAAAGTCACCACCAGTGAAGGGCAAGGTAAACATGAGTGAGCGCAAAGTCACCATCTGTGATGAGCAAAAAAACCATTTGTTTTGGTAAAGACACCAACAGTGATCTGCAAAGTCATTATTAGTAGGGACATGGTCAACATAAGTTTGGGAAAAGTCAACATTAGTTTCAGTAAAGTCACCATCAGTGATGAGCAAAGTCACCAATAGTGTTCGTAAAGTCACCACCAGTGAAGGGCAAGGTCCACTATAGTGAGCGCTAAGTCAACTTCAGTAATGAGTAAAGTCACCATCAGTGTTGAGCAAAGTCACCATTAGTGAAGGGCAAGGTAAAAATAAGTGATCGCAAAGTTACCATCTGTGATGAGCGAAGTAACCATTTAATTTGGTAAAGACACCAACAGTGATCTGCAAAGTCATTATTAGGAGGGACATGGTCAACATAAGTTTGGGCAAATCGGTGATGAGCAAAGTCACCATTAAAGTTGGTAAAATCACCATCAGTAAATAGCTACTAAAATATAAGTGGGGACAAAATCTCTATCAGAGATCGGCAAAATCATTATAAGTTGTTTCAAAGTCTCCATCAGTGATGAGAAAAGTCACCATTAGTTTTCGTAATGTCACATTCTATTTAGGGCAAAGTCAACATAAATTAGGGCATGGTCACAATCAGTGATGAGAAAAGTCACCATTAGTTTTAGTAAAGTCACCGTCAGTGATGAGCAAAGTCACCAATAGTGTTCGTAAAGTCACCACCAGTGAAGGGAAAAGTCAACTATAGTGAGCGCTAAGTCAACTTCAGTAATGAGTTAAGTCACCATCAGTGAAGGGCAAGGTAAACATGAGTGAGGGCAAAGTCACCATCTGTGATGAGCAAGGTTAACATAAGTGGGGGTAAAGTCACCAACAGTGATCTGCAAAGTCATTATTAGTAGGGACATGGTCAACATAAGTTTAGGCAAAGTCACCATCGGTGATGAGCAAGGTTAACATAAGTTGGGGTTAAGTTACCATCATTGATGAGCAAATTCACTATTAAAGTTGGTAAAGTCACCATCAGTAAAGAGCTACGGTAATATAAGTGGGGACAAAATCACAATAAGAGATGAGCAAAGTCACCAATAGTGTTCGTTGAGTCACCATCCATGAAGGGAAAGGCGCCATTTGTGTTCGTAAATTCACCATCAGTGATGAGCAAAGTCAGCAATAGTGTTGGTAAAGTCACCATCCGTGAAGGCAAAGTCACCTTTAGTGTTCGAAAAGAAACCATCAGTGATGAGCAAAGTCACCCTTATGTTGGTAAACCTACCATATGTGAAGGGCACAGTCATATTTAGTGGAGGCAAAGTGTCCATCATTGAGGAGCGAAGTCTCAATTAGTGAAGGGCAAAGTCACCATTAGTGTTGTTAAAGTCACCCTTAGTTTTCTTAAAGTCTCCATCAGTGAAGGGCATAGTCACCATTAGTGTTCGTGAAGTCACCATCAGTGATGAGCAAAGTAAACAATAATGTTGGCTAAGTCACCATCAGTGAAATTTAAAGCTAACATAAGTGGGGACGATATCACAATCAGAGATCGGCAAAATCATTATTAGTTGTTAAAAAGTCTCCGTCAGAGATTGGCAAAGTCATTATAAGTTGTTACAAAGTCTCCATCAGTGATGAGAAAAGTCACCATTAAAGTTAGTTAAGTCACCATCAGTGATGAGCAAAGTCACCAATAGTGTTCGTAAAGTCACCACCAGTGAAGGGCAAGGTAAACATGAGTGAGCGCAAAGTCACCATCTGTGATGAGCAAAAAAACCATTTGTTTTGGTAAAGACACCAACAGTGATCTGCAAAGTCATTATTAGTAGGGACATGGTCAACATAAGTTTGGGAAAAGTCAACATTAGTTTCAGTAAAGTCATCATCAGTGATGAGCAAAGTCACCAATAGTGTTCGTAAAGTCACCACCAGTGAAGGGCAAGGTCCACTATAGTGAGCGCTAAGTCAACTTCAGTAATGAGTAAAGTCACCATCAGTGTTGAGCAAAGTCACCATTAGTGAAGGGCAAGGTAAAAATAAGTGATCGCAAAGTTACCATCTGTGATGAGCGAAGTAACCATTTAATTTTGTAAAGACACCAACAGTGATCTGCAAAGTCATTATTAGGAGGGACATGGTCAACATAAGTTTGGGCAAATCGGTGATGAGCAAAGTCACCATTAAAGTTGGTAAAATCACCATCAGTAAATAGCTACTAAAATATAAGTGGGGACAAAATCTCTATCAGAGATCGGCAAAATCATTATAAGTTGTTTCAAATTCTCCATCAGTGATGAGAAAAGTCACCATTAGTTTTCGTAATGTCACATTCTATTTAGGGCAAAGTCAACATAAATTAGGGCATGGTCACAATCAGTGATGAGAAAAGTCACCATTAGTTTTAGTAAAGTCACCGTCAGTGATGAGCAAAGTCACCAATAGTGTTCGTAAAGTCACCACCAGTGAAGGGAAAAGTCAACTATAGTGAGCGCTAAGTCAACTTCAGTAATGAGTTAAGTCACCATCAGTGAAGGGCAAGGTAAACATGAGTGAGGGCAAAGTCACCATCTGTGATGAGCAAGGTTAACATAAGTGGGGGTAAAGTCACCAACGGTGATCTGCAAAGTCATTATTAGTAGGGACATGGTCAACATAAGTTTAGGCAAAGTCACCATCGGTGATGAGCAAGGTTAACATAAGTTGGGGTTAAGTTACCATCATTGATGAGCAAATTCACTATTAAAGTTGGTAAAGTCACCATCAGTAAAGAGCTACGGTAATATAAGTGGGGACAAAATCACAATAAGAGATGAGCAAAGTCACCAATAGTGTTCGTTGAGTCACCATCCATGAAGGGAAAGGCGCCATTTGTGTTCGTAAATTCACCATCAGTGATGAGCGAAGTCAGCAATTGTGTTGGTTAAGTCATCAACAGTGAAATTTAAAGCTTACATAAGTGGGGACGATATCACCATCAGAGATCGGCAAAATCACTATTAGTTGTTAGAAATTCTCCATCAGTGATGAGCAAAGTCACCTATAGTGTTCGTAAAGTCACCATCCGTGAAAGGCAAAGTCACCTTTAGTGTTCGAAAAGTCACCATCAGTGATGAGCAAAGTCACCCCTATGTTGGTAAAGCTACCATTTGTGAAGGGCACAGTCATAATTAGTGGAGGCAAAGTATCCATCAGTGAGGAGCGAAGTCTCAATAAGTGAAGGGCATAGTCACCATTAGTGTTCGTGAAGTCACCATAAGTGATGAGCAAAGTAAACAATAATGTTGGCTAAGTCACCATCAGTGAAATTTAAAGTTAACATAAGTGGGGCGGATATCACCATCAGAGATCGGCAAAATCATTATTAGTTGTTAAAAAGTCTCCGTCAGAGATCGGCAAAGTCATTATTAGTTGTAACAAAGTCTCCATCAGTGATGAGAAAAGTCAACTTCAGTAATGAGTAAAGTCACTATCAGTGTTGAGCAAAGTCACCATAAGTGTTCGTAAAGTCACCACCAGTGAAGGGCAAGGTAAACATGAGTGAGCGCAAAGTCACCATCTGTGATGAGCAAAGTAACCATTTGTTTTGGTAAAGACACCACCAGTGATCTGCAAAGTCATTATTAGGAGGGACATGGTCAACATAAGTTTGGGCAAAGTCACCATCGGTGATCAGCAGGGTAAACATAAGTGGGTGTTAATTCACCATCGGTGATGAGCAAAGTCAGCCATATTTTTGGTAAAGTCACCATCAGTGATGGGCAAAGCCAACGTAAGTCGGGACAAAATCTCCGTCAGAGATCGGCAAAGTCATTTTTAGTTGTTACAAAGTCTCCATCAGTGATGAAAAATGTCGCCATTAGTTCTCGTAAAGTCACCATCTATTAAGGGCATAGTCAAAATAAGTTAGAGCAAAGTCACCATCAGTGATGAGAAAAGTCACCATTAGTGTTAGTAAAGTCACCATCAGTGATGAGCAAAGTCACCAATAGTGTTCGTAAAGTCACCACCAGTGAAGGGCAAGGTAAACATGAGTGATCGCAAAGTCAACATCTGTGATGAGCAAAGTAACCATTTGTTTTGGTAAAGACACCAACAGTGATCTGCAAAGTCATTATTAGTAGGGACATGGTCAACATAAGTTTAGGCAAAGTCACTATCGGTGATGAGCAAGGTTAACATAAGTGGGGGACAAAATCACAATAAGAGATGAGCAAAGTCACCAATAGTGTTCGTTAAGTCACCATCCATGAAGGGAAAGGCGCCATTAGTGTTCTTAAAGTCACCATCAGTGATGAGCAAAGTCAGCAATAGTGTTGGTTAAGTCACCAACAGTGAAATTTAAAGCTTACATAAGTGGGGACGATATCACCATCAGAGATCGGCAAAATCATTACTAGTTGTTACAAAGTCTCCACCAGTGATGAGAAAAGTCACCATTAGAGTTCGTAGGGTCACCCTTAGTTTTCTTAAATTCACCATCAGTGAAGGACATAGTCACCATTATTGTTAGTAAAGTCACCATCAGTGATGAGCAAAGTCAGCAATAGTGTTGGTTAAGTCACCAACAGTGAAATTTAAAGCTTACATAAGTGGGGACGACATCACCAACAGAGATCGGCAAAATCATTATAAATTGTTACAAAGTCTCCTTCAGTGATGGGCAAAGTCACCAATAGTGTTCGTAAAGTCACCATCCGTGATAGGCAAAGTCACCTTTAGTGTTCGAAAAGTCACCACCAGTGAATGGCAAGGTCAACATTAGTGAGCGCAAAGTCACCATCAGTGATGAGCAAAGTAACCCTTATGTTGGTAAAGCTACCATTTGTGAAGGGCACTGTCATAATTAGTCGAGGCAAAGTGTCCATCAGTGAGGAGCGAAGTCTCAATTAGTGAAGGTCAAAGTCACCATTAGTGTTGTTAAAGTCACCCTTAGTTTTCTTAAAGTCTCTATCAGTGAAGGGCATAGTCACCATTAGTGTTCTTGAAGTCACCATCAGTGATGAGCAAAGTAAACAATAATGTTAGTTAAGTCACCATCAGTGAAATTTAAAGCTAACACAAGTGGGGACGATATCACCATCAGAGATCGGCAAAATCATTATTAGTTGTAAAAAAGTCTCCGTCAGAGATCGGCAAAGTCATTATTAGTTGTTACAAAGTCTCCATCTGTGATTAGAAAATTCACCATTAGTGTTAGTTAAGTCACCATCAGTGATGAGCAAAGTCACCAATAGTGTTCGTAAAGTCACCACCAGTGAAGGGCAAGGTCAACATTAGTGAGCGATAAGTCAACTTCAGTAATGAGTAAAGTCACTATCAGTGTTGAGCAAAGTCACCATTAGTGTTCGTAAAGTCACCACCAGTGAAGGGCATGGTAAACATGAGTGAGCGCAAAGTCACCATCTGTGATGAGCAAAGTAACCATTTGTTTTGGTAAAGACACCAACAGTGATCTGCAAAGTCATTATTAGTAGGGACATGGTTAACATAAGTTTGGGCAAAGTCACCATCGGTGATGAGCAGGGTAAACATAAGTGGGGGTTAATTCACCATCAGTGATGAGCAAAGTCACCATTAAAGTAAGTAAAGTCACCATCAGTAAAGAGCTAAGGCAATATAAGTGGGGACAAAATCTCTATCAGAGATAGGTAAAATCATTATTAGTTGTTACAAAGTCTCCATCAGTGATGAGAAAAGTCTCCATTAGTGTTCGTAGAGTCACCATCAATTAAGGGCAAAGTCAACATAATAGGAGGCAAGGTTACCATCAGTGTTGAGCAAAGTCGCCATCAGTGTTCTTAAAGTCACCACCATTGAAGTGCAAGGTCAACATTAGTGAGCGCAAAGTGACCATCAGTGATGAGCAAATTAACCAATAGTGTTCGTAAAGTCACCATCCATGAAGGGAAGGGCGCCATTATTGTTCGCAAAGTCACCATCAGCGAAGGGCAAAGTCACTATCAGTGATGAGCAAAGTAAGCCATAGTGTCGGTAAAGTCACCATCAGTGAAGGGCAAAGCCAACATAAGTGGTCACAAAATCTCAATCAGAAATCGGCAAAATCATTATTAGTTGTTACAAAGTCACCATCAGTGATGAGCAAAGTCAGCCATATTGTTGGTAAAGTCACCATCAGTAAAGGGCAAAGCCAACGTAAGTCGGAACAAAATCTCGGTCAGAGATCGGCAAAGTCATTACTAGTTGTTACAAAGTCTCCATCAGTGATGAGCAAAGTCACCAATTGTGTTCGTTCAGTCACCACCAGTGAAGGGCAAGGTCAACATTAGTGAGCGATAAGTCAACTTCAGTGATGAGTAAAGTCACCATATGTGATGAGCAAAGTAACCATTTGTTTTGGTAAAGACACCATCAGTGATCTGCAAAGTCATTATTATTAAAGACATGGTCAACATAAGTTTGCGCAAAGTCACCATCAGTGAAATTTAAAGCTAACACAAGTGGGGACGATATCACCATCAGAGATCGGCAAAATCATTATTTGTTGTAAAAAAGTCTCCGTCAGAGATCGGCAAAGTCATTATTAGTTGTTACAAAGTCTCAATCTGTGATTAGAAAATTCACCATTAGTGTTAGTTAAGTCACTATCAGTGTTGAGCAAAGTCACCATTAGTGTTCGTAAAGTCACCACCAGTGAAGGGCATGGTTAACATGAGTGAGCGCAAAGTCACCATCTGTGATGAGCAAAGTAACCATTTGTTTTGGTAAAGACACCAACAGTGATCTGCAAAGTCATTATTAGTAGGGACATGGTTAACATAAGTTTGGGCAAAGTCACCATCGGTGATGAGCAGGGTAAACATAAGTGGGGGTTAATTCACCATCAGTGATGAGCAAAGTCACCATTAAAGTAAGTAAAGTCACCATCAGTAAAGAGCTAAGGCAATATAAGTGGGGACAAAATCTCTATCAGAGATAGGTAAAATCATTATTAGTTGTTACAAAGTCTCCATCAGTGATGAGAAAAGTCTCCATTAGTGTTCGTAAAGTCACCATCAATTAAGGGCAAAGTCAACATAATAGGAGGCAAGGTTACCATCAGTGTTGAGCAAAGTCGCCATCAGTGTTCTTAAAGTCACCACCATTGAAGTGCAAGGTCAACATTAGTGAGCGCAAAGTGACCATCAGTGATGACCAAATTAACCAATAGTGTTCGTAAAGTCACCATCCATGAAGGGAAGGGGGCCATTATTGTTCGCTAAGTCACCATCAGCGAAGGGCAAAGCCAACATAAGTGGTCACAAAATCTCAATCAGATATCGGCAAAATCATTACTAGTTGTTACAAAGTCTCCATCAGTGATGAGCAAAGTCACCAATTGTGTTCGTTCAGTCACTACCAGTGAAGGGCAAGGTCAACATTAGTGAGCGATAAGTCAACTTCAGTGATGAGTAAAGTCACCATATGTGATGAGCAAAGTAACCATTTGTTTTGGTAAAGACACCATCAGTGATCTGCAAAGTCATTGTTATTAAAGACATGGTCAACATAAGTTTGCGCAAAGTCACCATCAGTGATGAGCAAAGTCACCAATAGTGATCGTACAATCAGCATCCATGAAGGGAAAGGCGCCATTAGTGCTCTTTAAGTCACCATCAGTGATCTGCAAAGTAATGTTAGAAGGGACATGGTCATCATTAGTTTGCGCAAAGTCACCATCGGTGATGTGCAAGGTTAACATAGGTGGTGGTAAAGTAACCGTTTGTGAAGGGATGAGTCATAATTAGTGTAGGGTAAAGTCACCATTAGTGTTGTTAATGTCAGCCTTAGTTTTCTTAAGTAACCATCAGTGAAGAGCATAGTTACCCTTAGTGTTCGTAAAGTCACCATCAGTGATGAGCATGTCACCATTACTGTTGGTAAAGTCACAATCAGTAAAGGGCAAAGTCAACATAAGTAAGGGCAAAGTCAACATTAGTGAAAAGCAAAGTCAACATTAGTGAGCGCAAAATCACCTTTAGTTTTGATTTAGTCACCCTTAGTTCTCTCATTGTCACCATCAGAGAAGGGAATCGTCACCAATAGTGTTCGTAAAGTCACCACTATTGAATAGCAAAGTCAACATTAGTGAGCGCAAAGTCACCTTTAGTTTTGATTTAGTCACCCTTAGTTCTCTCATTGTCACCATCAGAGAAAGGAATCGTCACCAATAGTGTTCGTAAAGTCACCACTATTGAATAGCAAGGTCAACATTAGTGAGCGCAAAGTCACCACCAGTAAAGAGAAACGGCAACATAAGTGGGGACAAAGTCACCATCCGTGAAGGGCAAAGTCGCCATTAGTGTTCGTAAAGTCAGCATCAGTGAAGGGAATAGTCACCATTAGTGTTCGTAAAGTCACCATCAGTGATGAGCAAAGTCAGCCATATTGTTGGTAAAGTCACCATCAGTAAAGGGCAAAGCCAACGTAAGTCGGGACAAAATCTCCGTCAGAGATCGGCATTGTCATTATTAGTTGTTACAAAGTCTCCATCAGTGATGAGAAAAGTCACCATTAGTGTTCGTAAAGTCACTTTTAGTGTTCGTAAAGTCACCACCAGTGAAGGGCATGGTAAACATGAGTGAGCGCAAAGTCACCATCTGTGATGAGCAAAGTAACCATTTGTTTTGGTAAAGACACCAACAGTGATCTGCAAAGTCATTATTAGTAGGGACATGGTTAACATAAGTTTGGGCAAAGTCACCATCGGTGATGAGCAGGGTAAACATAAGTGGGGGTTAATTCACCATCAGTGATGAGCAAAGTCACCATTAAAGTAAGTAAAGTCACCATCAGTAAAGAGCTAAGGCAATATAAGTGGGGACAAAATCTCTATCAGAGATAGGTAAAATCATTATTAGTTGTTACAAAGTCTCCATCAGTGATGAGAAAAGTCTCCATTAGTGTTTCTAAAGTCACCATCAATTAAGGGCAAAGTCAACATAATAGGAGGCAAGGTTACCATCAGTGTTGAGCAAAGTCGCCATCAGTGTTCTTAAAGTCACCACCATTGAAGTGCAAGGTCAACATTAGTGAGCGCAAAGTGACCACCAGTGATGACCAAATTAACCAATAGTGTTCGTAAAGTCACCATCCATGAAGGGAAGGGCGCCATTATTGTTCGCAAAGTCACCATCAGCGAAGGGCAAAGCCAACATAAGTGGTCACAAAATCTCAATCAGATATCGGCAAAATCATTATTAGTTGTTACAAAGTCACCATCAGTGATGAGCAAAGTCAGCCATATTAGGGTAAAGTCACCATCAGTAAAGGGCAAAGCCAACGTAAGTCGGAACAAAATCTCGGTCAGAGATCGGCAAAGTCATTACTAGTTGTTACAAAGTCTCCATCAGTGATGAGCAAAGTCACCAATTGTGTTCGTTCAGTCACTACCAGTGAAGGGCAAGGTCAACATTAGTGAGCGATAAGTCAACTTCAGTGATGAGTAAAGTCACCATATGTGATGAGCAAAGTAACCATTTGTTTTGGTAAAGACACCATCAGTGATCTGCAAAGTCATTGTTATTAAAGACATGGTCAACATAAGTTTGCGCAAAGTCACCATCAGTGATGAGCAAAGTCACCAATAGTGATCGTACAATCAGCATCCATGAAGGGAAAGGCGCCATTAGTGCTCTTTAAGTCACCATCAGTGATCTGCAAAGTAATTATTAGAAGGGACATGGTCATCATTAGTTTGCGCAAAGTCACCATCGGTGATGTGCAAGGTTAACATAGGTGGTGGTAAAGTAACCGTTTGTGAAGGGATGAGTCATAATTAGTGTAGGGTAAAGTCACCATTAGTGTTGTTAATGTCAGCCTTAGTTTTCTTAAGTAACCATCAGTGAAGAGCATAGTTACCCTTAGTTCTCTCATTGTCACCATCAGAGAAGGGAATCGTCACCAATAGTGTTCGTAAAGTCACCACTATTGAATAGCAAAGTCAACATTAGTGAGCGCAAAGTCACCTTTAGTTTTGATTTAGTCACCCTTAGTTCTCTCATTGTCACCATCAGAGAAAGGAATCGTCACCAATAGTGTTCGTAAAGTCACCACTATTGAATAGCAAGGTCAACATTAGTGAGCGCAAAGTCACCACCAGTAAAGAGAAACGGCAACATAAGTGGGGACAAAGTCACCATCCGTGAAGGGCAAAGTCGCCATTAGTGTTCGTAAAGTCAGCATCAGTGAAGGGAATAGTCACCATTAGTGTTCGTAAAGTCACCATCAGTGATGAGCAAAGTCAGCCATATTGTTGGTAAAGTCACCATCAGTAAAGGGCAAAGCCAACGTAAGTCGGGACAAAATCTCCGTCAGAGATCGGCATTGTCATTATTAGTTGTTACAAAGTCACCACCAGTGATGAGAAAAGTCACCATTAGTGTTCGTAAAGTCACTTTTAGTTTGCTTAAAGTGACCATCAGTGAAGGGCATAGTCACCATTAGTGTTCGTAAAGTCACCATCAGTGATGAGCAAAGTCAGCAATAGTGTTGGTTAAGTCACCAATAGTGAAATTTAAAGCTTACATTAGTGGGGACGATATCACCATCAGAGATCGGCAAAATCATTATTATTTGTTACAAAGTCTCCATCATTGATGAGCAAAGTCACCAATAGTATTCGTAAAGTCACCACCAGTGAAGGGCAAGGTCAACAATAGTGAGCGCAAAGTCACCATTAGTGTTCGTAAAGTCACCACCAGTGAAGGGCAAGGTAAACATTAGTGTTCGTAAAGTCACCATCAATTAAGGGCAAAGTCAACATAATAGGAGGCAAGGTCACCATCAGTGTTGAGCAAAGTCGCCATCAGTGTTCGTAAAGTCACCACCATTGAAGTGCAAGGTCAACATTAGTGAGCGCAAAGTGACCATCAGTGATGAGCAAAGTAACCATTATTGTTCGCAAAGTTACCATCAGTGAAGGGCAAAGTCACTATCAGTGATGAGCAAAGTAAGCCATAGTGTCGGTAAAGTCACCATCAGTGAAGGGCAAAGCCAACATAAGTGGTCACAAAATCTCTATCAGATATCGGCAAAATCATTATTATTAAGATTAATGTGTGATCTTAATGGAAGAAAAGTTTCCATCAGTGAAGGGCATAGTCAACATAAATGGGGGCAAAGTCACCATCAGTGTTGAGCATAGTCAGCATTAATGGAGGAAAAGTCACCATCAGTGAAGGACAAAGTCAACATGAGTGGGGGCAAAGTCACCATCAGTTATGGGCATAGTCACCATTAATGGAGGAAATATCAACATCAGTGAAGGGCAAAGCCATCATAAGTGGGGGCAAAGTCACCAACAGTGATGAATAAAGTAATCATTAGTGTTCTTAAAGTCATCATCAGTGATGAGCAAAGTCACTATTAGTGTTCTAAAAGTCACCATAAGTGAAGGGCAAAGTGAATTTAAGTGGGAGCAAAGTCACCATCAGTGATGAGCAAAGTCACCATTTGTGTTGGCAAAGTCAACATCAGTGATCGGCAAAGAAATAATTAGTGGTGGCAAAATCACCATCGAAGTCTGTAAAGCACCATCAGCATTGAGCAAAGTAATTATTATTGTTGGTAAAGTCACCAGAATATATCGGCAAAGTCATAATTAGTGGGGACTAAGTCTCCATCAGTGATAGGCAAAGTCACTTTTAGTGTTCTTAAGGTCACCAAAAGTGAAGAGCAAAGTCAATAAAAGTGGGGGCAAAGTAACCATCAGTGATGAGAATAGTCACCATTAATGGAGGAAATATGACCATCAGTGAAGGGCAAAGTCTACACAAGTTGGGACAAAGTCAACATCAGTGATGAGTAATGTCACCATTAGTGGAGGAAAAGTCACCGGAAGTGATCAGCAAAGTCACCATCAGTGATGAGCATAGTCACCATTTGTGTTGGTAAAGTAAACATTAGTGATCGGCAAAGTCAACACAAATGGGGGAAAAATCACCATCAGTGATGAGCAAAGTAACCATTTGTGTTGGTAAAGTCACCATCAGTGATCGGCAAAGAAATAATTAGTGGGGGCAAAGTCACCATCATTGTCGGTAAAGTCACCATCAGTAATGAGCAAAGTAATTATTAGTGTTGGCAAAGTCACTCTCAATGATCGGCATAGAAATTATTTGTTGGGGCAAAGTCTCCATCAGTGATGAGCATAGTCACCATTAATGGAGGAAAAGTCACCATCAGAGAAGGACAAAGTCAACATAAGTGGGGGCAATGTCCCAATCAGTGATGAGCAAAGACACCATTTGTGTTGGTAAAGTAAACATTAGTGTTCGGCAAAGTCTACACAAATGGGGGAAAAATCACCATCAGTGATGAGCGAAGTCACCATTTGTGTTGGTAAAGTCACCATCAGTGATCGGCAAAGTAATAATTAGTGGGGGCAAAGTCACCATCATTGTCGGTAAAGTCACCATCAGTAATGAGCAAAGTAATTATTAGTGTTGGCAAAGTCACTCTCAATGATCGGCATAGAAATTATTTGTTGGGGCAAAGTCTCCATCAGTGATGAGCATAGTCACCATTAATGGAGGAAAAGTCACCATCAGTGAAGGACAAAGACACCATTTGTGTTGGTAAAGTAAACATTAGTGTTCGGCAAAGAAATAATTAGTGGTGGCAAAATCACCATCGAAGTCTGTAAAGCACCATCAGCATTGAGCAAAGTAATTATTATTGTTGGTAAAGTCACCAGAATATATCGGCAAAGTCATTATTAGTGGGGACTAAGTCTCCATCAGTGATAGGCAAAGTCACTTTTAGTGTTCTTAAGGTCACCAAAAGTGAAGAGCAAAGTCAATAAAAGTGGGGGCAAAGTAACCATCAGTGATGAGAATAGTCACCATTAATGGAGGAAATATGACCATCAGTGAAGGGCAAAGTCTACACAAGTTGGGACAAAGTCAACATCAGTGATGAGTAATGTCACCATTAGTGGAGGAAAAGTCACCGGAAGTGATCAGCAAAGTCACCATCAGTGATGAGCATAGTCACCATTTGTGTTGGTAAAGTAAACATTAGTGATCGGCAAAGTCAACACAAATGGGGGAAAAATCACCATCAGTGATGAGCAAAGTCACCATTTGTGTTGGTAAAGTCACCATCAGTGATCGGCAAAGAAATAATTAGTGGGGGCAAAGTCACCATCATTGTCGGTAAAGTCACCATCAGTAATCAGCAAAGTAATTATTAGTGTTGGCAAAGTCACTCTCAATGATCGGCATAGAAATTATATGTTGGGGCAAAGTCTCCATCAGTGATGAGCATAGTCACCATTAATGGAGGAAAAGTCACCATCAGTGAAGGACAAAGACACCATTTGTGTTGGTAAAGTAAAGATTAGTGTTCGGCAAAGTCTACACAATTATGGGAAAAGTCATTATAAGTGGGGGCAAAGTCAACATCAGTGATCGGCAAAGAAAAAATTAGTGGTGGCAAAATCACCATCAGTGTCTGTAAAGTAATCATCAGCATTGAGCAAATTAATTATTATTGTTGGTAAAGTCACCAGAAGTGATCGGCAAAGTTATAACTAGTGAGGACAAAGTCTCCATCAATGATTAGCAAAGTCACTTTTAGTGCTCTTAAGGTCACCATAAGTGAAGGGCAATGTCAATAAAAGTGGGGGCAAAGTCACCATCAGTGATGAGCATAGTCACCATTAATAAAGGAAATATCACCATCAGTGAAGGGCATAGTCAACATAAATGGGGGCAAAGTCACCGTCAGTGATGAGCAAAGTAACCATTTGTGTTGGCAAAGTCACAATCAGTAAAGGGCAAAGTCAACATAAGTAAGGGCAAAGTCAACATTAGTGAAAAGCAAAGTCAACATTAGTGAGCGCAAAATCACCTTTAGTTTTGATTTAGTCACCCTTAGTTCTCTCATTGTCACCATCAGAGAAGGGAATCGTCACCAATAGTGTTCGTAAAGTCACCACTATTGAATAGCAAAGTCAACATTAGTGAGCGCAAAGTCACCTTTAGTTTTGATTTAGTCACCCTTAGTTCTCTCATTGTCACCATCAGAGAAGGGAATCGTCATCAATAGTGTTCGTAAAGTCACCACTATTGAATAGCAAGGTCAACATTAGTGAGCGCAAAGTCACCACCAGTAAAGAGAAACGGCAACATAAGTGGGGACAAAGTCACCATCCGTGAAGGGCAAAGTCGCCATTAGTGTTCGTAAAGTCAGCATCAGTGAAGGGAATAGTCACCATTAGTGTTCGTAAAGTCACCATCAGTGATGAGCAAAGTCAGCCATATTGTTGGTAAAGTCACCATCAGTAAAGGGCAAAGCCAACGTAAGTCGGGACAAAATCTCCGTCAGAGATCGGCATTGTCATTATTAGTTGTTACAAAGTCTCCATCAGTGATGAGAAAAGTCACCATTAGTGTTCGTAAAGTCACTTTTAGTTTGCTTAAAGTGACCATCAGTGAAGGGCATAGTCACCATTAGTGTTCGTAAAGTCACCATCAGTGATGAGCAAAGTCAGCAATAGTGTTGGTTAAGTCACCAATAGTGAAATTTAAAGCTTACATTAGTGGGGACGATATCACCATCAGAGATCGGCAAAATCATTATTATTTGTTACAAAGTCTCCATCATTGATGAGCAAAGTCACCAATAGTATTCGTAAAGTCACCACCAGTGAAGGGCAAGGTCAACAATAGTGAGCGCAAAGTCACCATTAGTGTTCGTAAAGTCACCACCAGTGAAGGGCAAGGTAAACATTAGTGAGCGTAAAGTCACCATCTGTGATGAGCAAAGTAACCATTTGTTTTGGTAAAGACACCATCAGTGATGAGCAAGGTTCACATAAGTGGGGTTAAGTCACCAAAAGTATTCGCAAAGTCACCATCAATTAAGGGCAAAGTCAACATAAGTGGAGGCAAGGTCACCATCAGTGTTGAGCAAAGTCACCATTAGTGTTAGTAAAGTCACCACCAGTGTAGGGAAACGTCAACATTAGTGAGCGCAAAGTCACCATCAGTGATCAGCAAAGTTACCGAAAGTGTTCGTAAAATCACCGTCCATGAAGGGAAAGGCGCCATTAGTGTTCGCAAAGTCACCATCAGTAAAGAGCTACGTCAATATAAGTTGGGACAAAATCTCTATCAGATATCGGCAAAATCATTATTAGTTGTTACAAAGTCACTATCAGTGATGAGCAAAGTAAGCCATAGTGTCGGTAAAGTCACCATCAGTGAAGGGCAAAGCCAACATAAGTGGTCACAAAATCTCTATCAGATATCGGCAAAATCATTATTATTAAGATTAATGTGTGATCTTAATGGAAGAAAAGTTTCCATCAGTGAAGGACAAAGTCAACATGAGTGGGGGCAAAGTCACCATCAGAGATGAGCAAAGTAACCATATGTGTTGGCAAAGTAAACATTATTGGTCGGCAAAGTCAATAAAAGTGGGGGCAAAGTCACCATCAGTGATGGGCATAGTCACCATTAATGGAGGAAATATCAACATCAGTGAAGGGCAAAGCCATCATAAGTGGGGGCAAAGTCACCAACAGTGATGAATAAAGTAATCATTAGTGTTCTTAAAGTCACCATCAGTGATGAGCAAAGTCACTATTAGTGTTCTAAAAGTCACCATAAGTGAAGGGCAAAGTGAATTTAAGTGGGAGCAAAGTCACCATCAGTGATGAGCAAAGTCACCATTTGTGTTGGCAAAGTCAACATCAGTGATCGGCAAAGAAATAATTAGTGGTGGCAAAATCACCATCGAAGTCTGTAAAGCACCATCAGCATTGAGCAAAGTAATTATTATTGTTGGTAAAGTCACCAGAATATATCGGCAAAGTCATAATTAGTGGGGACTAAGTCTCCATCAGTGATGAGCAAAGTCACTTTTAGTGTTCTTAAGGTCACCAAAAGTGAAGAGCAAAGTCAATAAAAGTGGGGGCAAAGTAACCATCAGTGATGAGAATAGTCACCATTAATGGAGGAAATATGACCATCAGTGAAGGGCAAAGTCAACACAAGTTGGGGCAAAGTCACCATCAGTGATGAGTAATGTCACCATTAGTGGAGGAAAAGTCACCAGAATTGATCAGCAAAGTCAACATCAGTGATGAGCAAAGACACCATTAGTGTTCTTAAAGTCACCATAAGTGAAGGGCAAAGTCAATAAAAGGGGGGGCAAAGTCACCATAAGTGATGAGCATTGTCACCATTTATGGTGGAAAAGTCACCATCGGTGAAGGGCAAAGTCAACATTAGTGGGGGCAAAGTCAACATCAGTGATGAGCAAAGACACCATTTGTGTTGGTAAAGTAAAAATTAGTGATCGGCAAAGTCTACACAAGTTGGGACAAAGTCAACATCAGTGATGAGTAATGTCACCATTAGTGGAGGAAAAGTCACCGGAAGTGATCAGCAAAGTCAACATCAGTGATGAGCAAAGACACCATTAGTGTTCGTTAAGTCACCATCAGTGATGAGCAAAGTCACTATTAGTGTTCTTAAGGTCACCATTATTGAAGGGCAAAGTCAACATAAGTGGGGGCAAAGTCACCATCAGTGATGAGCATAGTCACCATTTGTGTTGGTAAAGTAAACATTAGTGATCGGCAAAGTCTACACAAGTTGGGACAAAGTCAACATCAGTGATGAGTAATGTCACCATTAGTGGAGGAAAAGTCACCGGAAGTGATCAGCAAAGTCAACATAAGTGGAGGCAAGGTCACCATCAGTGTTGAGCAAAGTCACCATTAGTGTTAGTAAAGTCACCACCAGTGTAGGGAAACGTCAACATTAGTGAGCGCAAAGTCACCATCAGTGATCAGCAAAGTTACCGAAAGTGTTCGTAAAATCACCGTCCATGAAGGGAAAGGCGCCATTAGTGTTCGCAAAGTCACCATCAGTAAAGAGCTACGGCAATATAAGTTGGGACAAAATCTCTATCAGATATCGGCAAAATCATTATTAGTTGTTACAAAGTCACTATCAGTGATGAGCAAAGTAAGCCATAGTGTCGGTAAAGTCACCATCAGTGAAGGGCAAAGCCAACATAAGTGGTCACAAAATCTCTATCAGATATCGGCAAAATCATTATTATTAAGATTAATGTGTGATCTTAATGGAAGAAAAGTTTCCATCAGTGAAGGACAAAGTCAACATGAGTGGGGGCAAAGTCACCATCAGAGATGAGCAAAGTAACCATATGTGTTGGCAAAGTAAACATTATTGGTCGGCAAAGTCAATAAAAGTGGGGGCAAAGTCACCATCAGTGATGGGCATAGTCACCATTAATGGAGGAAATATCAACATCAGTGAAGGGCAAAGCCATCATAAGTGGGGGCAAAGTCACCAACAGTGATGAATAAAGTAATCATTAGTGTTCTTAAAGTCACCATCAGTGATGAGCAAAGTCACTATTAGTGTTCTAAAAGTCACCATAAGTGAAGGGCAAAGTGAATTTAAGTGGGAGCAAAGTCACCATCAGTGATGAGCATAGTCACCATTAATGGAGGAAAAGTCACCATCAGTGAAGGACAAAGTCAACATAAGTGGGGGCAAAGTCACCATCAGTGATGAGCAAAGACACTATTTGTGTTGGTAAAGTAAACATTAGTGATCGGCAAAGTCTACACAATTATGGGAAAAGTCATTATAAGTGGGGGCAAAGTCAACATCAGTGATCGGCAAAGAAATAATTAGTGGTGGCAAAATCACCATCAGTGTCTGTAAAGAAATCATCAGCATTGAGCAAATTAATTATTATTGTTGGTAAAGTCACCAGAAGTGATCGGCAAAGTTATAATTAGTGAGGACAAAGTCTCCATCAATGATTAGCAAAGTCACTTTTAGTGCTCTTAAGGTCACCATAAGTGAAGGGCAATGTCAATAAAAGTGGGGGCAAAGTCACCATCAGTGATGAGCATAGTCACCATTAAAGAAGGAAATATCACCATCAGTGAAGGGCATAGTCAACATAAATGGGGGCAAAGTCACCATCAGTGATGACCAAAGTAACCATCCGTTATGAGCTAAGAAATTATAAGTGCTGTTAAAGTCACCAAAAGTGAACGGAAAGTCAAAAAAAGTGTTGGTAAAGTAACCATCAGTGATGAGCAAAGTTATTAATAGTGTCGGCAAAGTCACTCTCAGTGATCGGCATAGAAATTATCTGTTGGGGCAAAGTCTCCATCAGTGATGAGCATAGTCACCATTAACGGAAGAAAAGTTTCCATCAGTGAAGGGCATAGTCAACATAAGTGGGGGCAAAGTCACCATCAGTGTTGAGCATAGTCAGCATTAATGGAGGAAAAGTCACCATCAGTGAAGGACAAAGTCAACATGAGTGGGGGCAAAGTCACCATCAGTGATGAGCAAAGTAACCATTTGTGTTGGCAAAGTAAACGTTTGTGATCGGCAAAGGCAACACAAGTTGGGGCAAAGTCACCATCAGTGATGAATTAAGTCACCATTAGTGGAGGAAAAGTCACCAGAAGTGATCAGCAAAGTCATTTTTAGCGGGGACAATTCTCCATAAGTGATGAGTAAAGTCACCATTAGTGTTCGTAAAGTCACCATCAGTGATGAGCAAAGTCACTATTAGTGTTCTTAAGGTCACCATTATTGAAGGGGAAAGTCAACATTAGTGGGGGCAAAGTCACCATCAGTGATGAGCATAGTCACCATTTGTGTTGGGAAAAGAAAACATTAGTGATCGGCAAAGTCAACACAAATGGGGGAAAAATCACCATCAGTGATGAGCAAAGTCACCATTTGTGTTGGTAAAGTCACCATCAGTGATCGGCAAAGAAATAATTAGTGGGGGCAAATTCACCATCATTGTCGGTAAAGTCACCATCAGTAATGAGCAAAGTAATTATTAGTGTTGGCAAAGTCACTCTCAATGATCGGCATAGAAATTATTTGTTGGGGCAAAGTCTCCATCAGTGATGAGCATAGTCACCATTAATGGAGGAAAAGTCACCATCAGTGATGAGCAAAGACACCATTTGTGTTGGTAAAGTAAACATTAGTGATCGGCAAAGTCTACACAATTATGGGAAAAGTCATTATAAGTGGGGGCAAAGTCAACATCAGTGATCGGAAAAGAAATAATAAGTGGTGGCAAAATCACCATCAGTGTCTGTAAAGTCATCATCAGCATTGAGCAAATTAATTATTATTGTTGGTAAAGTCACCAGAAGTGATAGGCAAAGTTATAACTAGTGAGGACAAAGTCTCCATCAATGATTAGCAAAGTCACTTTTAGTGCTCTTAAGGTCACCATAAGTGAAGGGCAATGTCAATAAAAGTGGGGGCAAAGTCACCATCAGTGATGAGCATAGTCACCATTAATGAAGGAAATATCACCATCAGTGAAGGGCATAGTCAACATAAATGGGGGCAAAGTCACCGTCAGTGATGAGCAAAGTAACCATTTGTGTTGGCAAAGTAAACATTAGTGATCAGCGAAGTCTACACAAGTGGGGGAATAATCACCATCAGTAATGAGCAAAGTCACCATTTGTGTTGGTAAAGTAAACATCAGTGATCGGCAAAGTCAACATAAGTGGGGGCAAAGTCACCATCAGTGATGACCAAAGTAACCATCCGTTAAGAGCTAAGAAATTATAAGTGCTGTTAAAGTCACCAAAAGTGAACGGAAAGTCAAAATAAGTGTTGGTAAAGTAACCATCAGTGATGAGCAAAGTTATTAATAGTGTCGGCAAAGTCACTCTCAGTGATCGGCATAGAAATTATCTGTTGGGGCAAAGTCTCCATCAGTGATGAGCATAGTCACCATTAACGGAAGAAAAGTTTCCATTATTGAAGGGCAAAGTCAACATAAGTGGGGGCAAAGTCACCATCAGTGATGAGCATAGTCACCATTTGTGTTGGTAAAGTAAACATCAGTGATCGGCAAAGTCAACACAAATGGGGGAAAAATCACCATCAGTGATGAGCAAAGTCACCATTTGTGTTGGTAAAGTCACCATCAGTGATCGGCAAAGAAATAATTAGTGGTGGCAAAATCACCATCAGTGTCTGTAAAGTAATCATCAGAATTTAGCAAATTAATTATTATTGTTGGTAAAGTCACCAGAAGTGATCGGCAAAGTTATAATTAGTGAGGACAAAGTCTCCATCAATGATTAGCATAGTCACCATTAATGGAGGAAAAGTCACCATCAGTGATGAGCAAAGACACCATTTGTGTTGGTAAAGTAAACATTAGTGATCGGCAAAGTCTACACAATTATGGGAAAAGTCATTATAAGTGGGGGCAAAGTCAACATCAGTGATCGGAAAAGAAATAATAAGTGGTGGCAAAATCACCATCAGTGTCTGTAAAGTCATCATCAGCATTGAGCAAATTAATTATTATTGTTGGTAAAGTCACCAGAAGTGATCGGCAAAGTTATAATTAGTGAGGACTAAGTCTCCATCAATGATTAGCAAAGTCACTTTTAGTGCTCTTAAGGTCACCATAAGTGAAGGGCAATGTCAATAAAAGTGGGGGCAAAGTCACCGTCAGTGATGAGCAAAGTAACCATTAGTGCTGGCAAAGTAAACATTAGTGATCAGCGAAGTCTACACAAGTGTGGGAATAATCACCATCAGTAATGAGCAAAGTCACCATTTGTGTTGGTAAAGTAAACATCAGTGATCGGCAAAGTCAACATAAGTGGGGGCAAAGTCACCATCAGTGATGACCAAAGTAACCATCCGTTATGAGCTAAGAAATTATAAGTGCTGTTAAAGTCACCAAAAGTGAACGGAAAGTCAAAATAAGTGTTGGTAAAGTAACCATCAGTGATGAGCAAAGTTATTAATAGTGTCGGCAAAGTCACTCTCAGTGATCGGCATAGAAATTATCTGTTGGGGCAAAGTCTCCATCAGTGATGAGCATAGTCACCATTAACGGAAGAAAAGTTTCCATTATTGAAGGGCAAAGTCAACATAAGTGGGGGCAAAGTCACCATCAGTGATGAGCATAGTCACCATTTGTGTTGGTAAAGTAAACATCAGTGATCGGCAAAGTCAACACAAATGGGGGAAAAATCACCATCAGTGATGAGCAAAGTAGCCATTTGTGTTGGTAAAGTCACCATCAGTGATCGGCAAAGAAATAATTAGTGGGGGCAAAGTCACCATCATTGTCGGTAAAGTCACCATCAGTAATGAGCAAAGTAATTATTAGTATTGGCAAAGTCACTCTCAATGATCGGCATAGAAATTATTTGTTGGGGCAAAGTCTCCATCAGTGATGAGCATAGTCACCATTAATGGAGGAAAAGTCACCATCAGTGAAGGACAAAGTCAACATAAGTGGGGGCAAAGTCACCATCAGTGATGAGCAAAGACACCATTTGTGTTGGTAAAGTAAACATTAGTGATCGGCAAAGTCTACACAATTATGGGAAAAGTCATTATAAGTGGGGGCAAAGTCAACATCAGTGATCGGCAAAGAAATAATTAGTGGTGGCAAAATCACCATCAGTGTCTGTAAAGTAATCATCAGCATTGAGCAAATTAATTATTATTGTTGGTAAAGTCACCAGAAGTGATCGGCAAAGTTATAATTAGTGAGGACAAAGTCTCCATCAATGATTATCAAAGTCACTTTTAGTGCTCTTAAGGTCACCATAAGTGAAGGGCAATGTCAATAAAAGTGGGGGCAAAGTCACCATCAGTGATGAGCATAGTCACCATTAATGAAGGAAATATCACCATCAGTGAAGGGCATAGTCAACATAAATGGGGGCAAAGTCACCGTCAGTGATGAGCAAAGTAACCATTTGTGTTGGCAAAGTAAACATTAGTGATCAGCGAAGTCTACACAAGTGGAGGAATAATCACCATCAGTAATGAGCAAAGTCACCATTTGTGTTGGCAAAGTAAACTTCAGTGATCGACAAAGTCAACATAATTGGGGCAAAGTCACCATCAGTGATGATCAAAGTAACCATCAGTTATGAGCAAAGAAATTATTAGTGTTGTTAAAGGCAACATAAGTGAACGTTTAAGTCAAAATAAGTGGGGGCAAAGTCACCATCAGTGATGAATAAAGTCACCATTAGTGGAGGAAAAGTCACCAGAAGTGATCAGCAAAGTCATTTTTAGCGGGGACAATTCTCCATAAGTGATGAGTAAAGTCACCATTAGTGTTAGTAAAGTCACCGTAAGTGAAGGGCATAGTCAACATAGGTGGCGGCAAAGTCTCCATCAGTGAAGAATAAAGTAATCATTGGTGTTCGTAAAGTCACCATCAGTGATGAGCTAAGTCGCTATTAGTGTTCTTAAAGTCACCATAAGTAAAGGGCAAAGTCAATAAAAATGGGGGCAAAGTCATTATCAGTGATGGGCATAGTCACCATTAATGGAGGAAATATCAACATCAGTGAAGGGCAAAGCCATCATAAGTGGGGGCAAAGTCACCATCAGTGATGTGCAAAGTCACCATTTGTGTTGGCAGAGTAAACATAAGTGATCGACAAAGTCAACATAATTGGGGCAAAGTCACCATCAGTGATGACCAAAGTAATCATCAGTTATGAGCAAAGAAATTATTAGTGTTGTTAAAGTCACCATAAGTGAACGTTTAAGTCAAAATAAGTGGTGGCAAAGTCACCATCAGTGATAAGCAAAGTCACTTTTAGTGTTGTTAAAGTCACCATAAGTGAAGGGCAAAGTCAACATAAGTGGGGGCAAAGTCACCATCAGTGATGAGCAAAGTCACCATTTGTGTTGATTAAGTAAACATAAGTGATCGGCAAAGTCAACATAAAAGGGGGCAAAGTCACCATCAGTGATGACCAAAGTAACCATCAGTTATGAGCAAAGAAATTATAAGTGCTGTTAAAGTCACCAAAAATGAAAGGAAAGTCAAAATAAGTGTTGGTAAAGTCACCATCAGTGATCGGCATAGAAATTATCTGTTGGGGCAAAGTCTCCATCAGTGATGAGCATAGTCACCATTAATGGAAGAAAAGTTTCCATCAGTGAAGGGCATAGTCAACAAAAGTGGGGGCAAAGTCACCATCAGTGTTGAGCATAGTCAGCATTAATGGAGGAAAAGTCACCATCAGTGAAGGACAAAGTCAACATGAGTGGGGGCAAAGTCACCATCAGTGATGAGCAAAGTCACCATTTGTGTTGGAAGAGTAAACATAAGTGATCGACAAAGTTAACATAATTGGGGCAAAGTCACCATCAGTGATGAGTAAAGTCACCATTAGTGGAGGAAAAGTCACCAGAAGTGATCAGCAAAGTCATTTTTAGTGGGGACAATTCTCCATAAGTGATGAGTCAAGTCACCATTAGTGTTAGTAAAGTCACCGTAAGTGAAGGGCATAGTTTACCTAAGTGACGGCAAAGTCTCCATCAGTGATGAATAAAGTAATCTTTAGTGTTCGTAAAGTCACCATCAGTGATGAGCAAAGTAACTATTAGTGTTCTAAAAGTCACCATAAGTGAAGGGCAAATCAATAAAATTGGTGGCAAAGTCACCATCAGTGATGTGCAAAGTCACCATTTGTGTTGGCAGGGTAAACATAAGTGATCGACAAAGTCAACATAATTGGGGCAAAGTCACCATCAGTGATGAATAAAGTCACCATTAGTGGAGAAAAAGTCACCAGAAGTGATCAGCAAAGTCGTTTTTAGTGGGGACAATTCTCCATAAGTGATGAGTCAAGTGACCATTAGTGTTAGTAAAGTCACCGTAAGTGAAGGGCATAGTCAACATAAGTGACGGCAAAGTCTCCATCAGTGATGAATAAAGTAATCATTAGTGTTCGTAAAGTCAGCATCAGTGATGAGCAAAGTCACTATATGTGTTCTAAAAGTCACCATAAGTGAAGGGCAAAGTCTATAAAAGTGGGGGCAAAGTCACCATCAGTGATGAGCATAGTCAACATTAATGGAGGAAATATCACAATCAGTGAAGGGCAAAGCCATCATAAATGGGGGCAAAGTCACCATCAGTAATGTGCAAAGTCACCATTTGTGTTGGCAAAGTAAACTTCAGTGATCGACAAAGTCCACATAATTGCGGCAAAGTCACCATCAGTGATGACCAAAGTAACCATCAGTTATGAGCAAAGAAATTATTAGTGTTGTTAAAGTCACCATAAGTGAACGTTTAAGTCAAAATAAGTGGGGGCAAAGTCACCATCAGTGATAAGCAAAGTTATAATTAATGTTGGCAAAGTCACTCTCAGTGATCGGCATAGAAATTATCTGTTGGTGCAAAGTCTCCATCAGTGATGAGCATTGTCACCATTAATGGAAGAAAAGTTACCATCAGTGAAAGGCAAAGTCGACATAAGTGGAGGCAAAGTCACCATCAGTGATGAGCATAGTCAGCATTAATGGAGGAAAAGTCACCATCAGTGAAGGACAAAGTCAACATAAGTGGGGGCAAAGTCAACATCAGTGATGAGCATAGTAACCATTAATGGAGGAAATGTCACAATCAGTGAAGGGCAAAGCCATCATAAATGGGGGCAAAGTCACCATCTGTGATGTGCAAAGTCACCATTTGTGTTGGTAAAGTAAACATAAGTGATCGGCAAAGTCAACATAAAAGGGGGCAAAGTCACCATCAGTGATGACTAAAGTAGCCATCAGTTATGAGCAAAGAAATTATAAGTGCTGTTAAAGTCACCAAAAGTGAACGGAAAGTCAAAATAAGTGTTGGTAAAGTCACCATCAGTGATAAGCAAAGTTTTTATTAATGTTGGCAAAGTCACTCTCAGTGATCGGCATAAAAATTATCTGTTGGGGCAAAGTCTCCATCAGTGATGAGCAAAGACACCAATTGTGTTTGAAAAGTAAACATTAGTGATCGGCAAAGTCTACAGAAGTTTGGGCAAAGTCACCATCAGTGATGAGTAATGTCAGCATTAGTGGAGAAAAAGTCACCAGAAGTGATCAGCAAAGTCATTTTTAGCGGAGACAATTCTCCATAAGTGATGAGTAAAGTCACCATTAGTGTTAGTAAAGTCACCGTAAGTGAAGGGCATAGTCAACATAAGTGGCGGCAAAGTCTCCGTCAGTGATGAATAAAGTAATTATTAGTGTTCGTAAAGTCACCATCAGTGATGAGCAAAGTCACTTTTAGTGTTCTTAAAGTCACCATATGTGAAGGGCAAAGTCAATTAAAGTGGGGGCTAAGTCACCATCAGTGATGAGCATAGTCACCATTAATGGAAGAAATATCACCATCAATGAAGGGCAAAGCCATCATAAATGGGGGAAAAGTCACCATCAGTGATGTGCAAAGTCACCATTTGTGTTGGCAAAGTAAACTTCAGTGATCGACAAAGTCAACATAATTGGGGCAAAGTCACCATCAGTGATGAGCATAGTCACCATTAATGGAAGAAATATCACCATCAATGAAGGGCAAAGCCATCATAAATGGGGGAAAAGTCACCATCAGTGATGTGCAAAGTCACCATTTGTGTTGGCAAAGTAAACTTCAGTGATCGACAAAGTCAACATAATTGGGGCAAAGTCACCATCAGTGATGACCAAAGTAACCATCAGTTATGAGCAAAGAAATTATTAGTGTTGTTAAAGTCACCGTAAGTGAACGCTAAAGTCAAAATAAGTGGGGGCAAAGTCACCATCAGTGATCGGCAAAGAAATAATTAGTGGGGGCAAAGTCACCATCATTGTCGGTAAAGTCACCATCAGTAATGAGCAAAGTTATTATTAGTGTTGGCAAAGTCACTCTCAGTGATCGCCATAGAAATTATTTGTTGGGGCAAAATCTCCATCAGTGATGAGCATAGTCACCATTAATGGTGGAAAAGTCAACATTTGTGAAGGGCAAAGTCAACATTAGTGGGGGCAAAGTCTCCATAAGTGATGAGCAAAGTCACTTTTAGTGTTCTTAAGGTCACCAAAAGTGAAGGGCAGAGTCAATAAAAGTGGGGGCAAAGCAACCATCAGTGATGAGCATAGTCACCATTAATGGAGGAAATATGACCATCAGTGAAGGGCAAAGTCAACATAAGTGGGGCAAAGTCACCATCAGTGATGAGCTAAGTCACCATTTGTGTTGGTAGAGTAAACATAAGTGATCGGCAAAGTCAACATAAAAGGGGGCAAAGTCACCATCAGTGATGACCAAAGTAGCCATCAGTTATGAGCAAAGAAATTATAAGTGCTGTTAAAGTCACCAAAAGTGAACGGAAAGTCAAAATAAGTGTTGGTAAAGTCACCATCAGTGATAAGCAAAGTTATTATTAATGTTGGCAAAGTCACTCTCAGTGATCGGCATAGAAATTATATGTTGGGGCAAAGTCTCCATCAGTGATGAGCATAGTCACCATTAATGGAAGAAAAGTTACTATCAGTGAAGGGCAAAGTCAACATAAGTGGAGGAAAAGTCACCATCAGTGATGATCAAAGTCAGCATTAATGGAGGAAAAGTCACCATCAGTGAAGGACAAAGTGAACATGAGTGGGGGCAAAGTCAACATCAGTGATGAGCAAAGACACCAATTGTGTTTGTAAAGTAAACATTAGTGATCGGCAAAGTCACCAGAAGTGATCAGCAAAGTCATTTTTAGCGGAGACAATTCTCCATAAGTGATGAGTAAAGTCACCATTAGTGTTAGTAAAGTCACCGTAAGTGAAGGGCATAGTCAACATAAGTGGCGGCAAAGTCTCCGTCAGTGATGAATAAAGTAATTATTAGTGTTCGTAAAGTCACCATCAGTGATGAGCAAAGTCACTATTAGTGTTCTTAAAGTCACCATATGTGAAGGGCAAAGTCAATTAAAGTGGGGGCTAAGTCACCATCAGTGATGAGCATAGTCACCATTAATGGAAGAAATATCACCATCAATGAAGGGCAAAGCCATCATAAATGGGGGAAAAGTCACCATCAGTGATGTGCAAAGTCACCATTTGTGTTGGCAAAGTAAACTTCAGTGATCGACAAAGTCAACATAATTGGGGCAAAGTCACCATCAGTGATGACCAAAGTAACCATCAGTTATGAGCAAAGAAATTATTAGTGTTGATAAAGTCACCGTAAGTGAACGCTTAAGTCAAAATAAGTGGGGGCAAAGTCACCATCAGTGATCGGCATAGAAATAATTAGTGGGGGCAAAGTCACCATCATTGTCGGTAAAGTCACCATCAGTAATGAGCAAAGTTATTATTAGTGTTGGCAAAGTCACTCTCAGTGATCGCCATAGAAATTATTTGTTGGGGCAAAATCTCCATCAGTGATGAGCAAAATCACCATTAATGGAGGAAAAGTCAACATTAGTGAAGGGCTAAGTCAACATTAGTGGGGGCAAAGTCTCCATAAGTGATGAGCAAAGTCACTTTTAGTGTTCTTAAGGTCACCAAAAGTGAAGGGCAGAGTCAATAAAAGTGGGGGCAAAGTAACCATCAGTGATGAGCATAGTCACCATTAATGGAGGAAAATGACCATCAGTGAAGGGCAAAGTCAACAAAAGTGGGGGCAAAGTCACCATCAGTGATGAGCTAAGTCACCATTTGCGTTAGCAAAGTAAACATTAGTGATCGGCAAAGTCTACACAAGTTGGGGCAAAGTTACCATCAGTGATGAGTAATGTCACCATTAGAGGGGAAAAGTCACCAGAAGTGATCAGCAAAGTCACCATTTGTGTTGGTAAAGTAAACATTAGTGATGAATAAAGTAATCATTGGTGTTCGTAAAGTAACCATCAGTGATGAGCAAAGTCAATATTAGTGTTCTAAAAGTCACCATAAGTGAAGGGCAAAGTCAATAAAAGTGGGGGCAAAGTCACCATCAGTGATTAGCATAGTGACCATAAATGGAGGAAATGTCACAATTAGTGAAGGGCAAAGCCATCATAAATGGGGGCAAAGTCACCATCAGTGGTGTGAAAAGTCACCATCAGTGATGAGCAAAGTCACTATTAGTGTTGTTAAAGTAACCATAAGTGAACGTTTAAGTCAAAATAAGTGGGGGCAAAGTCACCATCAGTGATCAGCATAGTCACCATTTGTGTTGGTAAAGTAAACATTAGTGATCGGCAAAGTTCAAACAAATGGGGAAAAATCACCATCAGTGATGAACAAGGTAACCATTTGTGTTGGTAAAGTCACCATCAGTGATCGGCAAAGAAATAATTAGTGGGGGCAAAGTCACCATCATTGTCGGAAAAGTCACCATCAGTAATGAGCAAAGTAATTATTAGTGTTGTCAAAGTCAATCTCAGTGATCGGCATAGAAATTATTTGTTGGGGCAAAGTCTCCATCAGTGATGAGCATAGTCACCATTAATGGAGGAAAAGTCAACATCAATGAAGGGCAAAGTCCACATAATTGCGGCAAAGTCACCATCAGTGATGACCAAAGTAACCATCAGTTATGAGCAAAGAAATTATTAGTGTTGTTAAAGTCACCATAAGTGAACGTTTAAGTCAAAATAAGTGGGGGCAAAGTCACCATCAGTGATAAGCAAAGTTTTTATTAATGTTGGCAAAGTCACTCTCAGTGATCGGCATAGAAATTATCTGTTGGTGCAAAGTCTCCATCAGTGATGAGCATTGTCACCATTAATGGAAGAAAAGTTACCATCAGTGAAAGGCAAAGTCAACATAAGTGGAGGCAAAGTCACCATCAGTGATGAGCATAGTCAGCATTAATGGAGGAAAAGTCACCATCAGTGAAGGACAAAGTCAACATAAGTGGGGGCAAAGTCAACATCAGTGATGAGCATAGTCACCATTAATGGAGGAAATGTCACAATCAGTGAAGGGCAAAGCCATCATAAATGGGGGCAAAGTCACCATCTGTGATGTGCAAAGTCACCATTTGTGTTGGTAAAGTAAACATAAGTGATCGGCAAAGTCAACATAAAAGGGGGCAAAGTCACCATCAGTGATGACTAAAGTAGCCATCAGTTATGAGCAAAGAAATTATAAGTGCTGTTAAAGTCACCAAAAGTGAACGGAAAGTCAAAATAAGTGTTTGTAAAGTCACCATCAGTGATAAGCAAAGTTATTATTAATGTTGGCAAAGTCACTCTCAGTGATCGGCATAAAAATTATCTGTTGGGGCAAAGTCTCCATCAGTGATGAGCAAAGACACCAATTGTGTTTGTAAAGTAAACATTAGTGATCGGCAAAGCCTACACAAGTTGGGGCAAAGTCACCATCAGTGATGAGTAATGTCACAATTAGTGGAGGAAAAGTCACCAGAAGTGATCAGCAAAGTCATTTTTAGCGGAGACAATTCTCCATAAGTGATGAGTAAAGTCACCATTAGTGTTAGTAAAGTCACCGTAAGTGAAGGGCATAGTCAACATAAGTGGCGGCAAAGTCTCCGTCAGTGATGAATAAAGTAATTATTAGTGTTCGTAAAGTCACCATCAGTGATGAGCAAAGTCACTATTAGTGTTCTTAAAGTCACCATATGTGAAGGGCAAAGTCAATTAAAGTGGGGGCTAAGTCACCATCAGTGATGAGCATAGTCACCATTAATGGAAGAAATATCACCATCAATGAAGGGCAAAGCCATCATAAATGGGGGAAAAGTCACCATCAGTGATGTGCAAAGTCACCATTTGTGTTGGCAAAGTAAACTTCAGTGATCGACAAAGTCAACATAATTGGGGCAAAGTCACCATCAGTGATGACCAAAGTAACCATCAGTTATGAGCAAAGAAATTATTAGTGTTGTTAAAGTCACCGTAAGTGAACGCTAAAGTCAAAATAAGTGGGGGCAAAGTCACCATCAGTGATCGGCAAAGAAATAATTAGTGGGGGCAAAGTCACCATCATTGTCGGTAAAGTCACCATCAGTAATGAGCAAAGTTATTATTAGTGTTGGCAAAGTCACTCTCAGTGATCGCAATAGAAATTATTTGTTGGGGCAAAATCTCCATCAGTGATGAGCATAGTCACCATTAATGGTGGAAAAGTCAACATTAGTGAAGGGCAAAGTCAACATTAGTGGGGGCAAAGTCTCCATAAGTGATGAGCAAAGTCACTTTTAGTGTTCTTAAGGTCACCAAAAGTGAAGGGCAGAGTCAATAAAAGTGGGGGCAAAGCAACCATCAGTGATGAGCATAGTCACCATTAATGGAGGAAATATGACCATCAGTGAAGGGCAAAGTCAACATAAGTGGGGCAAAGTCACCATCAGTGATGAGCTAAGTCACCATTTGTGTTGGTAGAGTAAACATAAGTGATCGGCAAAGTCAACATAAAAGGGGGCAAAGTCACCATCAGTGATGACCAAAGTAGCCATCAGTTATGAGCAAAGAAATTATAAGTGCTGTTAAAGTCACCAAAAGTGAACGGAAAGTCAAAATAAGTGTTGGTAAAGTCACCATCAGTGATAAGCAAAGTTATTATTAATGTTGGCAAAGTCACTCTCAGTGATCGGCATAGAAATTATCTGTTGGGGCAATGTCTCCATCAGTGATGAGCAAAGTCACCATTAATGGAAGAAAAGTTACTATCAGTGAAGGGCAAAGTCAACATAAGTGGAGGAAAGTCACCATCAGTGATGAGCATAGTCAGCATTAATGGAGGAAAAGTCACCATCAGTGAAGGACAAAGTGAACATGAGTGGGGGCAAAGTCAACATCAGTGATGAGCAAAGACACCAATTGTGTTTGTAAAGTAAACATTAGTGATCGGCAAAGTCTACAGAAGTTTGGGCAAAGTCATTTTTAGTGGGGAAAATTCTCCATAAGTGATGAGTAAAGTCTCCATTAGTGTTAGTAAAGTCACCGTAAGTGAAGGGCATAGTCATCATAAGTGGCGGCAAAGTCTAGTCAGTGATGAATAAAGTAATTATTAGTGTTCGTAAAGTCACCATCAGTGATGAGCAAAGTCACTATTAGTGTTCTTAAAGTCACCATAAGTGAATGGCAAAGTCAATAAAAGTGGGGGCAAAGTCACCATCAGTGATGAGCATAGTCACCATTAATGGAAGAAATATCGTCATCAATGAAGGGCAAAGCCATCATAAATGGGGGCAAAGTCACAATCAGTGATGTGCAAAGTCACCATTTGTGTTGGCAAAGTAAACTTCAGTGTTCGACAAAGTCAACATAATTGGGGCAAAGTCACCATCAGTGATGACCAAAGTAACCATCAGTTATGAGCAAAGAAATTATTAGTGTTGATAAAGTCACCGTAAGTGAACGCTTAAGTCAAAATAAGTGGGGGCAAAGTCACCATCAGTGATCGGCATAGAAATAATTAGTGGGGGCAAAGTCACCATCATTGTCGGTAAAGTCACCATCAGTAATGAGCAAAGTTATTATTAGTGTTGGCAAAGTCACTCTCAGTGATCGCAATAGAAATTATTTGTTGGGGCAAAATCTCCATCAGTGATGAGCATAGTCACCATTAATGGTGGAAAAGTCAACATTAGTGAAGGGCAAAGTCAACATTAGTCGGGGCAAAGTCTCCATAAGTGATGAGCAAAGTCACTTTTAGTGTTCTTAAGGTCACCAAAAGTGAAGGGCAGAGTCAATAAAAGTGGGGGCAAAGTAACCATCAGTGATGAGCATAGTCACCATTAATGGAGGAAAATGACCATCAGTGAAGGGCAAAGTCAACATAAGTGGGGGCAAAGTCACCATCAGTGATGAGCTAAGTCACCATTTGCGTTAGCAAAGTTAACATTAGTGATCGGCAAAGTCTACACAAGTTGGGGCAAAGTTACCATCAGTGATGAGTAATGTCACCATTAGAGGGGAAAAGTCACCAGAAGTGATCAGCAAAGTCACCATTTGTGTTGGTAAAGTAAACATTAGTGATGAATAAAGTAATCATTGGTGTTCGTAAAGTCACCATAAGTGAAGGGCAAAGTCAATAAAAGTGGGGGCAAAGTCACCATCAGTGATTAGCATAGTGACCATAAATGGAGGAAATGTCACAATTAGTGAAGGGCAAAGCCATCATAAATGGGGGCAAAGTCACCATCAGTGGTGTGAAAAGTCACCATCAGTGATGAGCAAAGTCACTATTAGTGTTGTTAAAGTAACCATAAGTGAACGTTTAAGTCAAAATAAGTGGGAGCAAAGTCACCATCAGTGATCAGCATAGTCACCATTTGTGTTGGTAAAGTAAACATTAGTGATCGGCAAATTGAACACAAATGGGGAAAAATCACCATCAGTGATGAGCAAGGTAACCATTTGTGTTGGTAAAGTCACCATCAGTGATCGGCAAAGAAATAATTAGTGGGGGCAAAGTCACCATCATTGTCGGAAAAGTCACCATCAGTAATGAGCAAAGTAATTATTAGTGTTGTCAAAGTCAATCTCAGTGATCGGCATAGAAATTATTTGTTGGGGCAAAGTCTCCATCAGTGATGAGCATAGTCACCATTAATGGAGGAAAAGTCAACATCAATGAAGGGCAAAGTCAACATAAGTGGGGGCAAAGTCTTCATCAGTGATGAGCATAGTCAGCATTAATGGAGGAAAAGTCACCATCAGTGAAGGACAAAGTCAACATAAGTGATGAGCAAAGTCACTATTAGTGTTGTTAAAGTAACCTTAAGTGAACGTTTAAGTCAAAATAAGTGGGGGCAAAGTCACCATCAGTGATCAGCATAGTCTATATTTGTGTTGGTAAAGTAAACATTAGTGATCGGCAAAATCAACACAAATGGGGGAAAAATCACCATCAGTGATGAGCAAAGTAACCATTTGTGTTGGTAAAGTCACCATCAGTGATCGGCAAAGAAATAATTAGTGGGGGCAAAGTCACCATCATTGTCGGTAAGTCACCATCAGTAATGAGCAAAGTAATTATTAGTGTTGTCAAAGTCAATCTCAGTGATCGGCATAGAAATTATTTGTTGGGGCAAAGTCTCCATCAGTGATGAGCATAGTCAACATTAATGGAGGTAAAGTAAACATTAGTGATCGGCAAAGTCTACAGAAGTTTGGGCAAAGTCAACATCAGTGATGAGCAAAGTCAATATTAGTGTTCTAAAAGTCACCATAAGTGAAGGGCAAAGTCAATAAAAGTGGGGGCAAAGTCACCATCAGTGATTAGCATAGTGACCATAAATGGAGGAAATATCACAATTAGTGTAGGGCAAAGCCATCATAAATGGGGGCAAAGTCACCATCAGTGGTGTGAAAAGTCACCATCAGTGATGAGCAAAGTCACTATTAGTGTTGTTAAAGTCACCATAAGTGAACGTTTAAGTCAAAATAAGTGGGGGCAAAGTCACCATCAGTGATCAGCAAGGAAATAATTAGTGGGGGCAAAGTCACCATCATTGTCGGAAAAGTCACCATCAGTAATGAGCAAAGTAATTATTAGTGTTGTCAAAGTCAATCTCAGTGATCGGCATAGAAATTATTTGTTGGGGCAAAGTGACCATCAGTGATGAGCTAAGTGACCATTTGCGTTAGCAAAGTAAACATTAGTGATCGGCAAAGCCTACACAAGTTGGGGCAAAGTCACCATCAGTGATGAGTAATGTCACAATTAGTGGAGGAAAAGTCACCAGAAGTGATCAGCAAAGTCATTTTTAGCGGAGACAATTCTCCATAAGTGATGAGTAAAGTCACCATTAGTGTTGGTAAAGTCACCGTAAGTGCAGGGCATAGTCAACATAAGTGGAGGCAAAGTCTCCATCAGTGATGAATAAAGTAATCATTGGTGTTCCTTAAGTAACCATCAGTGATGAGCAAAGTCAATATTAGTGTTCTAAAAGTCAACATAAGTGAAGGGCAAAGTCAATAAAAGTGGGGGCAAAGTCACCATCAGTGATTAGCATAGTGACCATAAATGGAGGAAATATCACAATTAGTGAAGGGCAAAGCCATCAAAAATGGGGGCAAAGTCACCATCAGTGGTGTGAAAAGTCACCATCAGTGATGAGCAAAGTCACTATTAGTGTTGTTAAAGTAACCATAAGTGAACGTTTAAGTCAAAATAAGTGGGGGCAAAGTCACCATCAGTGATCAGCATAGTCACCATTTGTGTTGGTAAAGTAAACATTAGTGATCGGCAAAGTCAACACAAATGGGGAAAAATCACCATCAGTGATGAGCAAAGTAACCATTTGTGTTGGTAAAGTCACCATCAGTGATCGGCAAAGAAATAATTAGTGGGGGCAAAGTCACCATCATTGTCGGAAAAGTCACCATCAGTAATGAGCAAAGTAATTATTAGTGTTGTCAAAGTCAATCTCAGTGATCGGCATAGAAATTATTTGTTGGGGCAAAGTCACCATCAGTGATGAGCTAAGTCACCATTTGCGTTAGCAAAGTAAACATTAGTGATCGGCAAAGTCTACACAAGTTGGGGCAAAGTCACCATCAGTGATGAGTAATGTCACCATTAGTGGAGGAAAAGTCACCAGAAGTGATCAGCAAAGTCATTTTTAGCGGAGACAATTCTCCATAAGTGATGAGTAAAGTCACCATTAGTGTTGGTAAAGTCACCGTAAGTGAAGGGCATAGTCAACATAAGTGGAGGCAAAGTCTCCATCAGTGATGAATAAAGTAATCATTGGTGTTCGTAAAGTAACCATCAGTGATGAGCAAAGTCAATATTAGTGTTCTAAAAGTCAACATAAGTGAAGGGCAAAGTCAATAAAAGTGGGGGCAAAGTCACCATCAGTGATTAGCATAGTGACCATAAATGGAGGAAATATAACAATTAGTGAAGGGCAAAGCCATCAAAAATGGGGGCAAAGTCACCATCAGTGGTGTGAAAAGTCACCATCAGTGATGAGCAAAGTCACTATTAGTGTTGTTAAAGTAACCATAAGTGAACGTTTAAGTCAAAATAAGTGGGGGCAAAGTCACCATCAGTGATCAGCATAGTCACCATTTGTGTTGGTAAAGTAAACATTAGTGATCGGCAAAGTCAACACAAATGGGGAAAAATCACCATCAGTGATGAGCAAAGTAACCATTTGTGTTGGTAAAGTCACCATCAGTGATCGGCAAAGAAATAATTAGTGGGGGCAAAGTCACCATCATTGTCGGAAAAGTCACCATCAGTAATGAGCAAAGTAATTATTAGTGTTGTCAAAGTCAATCTCAGTGATCGGCATAGAAATTATTTGTTGGGGCAAAGTCACCATCAGTGATGAGCTAAGTCACCATTTGCGTTAGCAAAGTAAACATTAGTGATCGGCAAAGTCTACACAAGTTGGGGCAAAGTCACCATCAGTGATGAGTAATGTCACCATTAGTGGAGGAAAAGTCACCAGAAGTGATCAGCAAAGTCATTTTTAGCGGAGACAATTCTCCATAAGTGATGAGTAAAGTCACCATTAGTGTTGGTAAAGTCACCGTAAGTGAAGGGCATAGTCAACATAAGTGGAGGCAAAGTCTCCATCAGTGATGAATAAAGTAATCATTGGTGTTCGTAAAGTAACCATCAGTGATGAGCAAAATCAATATTAGTGATCTAAAAGTCACCATAAGTGAAGGGCAAAGTCAATAAAAGTGGGGGCAAAGTCACCATCAGTGATTAGCATAGTGACCATAAATGGAGGAAATATCACAATTAGTGAAGGGCAAAGCCATCATAAATGGGGGCAAAGTCACCATCAGTGGTGTGAAAAGTCACCATCAGTGATGAGCAAAGTCACTAATAGTGTTGTTAAAGTAACCATAAGTGAACGTTTAAGTCAAAATAAGTGGGGGCAAAGTCACCATCAGTGATCAGCATAGTCACCATTTGTGTTGGTAAAGTAAACATTAGTGATCGGCAAAGTCAACACAAATGGGGAAAAATCACCATCAGTGATGAGCAAAGTAACCATTTGTGTTGGTAAAGTCACCATCAGTGATCGGCAAAGAAATAATTAGTGGGGGCAAAGTCACCATCATTGTCGGAAAAGTCACCATCAGTAATGAGCAAAGTAATTATTAGTGTTGTCAAAGTCAATCTCAGTGATCGGCATAGAAATTATTTGTTGGGGCAAAGTCACCATCAGTGATGAGCTAAGTCACCATTTGCGTTAGCAAAGTAAACATTAGTGATAGGCAAAGTCTACACAAGTTTGGGCAAAGTCACCATCAGTAATGAGTAATGTCACCATTAGTGGAGGAAAAGTCACCAGAAGTGATCAGCAAAGTCATTTTTAGCGGAGACAATTCTCCATAAGTGATGAGTAAAGTCACCATTAGTGTTGGTAAAGTCACCGTAAGTGAAGGGCATAGTCAACATAAGTGGCGGCAAAGTCTCCATCAGTGATGAATAAAGTAATCATTGGTGTTCGTAAAGTAACCATCAGTGATGAGCAAAGTCAATATTAGTGTTCTAAAAGTCACCATAAGAGAAGGGCAAAGTCAATAAAAGTGGGGGCAAAGTCACCATCAGTGATTAGCATAGTGACACTAAATGGAGGAAATGTCACAATTAGTGAAGGGCAAAGCCATCATAAATGGGGGCAAAGTCACCATCAGTGGTGTGAAAAGTCACCATCAGTGATGAGCAAAGTCACTATTAGTGTTGTTAAAGTCACCATAAGTGAAAGTTTAAGTCAAAATAAGTGGGGGCAAAGTCACCATCAGTGATCAGCATAGTCACCATTTGTGTTGGTAAAGTAAACATTAGTGATCGGCAAAGTCAACACAAATGGGGAAAAATGACCATCAGTGATGAGCAAAGTAACCATTTTTGTTGGTAAAGTCACTATCAGTGATCGGCAAAGAAATAATTAGTGGGGGCAAAGTCACAATCATTGTCGGCAAAGTCACCATCAGTAATGAGCAAAGTAATTATTATTGTTGTCAAAGTCAATCTCAGTGATCGGCATAGAAATTATTTGTTGGGGCAAAGTCTCCATCAGTGATGAGCATAGTCACCATTTAATGGAGGAAAAGTCAACATCAATGAAGGGCAAAGTCAACATAAGTGGGGGCAAAGTCTTCATCAGTGATGAGCATAATCAGCATTAATGGAGGAAAAGTCACCATCAGTGAAGGACAAAGTCAACATAAGTGATGAGCAAAGTCACTATTAGTGTTGTTAAAGTAACCATAAGTAAACGTTTAAGTCAAAATAAGTGGGGGCAAAGTCACCATCAGTGATCAGCATAGTCACCATTTGTGTTGGTAAAGTAAACATTAGTGATCGGCAAAATCAACACAAATGGGGGAAAAATCACCATAAGTGATGAGCAAAGTAACCATTTGTGCTGTTAACGTCACCATCAGTGATCGGCAAAGAAATAATTACTGGGGGCAAAGTCACCATCATTGTCGGTAAAGTCACCATCAGTAATGAGCAAAGTAATTATTAGTGTTGTCAAAGTCAATCTCAGTGATCGGCATAGAAATTATTTGTTGGGGCAAAGTCTCCATCAGTGATGAGCATAGTCACCATTAATGGAGGTAAAGTAAACATTAGTGATCGGCAAAGTCTACAGAAGTTTGGGCAAAGTCAACATCAGTGATGAGCAAAGTCAATATTAGTGTTCTAAAAGTCACCATAAGTGAAGGCCAAAGTCAATAAAAGTGGGGGCAAAGTCACCATCAGTGATTAGCATAGTGACCATAAATGGAGGAAATATCACAATTAGTGAAGGGCAAAGCCATCATAAATGGGGGCAAAGTCACCATCAGTGGTGTGAAAAGTCACCATCAGTGATGAGCAAAGTCACTATTAGTGTTGTTAAAGTCACCATAAGTGAACGTTTAAGTCAAAATAAGTGGGGGCAAAGTCACCATCAGTGATCAGCATAGTAACCATTTGTGTTGGTAAAGTAAACATTAGTGATCGGCAAAGTCAACACAAATGGGGAAAAATCACCATCAGTGATGAGCAAAGCAACCATTTGTGTTGGTAAAGTCACCATCAGTGATCGGCAAAGAAATAATTAGTGGGGGCAAAGTCACCATCATTGTCGGTAAAGTCACCATCAGTAATGAGCAAAGTAATTATTAGTGTTGTCAAAGTCAATCTCAGTGATCGGCATAGAAATTATTTGTCGGGGCAAAGTCTCCATCAGTGATGAGCATAGTCACCATTAATGGAGGAAAAGTCAACATCAATGAAGGGCAAAGTCAACATAAGTGGGGGCAAAGTCTTCATCAGTGATGAGCATAGTCAGCATTAATGGAGGAAAAGTCACCATCAGTGAAGGACAAAGTCAACATAAGTGATGAGCAAAGTCACTATTAGTGTTGTTAAAGTAACCATAAGTGAACGTTTAAGTCAAAATAAGTGGGGGCAAAGTCACCATCAGTGATCAGCATAGTCACCATTTGTGTTGGTAAAGTAAACATTAGTGATCGGCAAAATCAACACAAATGGGGGAAAAATCACCATCAAAGATGAGCAAAGTAACCATTTGTGTTGGTAAAGTCACCATCAGTGATCGGCAAAGAAATAATTAGTGGGGGCAAAGTCACCATCATTGTCGGTAAAGTCACCATCAGTAATGAGCAAAGTAATTATTAGTGTTGTCAAAGTCAATCTCAGTGATCGGCATAGAAATTATTTGTTGGGGCAAAGTCTCCATCAGTGATGAGCATTGTCACCATTAATGGAGGTAAAGTAAACATTAGTGATCGGCAAAGTCTACAGAAGTTTGGGCAAAGTCAACATCAGTGATGAGTAATGTCACCATTAGTGGAGGAAAAGTCACCAGAAGTGATGAGCAAAGTCACTATTAGTGTTCTAAAAGTCACCATAAGTGAAGGGCAAAGTCAATAAAAGTGGGGGCAAAGTCACCATCAGTGATGAGCATTGTCACCATTAATGGAGGAAATATCACAATCAGTGAAGGGCAAAGCCATCATAAATGGGGGCAAAGTCACCATCAGTGATGTGCAAAGTCACCATTTGTGTTGGCAAAGAAAACTTCAGTGATCGACAAAGTCAACATGATTGGGGCAAAGTCACCATCAGTGATGAGTAAAGTCACCATTAGTGGAGGAAAAGTCACCAGAAGTGATCAGCAAAGTCATTTTTAGTGGGGACAATTCTACATAAGTGATAAGTCAAGTCACCATTAGTGTTAGTAAATCCACCGTAAGTGAAGGGCATATTCAACATAAGTGGCTGCAAAGTCACCATCAGTGATGAGCAAAGTCACTATTAGTGTTCTAAAAGTCACCATAAGTGAAAGGCAAAGTCAATAAAAGTGGGGGCAAAGTCACCATCAGTGATGAGCATAGTCACCATTAATTGAGGAAATATCACAATCAGTTAAGGGCAAAGCCAACATAAATGGGGGCAAAGTCACAATCAGTGATGTGCAAAGTCACCATTAGTGATAAGCAAAGTCACTATTAGTGTTGTTAAAGTCATCATAAGTGAATGGCAAAGTCAACATAAGTGGGGGCAAAGTCACCATCAGTGATGAGCAAAGTCACCATTTGTGTTGGTAAAGTAAACATCAGTGATCGGCAAAGTCAACATAAAAGGGGGCAAAGTCACCATCAGTGATGACCAAAGTAACCATCAGTTATGAGCAAAGAAATTATAAGTGCTGTTAAAGTCACCAAAAGTGAACGGAAAGTCAAAATAAGTGTTGGTAAAGTCACCATCAGTGATGAGCAAAGTTATTATTAATGTTGGCAAAGTCACTCTCAGTGATCGGCATAGAAATTATCTGTTGGGGGAAAGTCTCCATCAGTGATGAGCATAGTCACCATTAATGGAAGAAAAGTTACCATCAGTGAAGGGCAAAGTCAACATAAGTGGGGGCAAAGTCACCATTAGTGATGAGCATAGTCAGCATTAATGGAGGAAAAGTCGACATCAGTGAAGGACAAAGTCAACATAAGTGGGGGCAAAGTCAACATCAGTGATGAGCAAAGACACCATTTGTTTTGGTAAAGTAAACATTAGTGATCGGCAAAGTCTACAGAAGTTTGGGCAAAGTCAACATCAGTGATGAGTAATGTCACCATTAGTGGAGGAAAAGTCACCAGAAGTGATCAGCAAAGTCATTTTTAGTGGGGACAATTCTCCATAATTGATGAGTCAAGTCACCATTAGTGTTAGTAAAGTCACCGTAAGTGAAGGGCATAGTCAACATAAGTGGCGGCAAAGTCTCCATCAGTGATGAAAAAAGTAATCATTAGTGTTCGTAAAGTCACCATCAGTGATGAGCAAAGTCACTATTAGTGTTCTAAAAGTCACCATAAGAGAAGGGCAAAGTCAATAAAAGTGGGGGCAAAGTCACCATCAGTGATGAGCATAGTCACAATTAATGGAGGAAATATCACAATCAGTGAAGGGCAAAGCCATCATAAATGGGGGCAAAGTCACCATCAGTGATGTGCAAAGTCACCATTTGCGTTGGCAAAGAAAACTTGAGTGATCGACAAAGTCAACATGATTGGGGCAAAGTCACCATCAGTGATGAGTAAAGTCACCATTAGTGGAGGAAAAGTCACCAGAAGTGATCAGCAAAGTCATTTTTAGTGGGGACAATTCTACATAAGTGATGAGTCAAGTCACCATTAGTGTTAGTAAAGTCACCGTAAGTGGAGGGCATAGTCAACATAAGTGGCTGCAAAGTCACCATCAGTGATGAGCAAAGTCACTATTAGTGTTCTAAAAGTCACCATAAGTGAAAGGCAAAGTCAATAAAAGTGGGGGCAAAGTCACCATCAGTGATGAGCATAGTCACCATTAATTGAGGAAATATCACAATCAGTGAAGGGCAAAGCCATCATAAATGGGGGCAAAGTCACAATCAGTGATGTGCAAAGTCACCATTTGTGTTGGCAAAGTAAACTTCAGTGATCGACAAAGTCAACATAATTGGGGCAAAGTCACCATCAGTGATGACAAAAGTAACCATCAGTTATGAGCAAAGAAATTATTAGTGTTGTTAAAGTCACCATAAGTGAACGTTTAAGTCAAAATAAGTGGGGGCAAAGTCACCATTAGTGATAAGCAAAGTCACTATTAGTGTTGTTAAAGTCATCATAAGTGAATGGCAAAGTCAACATAAGTGGGGGCAAAGTCACCATCAGTGATGAGCAAAGTCACCATTTGTGTTGGTAAAGTAAACATCAGTGATCGGCAAAGTCAACATAAGTGGGGGCAAAGTCAACATCAGTGATGAGCAAAGACACCAATTGTGTTGATAAAGTAAACATTAGTGATCGGCAAAGTCTACAGAAGTTTGGGCAAAGTCAACATCAGTGATGAGTAATGTCACCATTAGTGGGGGAAAAGTCACCAGAAGTGATCAGCAAAGTCATTTTTAGTGGGGACAATTCTCCATAATTGATGAGTCAAGTCACCATTAGTGTTAGTAAAGTCACCGTAAGTGAAGGGCAGAGTCAGCATAAGTGGCGGCAAAGTCTCTATCAGTGATGAATAAAGTAATCATTAGTGTTCGTAAAGTCACCATCAGTGATGAGCATAGTCACCATTAATGGAGGAAATATCACAATCAGTGAAGGGCAAAGCCATCATAAATGGGGGCAAAGTTACCATCAGTGATGTGCAAAGTCACCATTTGTGTTGGCAAAGTAAACTTCAGTGATCGACAAAGTCAACATAATTGGGGCAAAGTCACCATCAGTGATGACCAAAGTAACCATCAGTTATGAGCAAAGAAATTATTAGTGCTGTTTAAGTCACCAAAAGTGAACGGAAAGTCAAAATAAGTGTTTGTAAAGTCACCATCAGTGATGAGCAAAGTTATTATTAATGTTGGCAAAGTCACTCTCAGTGATCGGCATAGAAATTATCTGTTGGGGGAAAGTCTCCATCAGTGATGAGCATAGTCATCATTAATGGAAGAAAAGTTACCATCAGTGAAGGGCAAAGTCAACATAAGTTGGGGCAAAGTCACCATTAGTGATAAGCAAAGTCACTATTAGTGTTGTTATAGTCACCATAAGTGAAGGGCAAAGTCAACATAAGTGGGGGCAAAGTCACCATCAGTGATGAGCAAAGTCACCATTTGTGTTGGTAAAGTAAACATCAGTGATCGGCAAAGTCAACATAAAAGGGGGTAAAGTCACCATCAGTGATGACCAAAGTAACCATCAGTTATGAGCAAAGAAATTATAAGTGCTGTTAAAGTCACCAAAAGTGAACGAAAGTCAAAATAAGTGTTGGTAAAGTCACCATCAGTGATGAGCAAAGTTATTATTAATGTTGGCAAAGTCACTCTCAGTGATCGGCATAGAAATTATCTGTTGGGGGAAAGTCTCCATCAGTGATGAGCATAGTCACCATTAATGGAAGAAAAGTTACCATCAGTGAAGGGCAAAGTCAACATAAGTGGGGGCAAAGTCACCATTAGTGATGAGCATAGTAAGCATTAATGGAGGAAAAGTCACCATCAGTGAAGGACAAAGTCAACATAAGTGGGGGCAAAGTCAACATCAGTGATGAGCAAAGACACCATTTGTGCTGGTAAAGTAAACATTAGTGATCGGCAAAGTCTACAGAAGTTTGGGCAAAGTCAACATCAGTGATGAGAAATGTCACCATTAGTGGAGGAAAAGTCACCAGAAGTGATCAGCAAAGTCATTTTTAGTGGGGACAATTCTCCATAATTGATGAGTCAAGTCACCATTAGTGTTAGTAAAGTCACCGTAAGTGAAGGGCAGAGTCAGCATAAGTGGCGGCAAAGTCTCCATCAGTGATGAATAAAGTAATCATTAGTGTTCGTAAAGTAACCATCAGTGATGAGCAAAGTCACTATTAGTGTTCTAAAAGTCACCATAAGAGAAGGGCAAAGTCAATAAAAGTGGGGGCAAAGTCACCATCAGTGATGAGCATAGTCATCATTAATGGAGGAAATATCACAATCAGTAAAGGGCAAAGCCATCATAAATGGGGGCAAAGTCACCGTCAGTGATGTGCAAAGTCACCATTTGTGTTGGCAAAGTAAACTTCAGTGATCGACAAAGTCAACATAATTGGGGCAAAGTCACCATCAGTGATGACCAAAGAAATTATTAGTGTTGTTAAAGTCACCAAAAGTGAACGTTTAAGTCAAAATAAGTGGGGGCAAAATCACCATTAGTGATAAGCAAAGTCACTATTAGTGTTGTTAAAGTCACCATAAGTGAAGGGCAAAGTCAACATAAGTGGGGGCAAAGTCACCATCAGTGATGAGCAAAGTCACCATTTGTGTTGGTAAAGTAAACATCAGTGATCGGCAAAGTCAACTTAAAAGGGGGCAAAGTCACCATCAGTGATGACCAAAGTAACCATCAGTTATGAGCAAAGAAATTATAAGTGCTGTTAAAGTCACCAAAAGTGAACGGAAAGTCAACATCAGTGATGAGTAATGTCACCATTAGTGGGGGAAAAGTCACCAGAAGTGATCAGCAAAGTCATTTATAGTGGGGACAATTCTCCATAAGTGATGAGTAAAGTCACCATTAGTGTTAGTAAAGTCACCATCAATGAAGGGCAAAGCCATCATAAATGGGGGCAAAGTCACCATCAGTGATGTCCAAAGTCACCATTTGTGTTGGCAAAGTAAATTTCAGTGATCAAAAAAGTCAACATAATTGGGGCAAAGTCACCATCAGTGATGACCAAAGTAACCATCAGTTATGAGCAAAGAAATTATTAGTGTTGTGAAAGTCACCATAAGTGAACGCTAAAGTCAAAATAAGTGGGGGCAAAGTCACCATCAGTGATAGGCAAAGAAATAATTAGTGGGGGCAAAGTCACCATCATTGTCGGTAAAGTCAGCATTAGTAATAAGCAAAGTTATTATTAGTGTTGGCAAAGTCACTCTCAGTGATCGCCATAGAAATTATTTGTTGGGGCAAAATCTCCATCAGTGATGAGCATAGTCACCATTAATGGAAGAAAAGTCAACATCAGTGAAGGGCAAAGTCAACATTAGTGGGGGCAAAGTCTCCATAAGTGATGAGTAAAGTCACCATTAGTGTTAGTGAAGTCACCGTAAGTGAAGGGCATAGTCTACATAAGTGGCGGGAAAGTCTCCATCAGTGATGAATAAAGTAATCATTGGTGTTCGTAAAGTCACCATCAGTGATGAGCAAAGTCGCTATTAGTGTTCTTAAAGTCACCATAAGTGTAGGGCAAAGTCAATAAAAATGGGGGCAAAGTCACCATCAGTGATGAGCATAGTCACCATTAATGGAGGAAATATCAACATCAGTGAAGGGCAAAGCCATCATAAGTGGGGGCAAAGTCATCATCAGTGATGTGCAAAGTCACCATTTGTGTTGGCAAAGTAAACATCAGTGATCGACAAAGTCAACATGATTGGGGCAAAGTCACCATCAGTGATGAGTAAAGTCACCATTAGTGGAGGAAAAGTCACCAGAAGTGATCAGCAAACTCATTTTTAGTGGGGACAATTCTCCATAAGTGATGAGTCAAGTCACCATTAGTGTAAGTAAAGTCACCGTAAGTGAAGGGCATAGTCAACTTAAGTGGCGGCAAAGTCTCCATCAGTGATGAATAAAGTAATCATTAGTGTTCGTAAAGTCACCATCAGTGATGAGCAAAGTCACTATTAGTGTTCAAAAAGTCACCATAAGAGAAGGGCAAAGTCAATAAAAGTGGGGGCAAAGTCACCATCAGTGATGAGCATAGTCATCATTAATGGAGGAAATATCACAATCAGTAAAGGGCAAAGCCATCATAAATGGGGGCAAAGTCACCGTCAGTGATGTGCAAAGTCACCATTTGTGTTGGCAAAGTAAACTTCAGTGATCGACAAAGTCAACATAATTGGGGCAAAGTCACCATCAGTGATGACCAAAGAAATTATTAGTGTTGTTAAAGTCACCAAAAGTGAACGTTTAAGTCAAAATAAGTGGGGGCAAAATCACCATTAGTGATAAGCAAAGTCAGTATTAGTGTTGTTAAAGTCACCATAAGTGAAGGGCAAAGTCAACATAAGTGGGGGCAAAGTCACCATCAGTGATGAGCAAAGTCACCATTTGTGTTGGTAAAGTAAACATCAGTGATCGGCAAAGTCAACTTAAAAGGGGGCAAAGTCACCATCAGTGATGACCAAAGTAAGTATCAGTTATGAGCAAAGAAATTATAAGTGCTGTTAAAGTCACCAAAAGTGAACGGAAAGTCAACATCAGTGATGAGTAATGTCACCATTAGTGGGGGAAAAGTCACCAGAAGTGATCAGCAAAGTCATTTATAGTGGGGACAATTCTCCATAAGTGATGAGTAAAGTCACCATTAGTGTTAGTAAAGTCACCGTAAGTGAAGGGCATAGTCAACCTAAGTGTGGCAAAGTCACCATCAGTGATGAGCAAAGTCACCATTTGTGTTGGTAAAGTAAACATCAGTGATCGGCAAAGTCAACTTAAAAGGGGGCAAAGTCACCATCAGTGATGACCAAAGTAACCATCAGTTATGAGCAAAGAAATTATAAGTGCTGTTAAAGTCACCAAAAGTGAACGGAAAGTCAACATCAGTGATGAGTAATGTCACCATTAGTGGGGGAAAAGTCACCAGAAGTGATCAGCAAAGTCATTTATAGTGGGGACAATTCTCCATAAGTGATGAGTAAAGTCACCATTAGTGTTAGTAAAGTCACCGTAAGTGAAGGGCATAGTCAACATAAGTGTGGCAAAGTCACCATCAGTGATGAGCAAAGTCACTAATAGTGTTCTTAAAGTCACCATCAATGAAGGGCAAAGCCATCATAAATGGGGGCAAAGTCACCATCAGTGATGTGCAAAGTCACCATTTGTGTTGGCAAAGTAAATTTCAGTGATCGACAAAGTCAACATAATTGGGGCAAAGTCACCATCAGTGATGACCAAAGTAACCATCAGTTATGAGCAAAGAAATTATTAGTGTTGTGAAAGTCACCATAAGTGAACGCTAAAGTCAAAATAAGTGGGGGCAAAGTCACCATCAGTGATAGGCAAAGAAATAATTAGTGGGGGCAAAGTCACCATCATTGTCGGTAAAGTCAGCATCAGTAATGAGCAAAGTTATTATTAGTGTTGGCAAAGTCACTCTCAGTGATCGCCATAGAAATTATTTGTTGGGGCAAAATCTCCATCAGTGATGAGCATAGTCACCATTAATGGAAGAAAAGTCAACATCAGTGAAGGGCAAAGTCAACATTAGTGGGGGCAAAGTCTCCATAAGTGATGAGTAAAGTCACCATTAGTGTTAGTGAAGTCACCGTAAGTGAAGGGCATAGTCTACATAAGTGGCGGGAAAGTCTCCATCAGTGATGAATAAAGTAATCATTGGTGTTCGTAAAGTCACCATCAGTGATGAGCAAAGTCGCTATTAGTGTTCTTAAAGTCACCATAAGTGTAGGGCAAAGTCAATAAAAATGGGGGCAAAGTCACCATCAGTGATGAGCATAGTCACCATTAATGGAGGAAATATCAACATCAGTGAAGGGCAAAGCCATCATAAGTGGGGGCAAAGTCATCATCAGTGATGTGCAAAGTCACCATTTGTGTTGGCAAAGTAAACATCAGTGATCGACAAAGTCAACATGATTGGGGCAAAGTCACCATCAGTGATGAGTAAAGTCACCATTAGTGGAGGAAAAGTCACCAGAAGTGATCAGCAAACTCATTTTTAGTGGGGACAATTCTCCATATGTGATGAGTCAAGTCACCATTAGTGTAAGTAAAGTCACCGTAAGTGAAGGGCATAGTCAACTTAAGTGGCGGCAAAGTCTCCATCAGTGATGAATAAAGTAATCATTAGTGTTCGTAAAGTCACCATCAGTGATGAGCAAAGTCACTATTAGTGTTCTAAAAGTCACCATAAGAGAAGGGCAAAGTCAATAAAAGTGGGGGCAAAGTCACCATCAGTGATGAGCATAGTCATCATTAATGGAGGAAATATCACAATCAGTAAAGGGCAAAGCCATCATAAATGGGGGCAAAGTCACCGTCAGTGATGTGCAAAGTCACCATTTGTGTTGGCAAAGTAAACTTCAGTGATCGACAAAGTCAACATAATTGGGGCAAAGTCACCATCAGTGATGACCAAAGAAATTATTAGTGTTGTTAAAGTCACCAAAAGTGAACGTTTAAGTCAAAATAAGTGGGGGCAAAATCACCATTAGTGATAAGCAAAGTCAGTATTAGTGTTGTTAAAGTCACCATAAGTGAAGGGCAAAGTCAACATAAGTGGGGGCAAAGTCACCATCAGTGATGTGCAAAGTCACCATTTGTGTTGGCAAAGTAAATTTCAGTGATCGACAAAGTCAACATAATTGGGGCAAAGTCACCATCAGTGATGACCAAAGTAACCATCAGTTATGAGCAAAGAAATTATTAGTGTTGTGAAAGTCACCATAAGTGAACGCTAAAGTCAAAATAAGTGGGGGCAAAGTCACCATCAGTGATAGGCAAAGAAATAATTAGTGGGGGCAAAGTCACCATCATTGTCGGTAAAGTCAGCATCAGTAATGAGCAAAGTTATTATTAGTGTTGGCAAAGTCACTCTCAGTGATCGCCATAGAAATTATTTGTTGGGGCAAAATCTCCATCAGTGATGAGCATAGTCACCATTAATGGAAGAAAAGTCAACATCAGTGAAGGGCAAAGTCAACATTAGTGGGGGCAAAGTCTCCATAAGTGATGAGTAAAGTCACCATTAGTGTTAGTGAAGTCACCGTAAGTGAAGGGCATAGTCTACATAAGTGGCGGGAAAGTCTCCATCAGTGATGAATAAAGTAATCATTGGTGTTCGTAAAGTCACCATCAGTGATGAGCAAAGTCGCTATTAGTGTTCTTAAAGTCACCATAAGTGTAGGGCAAAGTCAATAAAAATGGGGGCAAAGTCACCATCAGTGATGAGCATAGTCACCATTAATGGAGGAAATATCAACATCAGTGAAGGGCAAAGCCATCATAAGTGGGGGCAAAGTCATCATCAGTGATGTGCAAAGTCACCATTTGTGTTGGCAAAGTAAACATCAGTGATCGACAAAGTCAACATGATTGGGGCAAAGTCACCATCAGTGATGAGTAAAGTCACCATTAGTGGAGGAAAAGTCACCAGAAGTGATCAGCAAACTCATTTTTAGTGGGGACAATTCTCCATAAGTGATGAGTCAAGTCACCATTAGTGTAAGTAAAGTCACCGTAAGTGAAGGGCATAGTCAACTTAAGTGGCGGCAAAGTCTCCATCAGTGATGAATAAAGTAATCATTAGTGTTCGTAAAGTCACCATCAGTGATGAGCAAAGTCACTATTAGTGTTCTAAAAGTCACCATAAGAGAAGGGCAAAGTCAATAAAAGTGGGGGCAAAGTCACCATCAGTGATGAGCATAGTCATCATTAATGGAGGAAATATCACAATCAGTAAAGGGCAAAGCCATCATAAATGGGGGCAAAGTCACCGTCAGTGATGTGCAAAGTCACCATTTGTGTTGGCAAAGTAAACTTCAGTGATCGACAAAGTCAACATTATTGGGGCAAAGTCACCATCAGTGATGACCAAAGAAATTATTAGTGTTGTTAAAGTCACCAAAAGTGAACGTTTAAGTCAAAATAAGTGGGGGCAAAATCACCATTAGTGATAAGCAAAGTCAGTATTAGTGTTGTTAAAGTCACCATAAGTGAAGGGCAAAGTCAACATAAGTGGGGGCAAAGTCACCATCAGTGATGAGCAAAGTCACCATTTGTGTTGGTAAAGTAAACATCAGTGATCGGCAAAGTCAACTTAAAAGGGGGCAAAGTCACCATCAGTGATGACCAAAGTAACCATCAGTTATGAGCAAAGAAATTATAAGTGCTGTTAAAGTCACCAAAAGTGAACGGAAAGTCAACATCAGTGATGAGTAATGTCACCATTAGTGGGGGAAAAGTCACCAGAAGTGATCAGCAAAGTCATTTATAGTGGGGACAATTCTCCATAAGTGATGAGTAAAGTCACCATTAGTGTTAGTAAAGTGACCGTAAGTGAAGGGCATAGTCAACATAAGTGGCGGCAAAGTCTCCATCAGTGATGAATAAAGTAATCATTAGTGTTCGTAAAGTCACCATCAGTGATGAGCAAAGTCACTAATAGTGTTCTTAAAGTCACCATCAATGAAGGGCAAAGCCATCATAAATGGGGGCAAAGTCACCATCAGTGATGTGCAAAGTCACCATTTGTGTTGGCAAAGTAAATTTCAGTGATCGACAAAGTCAACATAATTGGGGCAAAGTCACCATCAGTGATGACCAAAGTAACCATCAGTTATGAGCAAAGAAATTATTAGTGTTGTGAAAGTCACCATAAGTGAACGCTAAAGTCAAAATAAGTGGGGGCAAAGTCACCATCAGTGATAGGCAAAGAAATAATTAGTGGGGGCAAAGTCACCATCATTGTCGGTAAAGTCAGCATCAGTAATGAGCAAAGTTATTATTAGTGTTGGCAAAGTCACTCTCAGTGATCGCCATAGAAATTATTTGTTGGGGCAAAATCTCCATCAGTGATGAGCATAGTCACCATTCATGGAAGAAAAGTCAACATCAGTGAAGGGCAAAGTCAACATTAGTGGGGGCAAAGTCTCCATAAGTGATGAGTAAAGTCACCATTAGTGTTAGTGAAGTCACCGTAAGTGAAGGGCATAGTCTACATAAGTGGCGGGAAAGTCTCCATCAGTGATGAATAAAGTAATCATTGGTGTTCGTAAAGTCACCATCAGTGATGAGCAAAGTCGCTATTAGTGTTCTTAAAGTCACCATAAGTGTAGGGCAAAGTCAATAAAAATGGGGGCAAAGTCACCATCAGTGATGAGCATAGTCACCATTAATGGAGGAAATATCAACATCAGTGAAGGGCAAAGCCATCATAAGTGGGGGCAAAGTCATCATCAGTGATGTGCAAAGTCACCATTTGTGTTGGCAAAGTAAACATCAGTGATCGACAAAGTCAACATGATTGGGGCAAAGTCACCATCAGTGATGAGTAAAGTCACCATTAGTGGAGGAAAAGTCACCAGAAGTGATCAGCAAACTCATTTTTAGTGGGGACAATTCTCCATAAGTGATGAGTCAAGTCACCATTAGTGTAAGTAAAGTCACCGTAAGTGAAGGGCATAGTCAACTTAAGTGGCGGCAAAGTCTCCATCAGTGATGAATAAAGTAATCATTAGTGTTCGTAAAGTCACCATCAGTGATGAGCAAAGTCACTATTAGTGTTCTAAAAGTCACCATAAGTGAAGGGCAAAGTCAATAAAAGTGGGGGCAAAGTCACCATCAGTGATTAGCATAGTCACCATTAATGGAGGAAATATCACAATCAGTGAGAGGCAAAGCCATCATAAATGGGGACCAAGTCACCATCAGTGGTTTGCAAAGTCACCATTTGTGATGGCAAAGTAAACTTCAGTGATCGACAAAGTCAACATAATTGGGGCAAAGTCACCATCAGTGATGACCAAAGTCACCATCAGTGATGAGCAAAGTCACTATTAGTGTTGTTAAAGTAAACATTAGTGATCGGCAAAATCAACACAAATGGGGGAAAAATCACCATCAGTGATGAGCAAAGTAACCATTTGTGTTGGTAAAGTCACCATCAGTGATCGGCAAAGAAATAATTAGTGGGGGCAAAGTCACCATCATTGTCGGTAAAGTCACCATCAGTAACGAGCAAAGTAATTTTTAGTGTTGGCAAAGTCAATCTCAGTGATCGGCATAGAAATTATTTGTTGGGGAAAAGTCTCCATCAGTGATGAGCATAGTCACCATTAATGGAGGAAAAGTCAACATCAGTGAAGGGCAAAGTCAACATAAGTGGGGGCAAAGTCACCATTAGTGATGAGCATAGTCAGCATTAATCGAGGAAAAGTCACCATCAGTGAAGGACAAAGTCAACATAAGTGGGGGCAAAGTCACCATCAGTGATGAGCATAGTCACCATTAATGGAGGAAATATCAACATCAGTGAAGGGCAAAGCCATCATAAGTGGGGGCAAAGTCACCATCAGTGATGAGTAATGTCACCATTAGTGGAGGAAAAGTCACCAGAAGTGATCAGCAAAGTCATTTTTAGTGGGGACAATTCTCCATAAGTGATGAGTCAAGTCACCATTAGTGTTAGTAAAGTAACCGTAAGTGAAGGGCATAGTCAACATTAGTGGCGGCAAAGTCTCCATCAGTGATGAATAAAGTAATCATTGGTGTTCGTAAAGTCCCCATCAGTGATGAGCAAAGTCGCTATTAGTGTTCTTAAAGTCACCATAAGTGAAGGGCAAAGTCAATAAAAGTGGGGGCAAAGTCACCATCAGTGATGAGCATAGTCACCATTAATGGAGGAAATATCAACATCAGTGAAGGGCAAAGCCATCATAAGTGGGGGCAAAGTCACCATCAGTGATGAGTAATGTCACCATTAGTGGAGGAAAAGTCACCAGAAGTGATCAGCAAAGTCATTTTTAGTGGGGACAATTCTCCATAAGTGATGAGTCAAGTCACCATTAGTGTTAGTAAAGTAACCGTAAGTGAAGGGCATAGTCAACATTAGTGGCGGCAAAGTCTCCATCAGTGATGAATAAAGTAATCATTGGTGTTCGTAAAGTCACCATCAGTGATGAGCAAAGTCGCTATTAGTGTTCTTAAAGTCACCATAAGTGAAGGGCAAAGTCAATAAAAGTGGGGGCAAAGTCACCATCAGTGATGAGCATAGTCACCATTAATGGAGGAAATTTCAACATCAGTGAAGGGCAAAGCCATCATAAGTGGGGGCAAAGTCACCATCAGTGATGTGCAAAACCACCATTTGTGTTGGCAAAGTAAACTTCAGTGATCGACAAAGTCAACATAATTGGGGCAAAGTCACCATCAGTGATGACCAAAGTAACCATCAGTTATGAGCAAAGAAATTATTAGTGTGGTTAAAGTCACCATAAGTGAACGTTTTAGTCAAAATAAGTGGGGGCAAAGTCACCATCAGTGATGAGCAAAGTTATTATTAATGTTGGCAAAGTCACTCTCAGTGATCGGCATAGAAATTATCTGTTGGGGGAAAGTCTCCATCAGTTATGAGCAAAGAAATTATTAGTGTTGTTAAAGTCACCATAAGTGAACGTTTTAGTCAAAATAAGTGGGGGCAAAGTCACCATCAGTGATGAGCATGTTCACCATTTGTGTTGGTAAAGTAAACATTAGTGATCGGCAAAGTCAACACAAATGGGGGAAAAATCACCATCAGTGGTGAGCAAAGTAACCATTTGTGTTGGTAAAGTCACCATCAGTGATCGGCAAAGAAATAATTAGTGGGGGCAAAGTCACCATCATTGTCGGTAAAGTCACCATCAGTAACGAGCAAAGGAATTATTAATGTTGGCAAAGTCACTCTCAGTGATCGGCATAGAAATTATCTGTTGGGGGAAAGTCTCTATCAGTGATGAGCATAGTCACCATTAATGGAAGAAAAGTTACCATCAGTGAAGGGCAAAGTCAACATAAGTGGGGGCAAAGTCACCATTAGTGATGAGCATAGTCAGCATTAATGGAGGAAAAGTCACCATCAGTGAAGGACAAAGTCAACATAAGTGGGGGCAAAGTCAACATCAGTGATGAGCATAGTCACCATTAATGGAGGAAATATCACAATCAGTGAAGGGCAAAGCCATCATAAATGGGGGCAAAGTCACCATCAGTGATGTGCAAAGTCACCATTTGTGTTGGCAAAGTAAACTTCAGTGATCGACAAAGTCAACATAATTGGGGCAAAGTCACCATCTGTGATGACCAAAGTAACCATCAGTTATGAGCAAAGAAATTATAAGTGCTGTTAAAGTCACCAAAAGTGAACGGAAAGTCAAAATAAGTGTTGGTAAAGTCACCATCAGTGATGAGCAAAGTTATTATTAATGTTGGCAAAGTCACTCTCAGTGATCGGCATAGAAATTATCTGTTGGGGGAAAGTCTCAATCAGTGATGAGCATAGTCACCATTAATGGAAGAAAAGTTACCATCAGTGAAGGGCAAAGTCAACATAAGAGGGGGCAAAGTCACCATTAGTGATGAGCATAGTCAGCATTAATGGAGGAAAAGTCACCATCAGTGAAGGACAAAGTCAACATAAGTGGGGGCAAAGTCAACATCAGTGATGAGCAAAGAGACCATTTGTGCTGGTAAAGTAAACATTAGTGATCGGCAATGTCTACAGAAGTTTGGGCAAAGTCAACATCAGTGATGAGCAAAGACACCATTTGTGCTGGTAAAGTAAACATTAGTGATCGGCAAAGTCTACAGAAGTTTGGGCAAAGTCAACATCAGTGATGAGTAATGTCACCATTAGTGGGGGAAAAGTCACCAGAAGTGATCAGCAAAGTCATTTTTAGTGGGGACAATTCTCCATCAGTGATGAATAAAGTAATCATTAGTGTTCGTAAAGTCACCATCAGTGATGAGCAAAGTCATTATTAGTGTTCTAAAAGTCACCATAAGTGAAGGACAAAGTCAATAAAAGTGGGGGCAAAGTCACCATCAGTGATGAGCATAGTCACCATTAATGGAGGAAATATCACAATCAGTGAAGGGCAAAGCCATCATAAATGGGGGCAAAGTCACCATCAGTGATGTGCAAAGTCACCATTTGTGTTGGCAAAGTAAACTTCAGTGTTCGACAAAGTCAACATAATTGGGGCAAAGTCACCATCAGTGATGACCAAAGTAACCATCAGTTATGAGCAAAGAAATTATAAGTGCTGTTAAATTCGCCAAAAGTGAACGGAAAGTCAAAATAAGTGTTGGTTAAGTCACCATCAGTGAAGAGCAAAGTTATTATTAATGTTGGCAAAGTCACTCTCAGTGATCGGCATAGAAATTATCTGTTGGGGGAAAGTCTCCATCAGTGATGAGCATAGTCACCATTAATGGAAGAAAAGTTACCATCAGTGAAGGGCAAAGCCAACATAAGTGGGGGCAAAGTCACCATTAGTGATGAGCATAGTCAGCATTAATGGAGGAAAAGTCACCATCAGTGAAGGACAAAGTCAACATAAGTGGGGGAAAAGTCAACATCAGTGATGAGCAAAGAGACCATTTGTGCTGGTAAAGTAAACATTAGTGATCGGCAATGTCTACAGAAGTTTGGGCAAAGTCAACATCAGTGATGAGTAATGTCACCATTAGTGGAGGAAAAGTCACCAGAAGTGATCAGCAAAGTCATTTTTAGTGGGGACAATTCTCCATAAGTGATGAGTCAAGTCACCATTAGTGTTAGTAAAGTCACCGTAAGTGAAGGGCATAGTCAACATAAGTGGCGACAAAGTCTCCATCAGTGATGAATAAAGTAATCATTGGTGTTCGTAAAGTCACCATCAGTGATGAGCAAAGTCGCTATTAGTGTTCTTAAAGTCACCATAAGTGAAGGGCAAAGTCAATAAAAGTGGGGGCAAAGTCACCATCAGTGATGAGCATAGTCACCATTAATGGAGGAAATTTCAACATCAGTGAAGGGCAAAGCCATCATAAGTGGGGGCAAAGTCACCATCAGTGATGTGCAAAGTCACCATTTGTGTTGGCAAAGTAAACTTCAGTGATCGACAAAGTCAACATAATTGGGGCAAAGTCACCATCAGTGATGACCAAAGTAACCATCAGTTATGAGCAAAGAAATTATAAGTGTTGTTAGAGTCACCATAAGTGAACGTTTTAGTCAAAATAAGTGGGGGCAAAGTCACCATTAGTGATAAGCAAAGTCACTATTAGTGTTGTTATAGTCACCATAAGTGAAGGGTAAAGTCAACATAAGTGGGGGCAAAGTCACCATCAGTGATGAGCAAAGTCACCATTTGTGTTGGTAAAGTAAACATCAGTGATCGGCAAAGTCTACAGAAGTTTGGGCAAAGTCAACATCAGTGATGAGTAATGTCACCTTTAGTGAAGTAAAAGTCACCAGAAATGATCAGCAAAGTCATTTTTAGTGGGGACAATTCTCCATAAGTGATGAGTAAAGTCACCATTAGTGTTAGTAAAGTCACCATAAGTGAAGGGCATAGTCAACATAAGTGGCGGCAAAGTCAATAAAAGTGGGGGCAAAGTCACCATCAGTGATGTGCAAAGTCACCATTTGTGTTGGCAAAGTAAACTTCAGTGATCGACAAAGTCAACATAGTTGGGGCAAAGTCACCATCAGTGATGACCAAAGTAACCATCAGTAATGAGCAAAGAAATTATTAGTGTTGTTAAAGTCACCATAAGTGAACGTTTTAGTCAAAATAAGTAGGGGCAAAGTCACCATCAGTGATGAGCATGTTCACCATTTGTGTTGGTAAAGTAAACATTAGTGATCGGCAAAGTCAACACAAATGGGGGAAAAATCACCATCAGTGATGAGCAAAGTAACCATTTGTGTTGGTAAAGTCACCATCAGTGATCGGCAAAGAAATAATTAGTGGGGGCAAAGTCACCATCATTGTTGGCAAAGTCACTCTCAGTGATCGGCATAGAAATTATCTGTTGGGGGAAAGTCTCCATCAGTGATGAGCATAGTCACCATTAATGGGAGAAAAGTTACCATCAGTGAAGGGAAAAGTCAACATAAGTGGGGGCAAAGTCACCATCAGTGATGAGCATAGTCAGCATTAATGGAGGAAAAGTCACCATCAGTGAAGGACAAAGTCAACATTAGTGGGGGCAAAGTCAACATCAGCGATGAGCAAAGACACCAATTGTGTTGGTAAAGAAAACATTAGTGATCGGCAAAGTCTACATAAGTTTGGGCAAAGTCAACATCAGTGATGAGTAATGTCACCATTAGTGAAGTAAAAGTCACCAGAAATGATCAGCAAAGTCATTTTTAGTGGGGACAATTCTCCATAAGTGATGAGTAAAGTCACCATTAGTGTTAGTAAAGTCACCGTAAGTGAAGGGCATAGTCAACATAAGTGGCGGCAAAGTCAATAAAAGTGGGGGCAAAGTCACCATCAGTGATGTGCAAAGTCACCATTTGTGTTGGCAAAGTAAACTTCAGTGATCGACAAAGTCAACATAGTTGGGGCAAAGTCACCATCAGTGATGACCAAAGTAACCATCAGTTATGAGCAAAGAAATTATTAGTGTTGTTAAAGTCACCATAAGTGAACGTTTTAGTCAAAATAAGTGGGGGCAAAGTCACCATTAGTGATAAGCAAAGTCACTATTAGTGTTGTTAAAGTCACCATAAGTGAAGGGCAAAGTCAACATAAGTGGGAGCAAAGTCACCATCAGTGATGAGCAAAGTCACCATTTGTGTTGGTAAAGTAAACATCAGTGATCGGCAAAGTCAACATAAAAGGGGGCAAAGTCACCATCAGTGATGACCATAGTTTCCATCAGTTATGAGCAAAGAAATTATAAGTGCTGTTAAAGTCACCAAAAGTGAACGGAAAGTCAAAATAAGTGTTGGTAAAGTCACCATCAGTGATGAGCAAAGTTATTATTAATGTTGGTAAAGTCACTCTCAGTGATCGGCATAGAAATTATCTGTTGGGGGAAAGTCTCCATCAGTGATGAGCATAGTCACCATTAATGGGAGAAAAGTTACCATCAGTGAAATGCAAAGTCAACATAAGTGGGGGCAAAGTCACCATCAGTGATGAGCATAGTCAGCATTAATGGAGGAAAAGTCACCATCAGTGAAGGACAAAGTCAACATAAGTGGGGGCAAAGTCAACATCAGTGATGAGCAAAGACACCAATTGTGTTGGTAAAGAAAACATTAGTGATCGGCAAAGTCTACAGAAGTTTGGGCAAAGTCAACATCAGTGATGAGTAATGTCACCATTAGTGAAGTAAAAGTCACCAGAAATGATCAGCAAAGTCATTTTTAGTGGGGACAATTCTCCATAAGTGATGAGTAAAGTCACCATTAGTGTTAGTAAAGTCACCGTAAGTGAAGGGCATAGTCAACATAAGTGGCGGCAAAGTCTCCATCAGTGATGAATAAAGTAATCATTAGTGTCCGTAAAGTCACCATCAGTGATGAGCAAAGTCACTATTAGTGTTCTAAAAGTCACCATAAGTGAAAGGCAAAGTCAATAAAAGTGGGGGCAAAGTCACCATCAGTGATGAGCATAGTCACCATTAATGGAGGAAATATCACAATCATAAGGGCAAAGCCATCATAAATGGGGGCAAAGTCACCAATCAGTGATGTGCAAAGTCACCATTTGTGTTGGCAAAGTAAACTTCAGTGATCGACAAAGTCAACATAAGTGGGCGCAAAGTCACCATCATTGTCGGTAAAGTCACCATCAGTAATGAGCAAAGTAATTATTAGTGTTGGCAAAGTCAATCTCAGTGATCGGCATAGAAATTATTTGTTGGGGCAAAGTCTCCATCAGTGATGAGCATAGTCACCATTAATGGAGGAAAAGTCAACATCAGTGAAGGGCAAAGTCAACATTTGTGCTGGTTAAGTAAACATTAGTGATCGGCAAAGTCTACAGAAGTTTGGGCAAAGTCAACATCAGTGATGAGTAATGTCACTATTAGTGTTCTAAAAGTCAGCATAAGTGAAGGGCAAAGTCAATAAAAGTGGGGGCAAAGTCACCATCAGTGATGAGCATAGTCACCATTTGTGTTGGCAAAGTCACCATCAGTGAAGGACAAAGTCAACATAAGTGGGGGCAAAGTCAACATCAGTGATGAGTAATGTCACCATTAGTGTAAGTAAAGTCACCGTAAGAGAAGGGCATAGTCAACATAAGTGGCGGCAAAGTCTCCATCAGTGATGAATAAAGTAATCATAAGTGTTCGTAAAGTCACCATCAGTGATGAGCAAAGTCACTATTAGTGTTCTAAAAGTCACCATAAGTGAAAGGCAAAGTCAATAAAAGTGGGGGCAAAGTCACCATCAGTGATGTGCAAAGTCACCATTTGTGTTGGCAAAGTAAACTTCAGTGATCGACAAAGTCAACATAAGTGGGGGCAAAGTCACCATCAGTGATGAGCAAAGTCACCATTTGTGTTGGTAAAGAAAACATCAGTGATCGGAAAAGTCAACATAAAAGGGGCCAAAGTCACCATCAGTGATGTCCAAAGTAACCATCAGTTATGAGCAAAGAAATTATAAATGCTGTTAAAGTCACCAAAAGTGAACGGAAAGTCAAAATAAGTGTTGGTAAAGTCACCATCAGTGATGAGCAAAGTTATTATTAATGTTGGCAAAGTCACTCTCAGTGATCGGCAAAGAAATTATCTGTTGGGGGAAAGTCTCCATCAGTGATGAATAAAGTAATCATAAGTGTTCGTAAAGTCACCATCAGTGATGAGCAAAGTCACTATTAGTGTTCTAAAAGTCACCATAAGTGAAAGGCAAAGTCAATAAAAGTGGGGGCAAAGTCACCATCAGTGATGAGCATAGTCACCATTAATGGAGGAAATATCACAATCATCAGGGCAAAGCCATCATAAATGGGGGCAAAGTCACCATCAGTGATGTGCAAAGTCACCATTTGTGTTGGCAAAGTAAACTTCAGTGATCGACAAAGTCAACATAAGTGGGGGCAAAGTCACCATCAGTGATGAGCAAAGTCACCATTTGTGTTGGTAAAGTTAACATCAGTGATCGGAAAAGTCAACATAAAAGGGGCCAAAGTCACCATCAGTGATGACCAAAGTAACCATCAGTTATGAGCAAAGAAATTATAAATGCTGTTAAAGTCACCAAAAGTGAACGGAAAGTCAAAATAAGTGTTGGTAAAGTCACCATCAGTGATGAGCAAAGTTATTATTAATGTTGGCAAAGTCACTCTCAGTGATCGGCATAGAAATTATCTGTTGGGGGAAAGTCTCCATCAGTGATGAGCATAGTCACCATTAATGGAAGAAAAGTTACCATCAGTGAAGGGCAAAGTCAACATAAGTGGGGGCAAAGTCACCATCAGTGATGAGCATAGTCAGCATTAATGGAGGAAAAGTCACCATCAGTGAAGGACAAAGTCAACATAAGTGGGGGCAAAGTCAACATCAGTGATGAGCAAAGACACCAATTGTGTTGGTAAAGAAAACATTAGTGATCGGCAAAGTCTACAGAAGTTTGGGCAAAGTCAACATCAGTGATGAGTAATGTCACCATTAGTGTTAGTAAAGTCACCGTAAGTGAAGGGCATAGTCAACATAAGTGGCGGCAAAGTCTCCATCAGTGATGAATAAAGTAATCATTAGTGTTCGTAAAATCACCATCAGTGATGAGCAAAGTAACTATAAGTGTACTTAAAGTCTCCATCAATGAAGGGCAAAGCCATCATAAATGGGGGCAAAGTCACCATCAGTGATGTGCAAAGTCACCATTTGTGTTGGCAAAGTAAACTTCAGTGATCGACAAAGTCAACATAACTGGGGCAAAGTCACCATCAGTGATGACCAAAGTAACCATCAGTTATGAGCAAAGAAATTATTAGTGTTGTTAAAGTCACCATAAGTGAACGCTAAAGTCAAAATAAGTGGATGCAAAGTCACCATCAGTGATCGGCAAAGAAATAATTAGTGGGGGCAAAGTCACCATCATTGTCGGTAAAGTCAGCATCAGTAATTAGCAAAGTTATTATTAGTGTTGGCATAGTCTCTTTCAGTGATCGCCATAGAAATAATTTGTTTGGGCAAAATCTCCATCAGTGATGAGCATAGTCACCATTAATGGAGGAAAAGTCAACATCAGTGAAGGGCAAAGTCAACATTAGTGGGGGCAAAGTCTCCATAAGTGATGAGTAAAGTCACCATTAGTGTTAGTTTAGTCTCCGTAAGTGAGGGGCATAGTCTACATAAGTGGCGGCAAAGTCTCCATCAGTGATGAATAAAGTAATCATTGGTGTTCGTAGAGTCACCATCAGTGATGAGCAAAGTCGCTATTAGTGTTCTTAAAGTCACCATAAGTGAAGGGCAAAGTCAATAAAAGTGGGGGCAAAGTCACCATCAGTGATGAGCATAGTCACCATTAATTGAGGAAATATCAACAACAGTGAATGGCAAAGCCATCATAAGTGGGGGCAAAGTCACCATCAGTGATGTGCAAAGTCACCATTTGTATTGGCAAAGTAAACATCAGTGATCGACAAAGTCAACATGATTGGGGCAAAGTCACCATCAGTGATGAGTAAAGTCACCATTAGTGGAGGAAAAGTCACCAGAAGTGATCAGCAAACTCATTTTTAGTGGGGACAATTCTCCATAAGTGATGAGTCAAGTCACCATTAGTGTTAGTAAAGTCACCGTAAGTGAAGGGCATAGTCAACATAAGTGGCGGAAAAGTCTCCATCAGTGATGAATAAAGTAATCATTTGTGTTCGTAAAGTCACCATCAGTGATAAGCAAAGTCACTATTAGTGTTCTAAAAGTCACCATAAGTGAAGGGCAAAGTCAATAAAAGTGGGGGCAAAGTCGCCATCAGTGATTAGCATAGCCACCATTATTGGAGGAAATATCACAATCAGTGAAGGGCAAAGCCATCATAAATGGGGGCAAAGTCACCATCAGTGGTGTGCAAAGTCACCATTTGTGTTGGCAAAGTAAACTTCAGTGATCGACAAAGTCAACATAATTGGGGCAAAGTCACCATCAGTGATGACCAAAGTAACCATCAGTAATGAGCAAAGAAATTATTAGTGTTGTGAAGGTCACCATAAGTGAACGCTTAAGTCAAAATAAGTGGGGGCAAAGTCACCATCAGTGATGAGCAAAGTCACTATTAGTGTTGTTAAAGTCACCATAAGTGAAGGGCAAAGTCAAAATAAGTGGGGGCAAAGTCACCATCAGTGATGAGCATGGTCACCATTTGAGTAAGTAAAGTAAACATTAGTGATCGGCAAAGTAAACACAAATGGGGGAAAAATCACCATCAGTGATGAGCAAAGTAACCATTTGTGTTGGTAAAGTCACCATCAGTAATGAGCAAAGTAATAATTAGTGTTGTCAAAGTCACTTTCAGTGATCGGCATAGAAATTATTTGTTGGGGCAAAGTCTCCATCAGTTATGAGCATAGTCACCATTAATGGAGGTAAAGTCAACATCAGTTAAGGGAAAAGTTAACATAAGTGGGGGCAAAGTCTCTATCAGTGATAAGCATAGTCACCATTAATGGAGGAAAAGTAAACATCAATTATCGGAAAAGTCACCATCAGTGTCGGTAAAGTCAACATCAGTAATAAGCAAAGTTACCATTAGTGTTCTTAAAGTCACCATAAGTGAAGGGCAAAGTGAATTTAAGTGGGAGCAAAGTCAACATGAGTGGGGGCAAAGTCACCATCAGTGATGAGCAAAGTCACCATTTGTGTTGGCAAAGTCAACATCAGTGATCGGCAAAGAAATAATTAGTAGTGGCAAAATCACCATCAGTGTCTGTAAAGTCACCATCAGCAATGAGCAAAGTAATTATTATTGTTGGTAAAGTCACCAGAAGTGATCGGCAAAGTCATAATTAGTGGGGAAAAAGTCTCCATCAGTGATGAGCAAAGTCACTTTTAGTGTTCTTAAGGTCACCAAAAGAGAAGGGCAAAGTCAATAAAAGTGGGGGCAAAGTCACCATCAGTGATGAGCATAGTCACCATTAATGGAGGAAATATCACCATCAGTGAAAAGCAAAGTCAACATAAGTGGCGGCAAAGTCACCATCAGTGATGAGCAAAGTCACCATTTGTGTTGGTAAAGTAAACATCAATTATCGGAAAAGTCACCATCAGTGATGAGTAATGTCACCATTAGTGGAGGAAAAGTCACCAGAATTGATAAGCAAAGTCAACATCAGTGATGAGCAAAGACACCATTAGTGTTCGTGAAGTCACCATCAGTGATGAGCAAAGTCACTATTAGTGTTCTTAAAGTCACCATAAGTGAAGGGCAAAGTCAACATAAGTGGGGGCAAAGTCACCATCAGTGATGAGCAATGTCACCATTTGTGTTGGTAAAGTCACCATCCGTGATCGGCAAAGAAATAATAAGAGGGGGCAAAGTCACCATCATTGTCGGTAAAGTAACCATCAGTAATGAGCAAAGTATTTATTAGTGTTGGCAAAGTCACTAACAGTTATCGGCTTAGAAATTATTTGTTCGGGCAAAATCTCCATCAGTGATGAGCATAGTCACCATTAATGAAGGAAAAGTCAACATCAGTGAAGGACAAAATCAAAAATAAGTGGGGGCAAAGTCAACATCAGTGTTGAGCAAAGTCACCATTTGTGTTGGTAAAGTAAACATTAGTGATCGGCAAAGTCCACACAAGTTGGGGCAAAGTCAACCTCAGTGATGAGTAATGTCACCATTAGTGGAGGAAAAGTCACCAGAATTGATCAGCAAAATCAACATCAGTGATGAGCAAAGACACCATTAGTGTTCGTAAAGTCACCATTAGTGATGAGCAAAGTCACTATTAGTGTTCTTAAAGTCACCATAAGTGAAGGGCAAAGTCGACATAAGTGGGGGCAAAGTCACCATCAGTGTAAGCAAAGTCACCATTTGTGTTGGTAAAGTCACCATCCGTGATCGGCAAAGAAATAATTAGTGGGGGCAAAGTCACCATCATTGTCGGTAAAGTCAACATCAGTAATGAGCAAAGTAATTATTAGTGTTGGCAAAGTCACTCTCAGTGATCGGCATAGAAATTATTTGTTGGGGCAAAATCTCCATCAGTGATGAGCTTAGTCACTATTAATGGAGGAAAAGTCAACATCAGTTAAGGGCAAAGTCAACATAAGTGGGGGCAAAGTCACCATAAGTGATGAGCATAGTCAGCATTAATGGAGGAAAAGTCACCATCAGTGAAGGACAAAGTCAACATAAGTGGGGGCAAAGTCAAAATCAGTGTTGTACAAAGACACCATTTTTGTTGGTAAAGTAAACATTAGTGATCGGCAAAGTCAACACAAGTTGGGGCAAAGTCAACATCAGTGATGAGTAATGTCACCATTAGTGGAGGTAAAGTCACCAGAATTAATCAGCAAAGTCAACATCAGTGATGAGCAAAGACACCATTAGTGTTCGTAAAGTCACCATCAGTGGTGAGCAAAGTCACTATTAGTGTTCTTAAAGTCACCATAAGTGAAGGGCAAAGTCAACATAAGTGGGGGCAAAGTCACCATCAGTGATGAGCAATGTCACCATTTGTGTTGGTTAAGTCACCATCCGTGATCGGCAAAGAAATAATTAGAGGGGGCAAAGTCACCATCATTGTCAGTAAAGTAACCATCAGTAATGAGCAAAGTATTTATTAGTGTTGGCAAAGTCACTCTCAGTTATCGGCATAGAAATTATTTGTTGGGGCAAAATCTCCATCAGTGATGAGCATAGTCACCATTAATGGAGGAAAAGTCAACATCAGTGTTGAGCAAAGACACCATTTGTGTTGGTAAAGTCTCCATAAGTGATGAGTAGAGTCACCATTAGTGTTAGTAAAGTCTCCGTAAGTGAGGGGCATAGTCTCCATCAGTGATGAATAAAGTAATCATTGGTGTTCGTAGAGTCACCATCAGTGATGAGCAAAGTCGCTATTAGTGTTCTTAAAGTCACCATAAGTGAAGGGCAAAGTCAATAAAAGTGGGGGCAAAGTCACCATCAGTGATGAGCATAGTCACCATTAATTGAGGAAATATCAACAACAGTGAATGGCAAAGCCATCTTAAGTGGGGGCAAAGTCACCATCAGTGATGTGCAAAGTCACCATTTGTGTTGGCAAAGTAAACATCAGTGATCGGCAAAGTCCACACAAGTTGGGGCAAAGTCAACATCAGTGATGAGTAATGTCACCATTAGTGGAGGAAAAGTCACCAGAATAGATCGGCAAAATCAACATCAGTGATGAGCAAAGTCACTATTAGTGTTCTTAAAGTCACCATAAGTGAAGGGCAAAGTCGACATTAGTGGGGGCAAAGTCACCATCAGTGTAAGCAAAGTCACCATTTGTGTTGGTAAAGTCACCATCCGTGATCTGCAAAGAAATAATTAGTGGGGGCAAAGTCACCATCATTGTCGGTAAAGTCAACATCAGTAATGAGCAAAGTAATTATTAGTGTTGGAAAAGTCACTCTCAGTGATCGGCATAGAAATTATTTGTTGGGGCAAAATCTCCATCAGTGATGAGCTTAGTCACCATTAATGGAGGAAAAGTCAACATCAGTGAAGGGCAAAGTCAACATAAGTGGGGGCAAAGTCACCATCAGTGATGAGCATAGTCAGCATTAATGGAGGAAAAGTCACCATCAGTGAAGGACAAAGTCAACATAAGTGGGGGCAAAGTCAAAATCAGTGTTGTCCAAAGACACCATTTGTGTTGGTAAAGTAAACATTAGTGATCGGCAAAGTCTACACAAGTTGGGGCAAAGTCAACATCAGTAATGATTAATGTCACCATTAGTGGAGGAAAAGTCACCAGAAGTGATCAGCAAAGTCAACATCAGTGATGAGCAAAGACACCATTAGTGTTCGTAAAGTCACCATCTGTGATGAGCAAAGTCACTATTAGTGTTCTTAAAGTCACCATAAGTGAAGGGCAAAGTCAACATAAGTGGGAGCTAAGTCACAATCAGTGATAAGCAATGTCACCATTTATGTTGGTAAAGTAAACATTAGTGATCGGCAAAGTCAACACAAATGGGGGCAAAGTCACCATCAGTGATGAGCAATGTCACCATTTGTGTTGGTAAAGTCACCATCCGTGATCGGCAAAGAAATAATTGGAGGGGGCAAAGTCACCATCATTGTCGATTAAGTCACCATCAGTAATGAGCAAAGTAATTATTAGTGTTGGCAAAGTCACTCTCAGTGATCGGCATAGAAATTATTTGTTGGGGCAAAATCTCCATCAGTGATGAGCATAGTCAGCATTAATGGAGGAAAAGTCAATATAAGTGGGGGCAAAGTCAACATCAGTAATGAGCAAAGACACCATTTGTGTTGGTAAAGTAAACATCAGTGATCGGCAAAGTCTACACAAGTTGGGGCAAAGTCAACATCAGTGATGAGTAATGTCACCATTAGTGGAAGAAAAGTCACCAGAAGTGATCAGCAAAGTCAACATCAGTGATGAGCAAAGACACCATTAGTGTTCGTAAAGTCACCATCAGTGATGAGCAAAGTCACTATTAGTATTCTTAAAGTCATCATAAGTGAAGGGCAAAGTCAACAAAAGTGGGGGCAAAGTCACCATCAGTGATCAGCATAGTCAAAATTTGTGTTGGTAAAGTAAACATTAGTGATCGGCAAAGTCAACACAAATGGGGGAAAAATCACCATCAGTGTAAGCAAAGTCACCATTTGTGTTGGCAAATTCAACATCAGTGATCGGCAAAGAAATAATTAGTGGGGGCAAAGTCACCATCAGTAATGAGCAAAGTCAACATAAGTGGCGGCAAAGTCACCATCAGTGATGAGCAAAGTCACCATTTGTGTTGGCAAATTCAACATCAGTGATCGGCAAAGAAATAATTAGTGGTGGCAAAATCACCAACAATGTCTGTAAAGTCACCATCAGCATTGAGCAAAGTAATTATTATTGTTGGTAAAGTCACCAAAAGTTATCGGCAATGTCATAATTAATGGGGACAAAGTCTCCATCAGTGATGAGCAAAGTCACCTTAATTATTCTTAAGGTCACCAAAAGTGAAGGGCAAAGTCAATAAAAGTGGGGGCAAAGTCACCATCAGTGATGAGCATAGTCACGATTAATGGAAGAAATATCACCATCAGTGAAAAGCAAAGTCAACAAAAGTGGCGGCAAAGTCACCATCAGTGATGAGCAAAGTCACCATTTGTGTTGGTAAAGTAAACATTAGTGATCGGCAAAGTCAACACAAATGGGGGAAAAATCACCATCAGTAATGAGCAAAGTAATTATTAGTGTTGGCAAAGTCACTCTCAGTGATCGGCATAGAAATTATTTGTTGGGGCAAAGTCTCCATCAGTGATGAGCATAGTCACCATTAATGGAGGGAAAGTCAACATCAGTGAAGGGCAAAGTCAACATAAGTGGGGTCTAAGTCACCATCAGTGATGAGCATAGTCAGCATTAATGGAGGAAAAGTCACCATCAGTGAAGGACAAAGTCTAAACAAGTTGGGGCAAAGTCAACATCATTGATGAGTAATGTCACCATTTGTGTTGGTAAAGTAAACATTAGTGATCGGCAAAGTCACCATCATTGTCGGTAAAGTCACCATCAGTAATGAGCATAGTTATAATTAGTGTTGGCAAAGTCACTCTCAGTGATCGGCATAGAAATTATTTGTTGGGGCAAAGTCTCCATCAGTGATGAGCAAAGCCACCATTAATGGAGGAAAAGTCAACATCAGTGAAGGGCAAAGTCAACATAAGTGGGGGCAAAGTCACCATCAGTGATGAGCATAGTCAGCATTAATGGAGGAAAAGTTACCATCAGTGAAGGACAAAGTCGACATAAGTGGGGGCAAAGTCACCATCAGTGATGAGCATAGACAACATAAGTGGGGGTAAAGTAAACATTAGTGATCGGCAAAGTCTGCACAAGTGTGGGCAATGTCAATATAAGTGGTGGCAAAGTCAACATCACTGATCGGCAAAGAAATAATTAGTGGTGGCAAAGTCACCATCAGTATCGAGCAAAGTAATTATTATTGTTGGTAAAGTCACCAGAAGTGATCGGCAACGTCATTATTAGTGGTTACAAAGTCTCCATCAGTGATGAGCAAAGTCACCATTTGTGTTGGTAAAGTAAACATCAATTATCGGTTAAGCCAACATAAGATGGGGCAAAGTCACAATCAGTGATGAGCATAGACAACATAAGTGGAGGCAATATAAACATCAGTGTTGAGCAAAGACACCATTTGTGTTGGTAATGTAAACATTAGTGATCGGCAAAGTCTACACAAGTTGGGGCAAATTCAACATCATTGATGAGGAATGTCACTATTAGTGGAGGAAAAGTCAACAGAATTGATCAGCAAAGTCAACATCAGTGATGAGCAAAGACACCATTAGTGTTCGTAAAGACACCATCAGTGATGAGCAAAGTAACTATTAGTGTTCTTAAAGCCACCATAAGTGAAGGGCAAAGTCAACATAAGTGGGGGCAAAGTCACAATCAGTGATGAGCATAGTCACCATTTGTGTTGGTAAAGTAAACATTAGTGATCGGCAAAGTCAACACAAATGGGGGAAAAATCACCATTAGTGTAAGCAAAGTCACCATTTGTGTTGGTAAAGTCACCATTCGTGATCGGCAAAGAAATAATTAGTGGGGGCAAAGTCAACATCAGTAATGAGCAAAGTAATTATTAGTGTTGGCAAAGTCACTCTCAGTGATTGGCATAGAAATTATTTGTTGGGGCAAAGTCTCCATCAGTGATGAGCATAGTCACCATTAATGGAGGGAAAGTCAACATCAGTGAAGGGCAAAGTCAACATTAGTGGGGGCAAAGTAAACATCAGTGTTGAGCAAAGACACCATTTGTGTTGGTAAAGTAAACATTAGTGATCGGCAAAGTCTACACAAGTTGGGGCAAAGTCAACATCATTGATGAGTAATGTCACCATTAGTGGAGGAAACTCACCAGAAGTGATCAGCAAAGTCAACATCAGTGATGAGCAAAGACACCATTAGTGTTCGTAAAGTCACCATCAGTGATGACCAAAGTAACCATAAGTTATGAGCAAAGAAATTATTAGTGTTGTTAAAATCACCATCAGTGATCGGCAAAGAAAAAATTTGTGGGTGCAAAGTCACCATCAGTGTCGGTTAAGTCAACATCAGTAATAAGCAAAGTAACCATTAGTGTTCTTAAAGTGACCATAAGTTAAGGGTAAAGTGAATTTAAGTGGGAGCAAAGTCAACACAAGTGGGGGCAAAGTCAACATCAGTGTTGAGCAAAGACACCATTTTTGTTGGTAAAGTAAACATTAGTGATCGGCAAAGTCTACACAAGTTGGGGCAAAGTCAACATCAGTGATGAGGAATGTCACTATTAGTGGAGGAAAAGTCAACAGAATTGATCAGCAAAGTCAACATCAGTGATGAGCAAAGACACCATTAGTGTTCGTAAAGTCACCATCAGTGATGAGCAAAGTCACTATTAGTGTTCTTAAAGCCACCATAAGTGAAGGGCAAAGTCAACATAAGTGGGGGCAAAGTCACCATCAGTGATGAGCATAGTCACCATTTGTGTTGGTAGAGTAAACATTAGTGATCGGCAAAGTCAACACAAATGGGGGAAAAATCACCATTAGTGTAAGCAAAGTCACCATTTGTGTTGGTAAAGTCACCATCCGTGATCGGCAAAGAAATAATTAGTGGGGGCAAAGTCACCATCAGTAATGAGCAAAGTAATTATTAGTGTTGGCAAAGTCACTCTCAGTGATCGGCATAGAAATTATTTATTGGGGCAAAGTCTCCATCAGTGATGAGCATAGTCAGCATTAATGGAGGAAAAGTCACCATCAGTGAAGAACAAAGTCAACATAAGTGGGGGCAAAGTCAACATCAGTGTTGAGCAAAGACACCATTTGTGTTGGTAAAGTAAACATTAGTGATCGGCAAAGTCTACAGAAGTTGGGGCTAAGTCAACATCATTGATGAGTAATGTCACCATTAGTGGAGGAAAAGTCACCAGAAGTGATCAGCAAAGTCAACATCAGTGATGAGCAAAGACACCATTAGTGTTCGTAAGGTCACCATCAGTGATGACCAAAGTAACCATAAGTTATGAGCAAAGAAATTATTAGTGTTGTTAAAATCACCATCAGTGATCGGCAAAGAAAAAATTTGTGGGTGCAAAGTCACCATCAGTGTCGGTTAAGTCAACATCAGTAATAAGCAAAGTAGCCATTAGTGTTCTTAAAGTGACCATAAGTTAAGGGTAAAGTGAATTTAAGTGGGAGCAAAGTCAACACAAGTGGGGGCAAAGTCAACATCAGTGTTGAGCAAAGACACCATTTTTGTTGGTAAAGTAAACATTAGTGATCGGCAAAGTCTACACAAGTTGGGGCAAAGTCAACATCAGTGATGAGGAATGTCACTATTAGTGGAGGAAAAGTCAACAGAATTGATCAGCAAAGTCAACATCAGTGATGAGCAAAGACACCATTAGTGTTCGTAAAGTCACCATCAGTGATGAGCAAAGTCACTATTAGTGTTCTTAAAACCACCATAAGTGAAGGGCAAAGTCAACATAAGTGGGGGCAAAGTCACCATCAGTGATGAGCATAGTCACCATTTGTGTTGGTAGAGTAAACATTAGTGATCGGCAAAGTCAACACAAATGGGGGAAAAATCACCATTAGTGTAAGCAAAGTCACCATTTGTGTTGGTAAAGTCACCATCCGTGATCGGCAAAGAAATAATTAGTGGGGGCAAAGTCACCATCAGTAATGAGCAAAGTAATTATTAGTGTTGGCAAAGTCACTCTCAGTGATCGGCATAGAAATTATTTATTGGGGCAAAGTCTCCATCAGTGATGAGCATAGTCAGCATTAATGGAGGAAAAGTCACCATCAGTGAAGAACAAAGTCAACATAAGTGGGGGCAAAGTCAACATCAGTGTTGAGCAAAGACACCATTTGTGTTGGTAAAGTAAACATTAGTGATCGGCAAAGTCTACAGAAGTTGGGGCTAAGTCAACATCATTGATGAGTAATGTCACCATTAGTGGAGGAAAAGTCACCAGAAGTGATCAGCAAAGTCAACATCAGTGATGAGCAAAGACACCATTAGTGTTCGTAAGGTCACCATCAGTGATGACCAAAGTAACCATAAGTTATGAGCAAAGAAATTATTAGTGTTGTTAAAATCACCATCAGTGATCGGCAAAGAAAAAATTTGTGGGTGCAAAGTCACCATCAGTGTCGGTTAAGTCAACATCAGTAATAAGCAAAGTAACCATTAGTGTTCTTAAAGTCACCATAAGTTAAGGGCAAAGTGAATTTAAGTGGGAGCAAAGTCAACATCAGTGATGAGGAATGTCACTATTAGTGGAGGAAAAGTCAACAGAATTGATCAGCAAAGTCAACATCAGTGATGAGCAAAGACACCATTAGTGTTCGTAAAGTCACCATCAGTGATGAGCAAAGTCACTATTAGTGTTCTTAAAACCACCATAAGTGAAGGGCAAAGTCAACATAAGTGGGGGCAAAGTCACCATCAGTGATGAGCATAGTCACCATTTGTGTTGGTAGAGTAAACATTAGTGATCGGCAAAGTCAACACAAATGGGGGAAAAATCACCATTAGTGTAAGCAAAGTCACCATTTGTGTTGGTAAAGTCACCATCCGTGATCGGCAAAGAAATAATTAGTGGGGGCAAAGTCACCATCAGTAATGAGCAAAGTAATTATTAGTGTTGGCAAAGTCACTCTCAGTGATCGGCATAGAAATTATTTATTGGGGCAAAGTCTCCATCAGTGATGAGCATAGTCAGCATTAATGGAGGAAAAGTCACCATCAGTGAAGAACAAAGTCAACATAAGTGGGGGCAAAGTCAACATCAGTGTTGAGCAAAGACACCATTTGTGTTGGTAAAGTAAACATTAGTGATCGGCAAAGTCTACAGAAGTTGGGGCTAAGTCAACATCATTGATGAGTAATGTCACCATTAGTGGAGGAAAAGTCACCAGAAGTGATCAGCAAAGTCAACATCAGTGATGAGCAAAGACACCATTAGTGTTCGTAAGGTCACCATCAGTGATGACCAAAGTAACCATAAGTTATGAGCAAAGAAATTATTAGTGTTGTTAAAATCACCATCAGTGATCGGCAAAGAAAAAATTTGTGGGTGCAAAGTCACCATCAGTGTCGGTTAAGTCAACATCAGTAATAAGCAAAGTAACCATTAGTGTTCTTAAAGTCACCATAAGTTAAGGGCAAAGTGAATTTAAGTGGGAGCAAAGTCAACATAAGTGGGGGCAAAGTCAACATCAGTGTTGAGCAAAGACACCATTTGTGTTGGTAAAGTAAACATTAGTGATCGGCAAAGTCTACAGAAGTTGGGGCAAAGTCAACATCATTGATGAGTAATGTCACCATTAGTGGAGGAAAAGTCCCCAGAAGTGATCAGCAAAGTCAACATCAGTGATGAGCAAAGACACCATTAGTGTTCGTAAAGTCACCATCAGTGATGACCAAAGTAACCATAAGTTATGAGCAAAGAAATAATTAGTATTGTTAAAATCACCATCAGTGATCGGCAAAGAAAAAATTTGTGGGTGCAAAGTCACCATCAGTGTCGGTTAAGTCAACATCAGTAATAAGCAAAGTAACCATTAGTGTTCTTAAAGTCACCATAAGTTAAGGGCAAAGTGAATTTAAGTGGGAGCAAAGTCAACATAAGTGGGGGCAAAGTCAACATCAGTGTTGAGCAAAGACACCATTTTTGTTGGTAAAGTAAACATTAGTGATCGGCAAAGTCTACACAAGTTGGGGCAAAGTCAACATCATTGATGAGTAATCTCACCATTAGTGGAGGAAAAGTCACCAGAAGTGATCAGCAAAGTCAACATCAGTGATTAGCAAAGAAACCATTAGTGTTCGTAAAGTCACTATAAGTGAAGGGCAAAGTCAACATAAGTGGGGGCAAAGTCACCATCAGTGATGAGCAATGTCACCATTTGTGTTGGTAAAGTAAACATTAGTGATCGGCAAAGTCAACACAAATGGGGGAAAAATCACCATCAGTGATGAGCAAAGTCACCATCATTGTCGGTAAAGTCACCATCAGTAATGAGCATAGTTATTATTAGTGTTGGCAAAGTCACTCTCAGTGATCGGCATAGAAATTATTGGTTGGGGCAAAGTCTCCATCAGTGATGAGCATAGCCACCATTAATGGAGGAAAAGTCAACATCAGTGAAGGGCAAAGTCAACATAAGTGGGGGCAAAGTCACCATCAGTGAAGGACAAAGTCAACATAAGTGGGGGCAAAGTCACCATCAGTGATGAGCTTAGACAACATAAGTGGGGGCAAAGTCAAAATTAGTGGGGGAAAAATCACCATCAGTGTCGGTAAAGTCAACATCAGTAATAAGCAAAGTAACCATTAGTGTTCTTAAAGTCACCATAAGTTAAGGGCAAAGTGAATTTAAGTGGGAGCAAAATCAACATAAAAGGGGGCAAAGTCAACATCAGTGTTGAGCAAAGACACCATTTGTGTTGGTAAAGTAAACATTAGTGATCGGCAAAGTCTTCACAAGTTGGGGCAAAGTCAACATCAGTGATGAGTAATGTCACAATTAGTGGAGGAAAAGTCACCAGAAGTGATCAGCAAAGTCAACATTAGTAATGAACAAAGACACCATTAGTGTTCGTAAAGTCACCATCAGTGATGAGCAAAGTCAGTATTAGTGTTCTTAAAGTCACCATAAGTGAAGGGCAAAGTCAACATAAGTGGGGGCAAAGTCACCATCAGTGATGAGCAATGTCACCATTTGTGTTGGTAAAGTCACCATTCGTGATCGGCAAAGAAATAATTAGAGGGGGCAAAGTCACCATTAATGGAGGAAAAGTCAACATAAGTGGGGGCAAAGTCACCATCAGTGATGAGCATAGTCAGCATTAATGTAGGAAAAGTCACCATCAGTGAAGGACAAAGTCAACATAAGTGGGGGCAAAGTCAAAATCAGTGTTGTACAAAGACACCATTTGTGTTGGTAAAGTAAACATTAGTGATCGGCAATGTCTACACAAGTTGGGGCAAAGTCAACATCAGTAATGAGTAATCTCACCATTAGTGGAGGAAAAGTCACCATCAGTGATGAGCAATGTCAACATTTGTGTTGGTAAAGTCACCATCCGTGATCAACGAAGAAATAATTAGAGGGGGCAAAGTCACCATCATTGTCGATTAAGTCACCATCAGTAATGAGCAAAGTAATTATTAGTGTTGGCAAAGTCACTTTTAGTGATCGGCATATAAATTATTTGTTGGGGCAAAATCTCCATCAGTGATGAGCATAGTCACCATTAATGGAGGAAAAGTCAACATCAGTGTTGAGCAAAGACTCCATTTGTGCTGGTAAAGTAAACATTAGTGATCGGCAAAGTCCACACAAGTTGGGGCAAAGTCACCATCAGTGTAGTACAAAGACACCATTTGTGTTGGTAAAGTAAACATAAGTGATCGGCAAAGTCTACACAAGTTGGGGCAAAGTCAACATCAGTAATGAGTAATCTCACCATTAGTGGAGGGCAAAGTCAACATAAGTGGGAGCAAAGTCACCATCAGTGATAAGCAATGTCACCATTTATGTTGGTAAAGTAAACATTAGTGATCGGCAAAGTCAAAACAAATGGGGGCAAAGTCACCATCAGTGATGAGCAATGTCAACATTTGTGTTGGTAAAGTCACCATCCGTGATCAACGAAGAAATAATTAGAGGGGGCAAAGTCCCCATCATTGTCGATTAAGTCACCATCAGTAATGAGCAAAGTAATTATTAGTGTTGGCAAAGTCACTTTTAGTGATCGGCATATAAATTATTTGTTGGGGCAAAATCTCCATCAGTGATGAGCATAGTCACCATTAATGGAGGAAAAGTCAACATCAGTGTTGAGCAAAGAGATCATTTGTACTGGTAAAGTAAACATTAGTGATCGGCAAAGTCCACACAAGTTGGGGCAAAGTTACCATCAGTGTAGTACAAAGACACCATTTGTGTTGGTAAAGAAAACATAAGTGATCGGCAAAGTCTACACAAGTTGGGGCAAAGTCAACATCAGTGATGAGTAATGTCACCATTAGTGGAGGAAAAGTCACCAGAAGTGATCAGCAAAGTCAACATCAGTGATGAGCAAAGACACCATTAGTGTTCGTAAAGTCACCATCAGTGATGAGCAAAGTCACTATTAGTGTTCTTAAAGTCACCATAAGTGAAGGGCAAAGTCAACATAAGTGGGGGCAAAGTCACCATCAGTGATAAGCAATGACTCCATTTATGTTGGTAAAGTAAACATTAGTGATCGGCAAAGTCTACACAAATGGGGGAAAGTCAACATCAGTGATGAGCAATGTCACCATTTGTGTTGGTAAAGTCACCATCCGTGATCAACGAAGAAATAATTAGAGGGGGCAAAGTCACCATCATTGTCGATTAAGTCACCATCAGTAATGAGCAAAGTAATTATTAGTGTTGGCAAAGTCACTTTTAGTGATCGGCATATAAATTATTTGTTGAGGCAAAATCTCCATCAGTGATGAGCATAGTCACCATTAATGGAGGAAAAGTCAACATCAGTGTTGAGCAAAGACTCCATTTGTGCTGGTAAAGTAAACATTAGTGATCGGCAAAGTCCACACAAAATGGGGCAAAGTAACCATCAGTGTAGTACAAAGACACCATTTGTGTTGGTAAAGTAAACATAAGTGATCGGCAAAGTCTACACAAGTTGGGGCAAAGTCAACATCAGTAATGAGTAATCTCCCCATTAGTGGAGGAAAAGTCACCAGAAGTGATCAGCAAAGTCAACATCAATGATGAGCAACGACACCATTAGTGTTCGTAAAGTCACCATCAGTGATAAGCAAAGTCACTATTAGTGTTCTTAAAGTCACCATAAGTGAAGGGCAAAGTCAACATAAGTGGGAGCAAAGTCACCATCAGTGATAAGCAATGTCACCATTTATGTTGGTAAAGTAAACATTAGTGATCGGCACAGTCAAAACAAATGGGGGCAAAGTCACCATCAGTGATGAGCAATGTCAACATTTGTGTTGGTAAAGTCACCATCCGTGATCAACGAAGAAATAATTAGAGGGGGCAAAGTCCCCATCATTGTCGATTAAGTCACCATCAGTAATGAGCAAAGTAATTATTAGTGTTGGCAAAGTCACTTTTAGTGATCGGCATATAAATTATTTGTTGGGGCAAAATCTCCATCAGTGATGAGCATAGTCACCATTAATGGAGGAAAAGTCAACATCAGTGTTGAGCAAAGACACCATTTGTGCTGGTAAAGTAAACATTAGTGATCGGCAAAGTCCACACAAGTTGGGGCAAAGTCACCATCAGTGTAGTACAAAGACACCATTTGTGTTGGTAAAGTAAACATAAGTGATCGGCAAATACTACACAAGTTGGGGCAAAGTCAACATCAGTGATGAGTAATGTCACCATTAGTGGAGGAAAAGTCACCAGAAGTGATCAGCAAAGTCAACATCAGTGATGAGCAAAGACACCATTAGTGTTCGTAAAGTCACCATCAGTGATGAGCAAAGTCACTATTAGTGTTCTTAAAGTCACCATAAGTGAAGGGCAAAGTCAACATAAGTGGGGGCAAAGTCACCATCAGTGATAAGCAATGACTCCATTTATGTTGGTAAAGTAAACATTAGTGATCGGCAAAGTCTACACAAATGGGGGAAAGTCAACATCAATGATGAGCAATGTCACCATTTGTGTTGGTAAAGTCAACATCCGTGATCGGCAAAGAAATAATTAGAGGGGGCAAAGTCACCATCATTGTCGGTAAAGTCACCATCAGTAATGAGCAAAGTAATTATTAGTATTGGCAAAGTCACTCTCAGTGATCGGCATAGAAATTATTTGTTGGGGCAAAATCTCCATCAGTGATGAGCATAGTCACCATTAATGGAGGAAAAGACAACATCAGTGAAGGGCAAAGTCAACATAAGTGAGGGCAAAGTCACCATCAGTGATGAGCATATTCAGCATTAATGGAGGAAAAGTAACCATCAGTGAAGGACAAAATCAACATAAGTGGGGGCAAAGTCAACATCAGTGTTGAGCAAAGACACCATTTGTGTTTGTAAAGTAAACATTAGTGATCGGCAAAGTCTACACAAGTTGGGGCAAAGTCAACATCAGTGATGAGTAATGTCACCATTAGTGGAGGATAAGTCACCAGAATTGATCAGCAAAGTCAACATCAGTGATGAGCCAGGACACCATTAGTGTTCGTAAAGTCACCATCAGTGATGAGCATAGTCACCATTTGTGTTGGTAAAGTAAACATTAGTAATCGGCAAAGTCAACACAAATGGGGGAAAAATCACCATCAGAGTAAGCAAAGTCACCATTTGTGTTGGCAAATTCAACATCAGTGATCGGCAAAGAAATAATTAGTGGGGGCAAAGTCACCATCAGTAATGAGCAAAGTCAACATAAGTGGCAGCAAAGTCACCATCAGTGATGAGCAAAGTCACCATTTGTGTTGGCAAATTCAACATCAGTGATCGGCAAAGAAATAATTAGTGGTGGCAAAATCACCAACAATGTCTGTTAAGTCACCATCAGCATTGAGCAAAGTAATTATTATTGTTGGTAAAGTCACCAAAAGTTATCGGCAAAGTCATAATTAGTGGGGACAAAGTCTCCATCAGTGATGAGCAAAGTCACCTTAATTGTTCTAAAGGTCACCAAAAGTGAAGGGCAAAGTCAATAAAAGTGGGGGCAAAGTCACCATCAGTGATGAGCATAGTCACCATTAATGGAGGAAATATCACCATCAGTGAAAAGCAAAGTCAACATAAGTGGCGGCAAAGTCACCATCAGTGATGAGCAAAGTCACCATTCGTGTTGGTAAAGTAAACATTAGTGATCGGCAAAGTCAACACAAATGGGGGAAAAATCACCATCAGTAATGAGCAAAGTAATTATTAGTGTTGGCAAAGTCACTCTCAGTGATCGGCATAGAAATTATTTGTTGGGGCAAAGTCTCCATCAGTGATGAGCATAGTCACCATTAATGGAGGGAAAGTCAACATCAGTGAAGGGCAAAGTCAACATAAGTGGGGTCAAAGTCACCATCAGTGATGAGCATAGTCAGCATTAATGGAGGAAAAGTCACCATCAGTGAAGGACAAAGTCTAAACAAGTTGGGGCAAAGTCAACATCATTGATGAGTAATGTCACCATTAGTGGAGGAAAAGTAACCAGAAGTGATCAGCAAAGTCAACATCAGTGATGAGCAAAGACATCATTAGTGTTCGTTAAGTCACCATCAGTGATGAGCAATGTCACCATTTGTGTTGGTAAAGTAAACATTAGTGATCGGCAACGTCACCATCATTGTCGGTAAAGTCACCATCAGTAATGAGCATAGTTATTATTAGTGTTGGCAAAGTTACTCTCAGTGATCGGAATAGAAATTATTTGTTGGGGCAAAGTCTCCATCAGTGATGAGCAAAGCCACCATTAATGGAGGAAAAGTCAACATCAGTGAAGGGCAAAGTCAACATAAGTGGGGGCAAAGTCACCATCAGTGATGAGCATAGTCAGCATTAATGGAGGAAAAGTTACCATCAGTGAAGGACAAAGTCGACATAAGTGGGGGCAAAGTCACCATCAGTGATGAGCATAGACAACATAAGTGGGGGCAAAGTCACCATCAGTGATGAGCAAAGTCACTATTTGTGTTGGTAAAGTAAACATTAGTGATCGGCAAAGTCTGCACAAGTGTGGGCAATGTCAATATAAGTGGTGGCAAAGTCAACATCACTGATCGGCAAAGAAATAATTAGTGGTGGCAAAGTCACCATCAGTATCGAGCAAAGTAATTATTATTGTTGGTAAAGTCACCAGAAGTGATCGGCAAAGTCATTATTAGTGGTTACAAAGTCTCCATCAGTGATGAGCAAAGTCACCATTTGTGTTGGTAAAGTAAACATCAATTATCGGTAAAGCCAACATAAGATGGGGCAAAGTCACAATCAGTGATGAGCATAGACAACATAAGTGGAGGCAAAGTCACCATCAGTGATGAGCAAAGTCACCATTCGTGTTGGTAAAGTAAACATTAGTGATCGGCAAAGTCAACACAAATGGGGGAAAAATCACCATCAGTAATGAGCAAAGTAATTATTAGTGTTGGCAAAGTCACTCTCAGTGATCGGCATAGAAATTATTTGTTGGGGCAAAGTCTCCATCAGTGATGAGCATAGTCACCATTAATGGAGGGAAAGTCAACATCAGTGAAGGGCAAAGTCAACATAAGTGGGGTCAAAGTCACCATCAGTGATGAGCATAGTCAGCATTAATGGAGGAAAAGTCACCATCAGTGAAGGACAAAGTCTAAACAAGTTGGGGCAAAGTCAACATCATTGATGAGTAATGTCACCATTAGTGGAGGAAAAGTTACCAGAAGTGATCAGCAAAGTCAACATCAGTGATGAGCAAAGACATCATTAGTGTTCGTTAAGTCACCATCAGTGATGAGCAATGTCACCATTTGTGTTGGTAAAGTAAACATTAGTGATCGGCAACGTCACCATCATTGTCGGTAAAGTCACCATCAGTAATGAGCATAGTTATTATTAGTGTTGGCAAATTCACTCTGAGTGATCGGCATAGAAATTATTTGTTGGGGCAAAGTCTCCATCAGTGATGAGCAAAGCTACCATTAATGGAGGAAAAGTCAACATCAGTGAAGGGCAAAGTCAACATAAGTGGGGGCAAAGTCACCATCAGTGATGAGCATAGTCAGCATTAATGGAGGAAAAGTTACCATCAGTGAAGGACAAAGTCGACATAAGTGGGGGCAAAGTCACCATCAGTGATGAGCATAGACAACATAAGTGGGGGCAAAGTCACCATCAGTGATGAGCAAAGTCACTATTTGTGTTGTTAAAGTAAACATTAGTGATCGGCAAAGTCTGCACAAGTGTGGGCAATGTCAATATAAGTGGTGGCAAAGTCAACATCACTGATCGGCAAAGAAATAATTAGTGGTGGCAAAGTCACCATCAGTATCGAGCAAAGTAATTATTATTGTTGGTAAAGTCACCAGAAGTGATCGGCAAAGTCATTATTAGTGGTTACAAAGTCTCCATCAGTGATGAGCAAAGTCACCATTTGTGTTGGTAAAGTAAACATCAATTATCGGTAAAGCCAACATAAGATGGGGCAAAGTCACAATCAGTGATGAGCATAGACAACATAAGTGGAGGCAAAGTCAACATCAGTGTTGAGCAAAGACACCATTTGTGTTGGTAATGTAAACATTAGTGATCGGCAAAGTCTACACAAGTTGGGGCAAAGTCAACATCAGTGATGAAGAATGTCACTATTAGTGGAGGAAAAGTCAACAGAATTGATCAGCAAAGTCAACATCAGTGATGAGCAAAGACACCATTAGTGTTCGTAAAGTCACCATCAGTGAAGGGCAAAGTCAACATAAGTGGGGGCAAAGTCACCATCAGTGATGAGCATAGTCACCATTTGTGTTGGTAAAGTAAACATTAGTGATCGGCAAAGTCAACACAAATGGGGGAAAAATCACCATCAGTGTAAGCAAAGTCACCATTTGTGTTGGTAAAGTCACCATCCGTGATCGGCAAAGAAATAATTAGTGGGGGCAAAGTCACCATCAGTAATGAGCAAAGTAATTATTAGTGTTGGCAAAGTCACTCTCAGTGATCGGCATAGAAATTATTTTTTGGGGCTAAAGTCTCCATCAGTGATGAGCATAGTCACCATTAATGGAGGGAAAGTCAACATCAGTGAAGGGCAAAGTCAACAAAAGTGGGGTCAAAGTCACCATCAGTGATGAGCATAGTCAGCATTAATGGAGGAAAAGTCACCATCAGTGAAGGACAAAGTCTAAACAAGTTGGGGCAAAGTCAACATCATTGATGAGTAATGTCACCATTAGTGGAGGAAAAGTTACCAGAAGTGATCAGCAAAGTCAACATCAGTGATGAGCAAAGACATCATTAGTGTTGGTAAAGTAAACATTAGTGATCGGCAACGTCACCATCATTGTCGGTAAAGTCACCATCAGTAATGAGCATAGTTATTATTAGTGTTGGCAAAGTCACTCTCAGTGATCGGCATAGAAATTATTTGTTGGGGCAAAGTCTCCATCAGTGATGAGCATAGTCACCATTAATGGAGGGAAAGTCAACATCAGTGAAGGGCAAAGTCAACAAAAGTGGGGTCAAAGTCACCATCAGTGATGAGCATAGTCAGCATTAATGGAGGAAAAGTCACCATCAGTGAAGGACAAAGTCTAAACAAGTTGGGGCAAAGTCAACATCATTGATGAGTAATGTCACCATTAGTGGAGGAAAAGTTACCAGAAGTGATCAGCAAAGTCAACATCAGTGATGAGCAAAGACATCATTAGTGTTGGTAAAGTAAACATTAGTGATCGGCAACGTCACCATCATTGTCGGTAAAGTCACCATCAGTAATGAGCAAAGTAATTATTAGTGTTGGCAAAGTCACTCTCAGTGATCGGCATAGAAATTATTTGTTGGGGCGAAGTCTCCATCAGTGATGAGCATAGTCACCATTAATGGAGGGAAAGTCAACATCAGTGAAGGGCAAAGTCAACAAAAGTGGGGTCAAAGTCACCATCAGTGATGAGCATAGTCAGCATTAATGGAGGAAAAGTCACCATCAGTGAAGGACAAAGTCTAAACAAGTTGGGGCAAAGTCAACATCATTGATGAGTAATGTCACCATTAGTGGAGGAAAAGTTACCAGAAGTGATCAGCAAAGTCAACATCAGTGATGAGCAAAGACATCATTAGTGTTGGTAAAGTAAACATTAGTGATCGGCAACGTCACCATCATTGTCGGTAAAGTCACCATCAGTAATGAGCATAGTTATTATTAGTGTTGGCAAAGTCACTCTCAGTGATCGGCATAGAAATTATTTGTTGGGGCAAAGTCTCCATCAGTGATGAGCATAGTCACCATTAATGGAGGGAAAGTCAACATCAGTGAAGGGCAAAGTCAACAAAAGTGGGGTCAAAGTCACCATCAGTGATGAGCATAGTCAGCATTAATGGAGGAAAAGTCACCATCAGTGAAGGACAAAGTCGACATAAGTGGGGGCAAAGTCACCATCAGTGATGAGCATAGACAACATAAGTGGGGGCAAAGTCACCATCAGTGATGAGCAAAGTCACTATTTGTGTTGTTAAAGTAAACATTAGTGATCGGCAAAGTCTGCACAAGTGTGGGCAATGTCAATATAAGTGGTGGCAAAGTCAACGTCACTGATCGGCAAAGAAATAATTAGTGGTGGCAAAGTCACCATCAGTATCGAGCAAAGTAATTATTATTGTTGGTAAAGTCACCAGAAGTGATCGGCAAAGTCATTATTAGTGGTTACAAAGTCTCCATCAGTGATGAGCAAAGTCACCATTTGTGTTGGTAAAGTAAACATCAATTATCGGTAAAGCCAACATAAGATGGGGCAAAGTCACAATCAGTGATGAGCATAGACAACATAAGTGGAGGCAAAGTCAACATCAGTGTTGAGCAAAGACACCATTTGTGTTGGTAATGTAAACATTAGTGATCGGCAAAGTCTACACAAGTTGGGGCAAAGTCAACATCAGTGATGAAGAATGTCACTATTAGTGGAGGAAAAGTCAACAGAATTGATCAGCAAAGTCAACATCAGTGATGAGCAAAGACACCATTAGTGTTCGTAAAGTCACCATCAGTGAAGGGCAAAGTCAACATAAGTGGGGGCAAAGTCACCATCAGTGATGAGCATAGTCACCATTTGTGTTGGTAAAGTAAACATTAGTGATCGGCAAAGTCAACACAAATGGGGGAAAAATCACCATCAGTGTAAACAAAGTCACCATTTGTGTTGGTAAAGTCACCATCCTTGATCGGCAAAGAAATAATTAGTGGGGGCAAAGTCACCATCAGTAATGAGCAAAGTAATTATTAGTGTTGGCAAAGTCACTCTCAGTGATCGGCATGGAATATATTTGTTGGGGCAAAGTCACCATCAGTGATGAGCATAGTCAGCATTAATGGAGGAAAAGTCACCATCAGTGAAGGACAAAGTCTAAACAAGTTGGGGCAAAGTCAACATCATTGATGAGTAATGTCACCATTAGTGGAGGAAAAGTTACCAGAAGTGATCAGCAAAGTCAACATCAGTGATGAGCAAAGACATCATTAGTGTTGGTAAAGTAAACATTAGTGATCGGCAACGTCACCATCATTGTCGGTAAAGTCACCATCAGTAATGAGCATAGTTATTATTAGTGTTGGCAAAGTCACTCTCAGTGATCGGCATAGAAATTATTTGTTGGGGCAAAGTCTCCATCAGTGATGAGCAAAGCCACCATTAATGGAGGAAAAGTCAACATCAGTGAAGGGCAAAGTCAACATAAGTGGGGGCAAAGTCACCATCAGTGATGAGCATAGTCAGCATTAATGGAGGAAAAGTTACCATCAGTGAAGGACAAAGTCGACATAAGTGGGGGCAAAGTCACCATCAGTGATGAGCATAGACAACATAAGTGGGGGCAAAGTCACCATCAGTGATGAGCAAAGTCACTATTTGTGTTGGTAAAGTAAACATTAGTGATCGGCAAAGTCTGCACAAGTGTGGGCAATGTCAATATAAGTGGTGGCAAAGTCAACGTCACTGATCGGCATAGAAATAATTAGTGGTGGCAAAGTCACCATCAGTATCGAGCAAAGTAATTATTATTGTTGGTAAAGTCACCAGAAGTGATCGGCAAAGTCATTATTAGTGGTTACAAAGTCTCCATCAGTGATGAGCAAAGTCACCATTTGTGTTGGTAAAGTAAACATCAATTATCGGTAAAGCCAACATAAGATGGGGCAAAGTCACAATCAGTGATGAGCATAGACAACATAAGTGGAGGCAAAGTCAACATCAGTGTTGAGCAAAGACACCATTTGTGTTGGTAATGTAAACATTAGTGATCGGCAAAGTCTACACAAGTTGGGGCAAAGTCAACATCAGTGATGAGGAATGTCACTATTAGTGGAGGAAAAGTCAACAGAATTGATCAGCAAAGTCAACATCAGTGATGAGCAAAGACACCATTAGTGTTCGTAAAGTCACCATCAGTGAAGGGCAAAGTCAACATAAGTGGGGGCAAAGTCACCATCAGTGATGAGCATAGTCACCATTTTTGTTGGTAAAGTAAACATTAGTGATCGGCAAAGTCTACACAAGTTGGGGCAAAGTCAACATCATTGATGAGTAATCTGACCATTAGTGGAGAAAAAGTCACCAGAAGTGATCAGCAAAGTCAACATCAGTGATGAGCAAAGAAACCATTAGTGTTCGTAAAGTCACCATATGTGAAGGGCAAAGTCAACATAAGTGGGGGCAAAGTCACCATCAGTGATGAGCAATGTCACCATTTGTGTTGGTAAAGTAAACATTAGTGATCGGCAAAGTCAACACAAATGGGGGAAAAATCACCATCAGTGATGAGCATAGCCACCATTAATGGAGGAAAAGTCAACATCAGTGAAGGGCAAAGTCAACATAAGTGGGGGCAAAGTCACCATCAGTGATGAGCATAGACAACATAAGTGGGGGCAAAGTCAAAATTAGTGGGGGAAAAATCACCATCAGTGATCGGCAAAGAAAAAATTTGTGGGTGCAAAGTCACCATCAGTGTCGGTAAAGTCAACATCAGTAATAAGCAAAGTAACCATTAGTGTTCCTAAAGTCACCATAAGTTAAGGGCAAAGTGAATTTAAGTGGGAGCAAAGTCAACATAAGTGGGGGCAAAGTCAACATCATTGATGAGTAATCTGACCATTAGTGGAGGAAAAGTCACCAGAAGTGATCAGCAAAGTCAACATCAGTGATGAGCAAAGAAACCATTAGTGTTCGTAAAGTCACCATATGTGAAGGGCAAAGTCAACATAAGTGAGGGCAAAGTCACCATCAGTGATAAGCAATGTCACCATTTGTGTTGGTAAAGTAAACATTAGTGATCGGCAAAGTCAACACAAATGGGGGAAAAATCACCATCAGTGATGAGCAAAGTCACCATCATTGTCGGTAAAGTCACCATCAGTAATGAGCATAGTTATTATTAGTGTTGGCAAAGTCACTCTCAGTGATGAGCAAAGCCACCATTAATGGAGGAAAAGTCACCATCAGTGAAGGGCAAAGTCAACATAAGTGGGGGCAAAGTCACCATCAGTGATGAGCATTGTCAGCATTAAATGGAGGAAAAGTCACCATCAGTGAAGGACAAAGTCAACATAAGTGGGGGCAAAGTCAAAATTAGTGGGGGAAAAATCACCATCAGTGATCGGCAAAGAAAAAATTTGTGGGTGCAAAGTCACCATCAGTGTCGGTAAAGTCAACATCAGTAATAAGCAAAGTAACCATTAGTGTTCTTAAAAACACCATAAGTTAAGGGCAAAGTGAATTTAAGTGGGAGCAAAGTCTACACAAGTTGGGGCAAGGCAACATCAGTGATGAGTAATGTCACTATTAGTGGGGGAAAAGTCACCAGAATTGATCAGCAAAGTCAACATCAGTGATGAGCAAAGACACCATTAGTGTTCGTAGAGTCACCATCAGTGATGAGCAAAGTCACTTTTAGTGTTCTTAAAGTCACCATAAGTGAAGGGCAAAGTCAACATAAGTGGGGGCAAAGTCACCATCAGTGATGAGCATAGTCACCATTTGTGTTGGTAAAGTAAACATTAGTGATCGGCAAAGTCAACACAAATGGGGGAAAAATCACCATCAGTGTAAGCAAAGTCACCATTTGTGTTGGTAAAGTCACCATCCGTGATCGGCAAAGAAATAATTAGTGGGGGCAAAGTCACCATCAGTAATGAGCAAAGTAATTATTAGTGTTGGCAAAGTCACTCTCAGTGATCGGCATAGAAATTATTTGTTGGGGCAAAGTCTCCATCAGTGATGAGCATAGTCACCATTAATGGAGGAAAAGTCAACATCAGTGAAGGGCAAAGTCAACATAAGTGGGGGCAAAGTCACCATCAGTGATGAGCATAGTCAGCATTAATGGAGGAAAAGTCACCATCAGTGAAGGACAAAGTCAACATAAGTGGGGGCAAAGTCAACATCAGTGTTGATCATAGCCACCATTAATGGAGGAAAAGTCAACATCAATGAAGGCTAAAGTCAACATAAGTGGGGGCAAAGTCACCATCAGTGATGAGCATAGTCAGCATTAATGGAGGAAAAGTCACCATCAGTGAAGGACAAAGTCCACATAAATGGGGGCAAGGTCACCATCAGTGATAAGCATAGTCACCATTAATGGAGGGAAAGTCAACATCAGTGAAGGGCAAAGTCAACATAAGTGGGGGCAAAGTCACCATCAGTGATAAGCATAGTCAGCATTAATGGAGGAAAAGTCACCATCAGTGAAGGACAAAGTCAACATAAGTGGGGGCAAAGTCACCATCAGTAATGAGCATAGCCACCATTAATGGAGGAAAAGTCAACATCAGTGAAGGGCAAAGTCAACATAAGTGGGGGCAAAGTCACCATCAGTGATGAGCATAGTCAGCATTAATGGAGGAAAAGTCACCATCAGTGAAGGACAAAGTCAACATAAGTGGGGGCAAAGTCAACATCAGTGTTGATCATAGCCACCATTAATGGAGGAAAAGTCACCATCAGTGAAGGACAAAGTCAACATAAATGGGGGCAAGGTAACCATCAGTGATAAGCATAGTCACCATTAATGGAGGGAAAGTCAACATCAGTGAAGGGCAAAGTCAACATAATTGGGGTCAAAGTCACCATCAGTGATGAGCATAGTCAGCATTAATGGAGGAAAAGTCACCATCAGTGAAGGACAAAGTCAACATAAGTGGGGGCAAAGTCACCATCAGTGATGAGCATAGCCACCATTAATGGAGGAAAAGTCAACATCAGTGAAGGGCAAAGTCAACATAAGTGGGGGCAAAGTCACCATAAGTGATGAGCATAGTCAGCATTAATGGAGGAAAAGTCACCATCAGTGAAGGACAAAGTCAACATAAGTGGGGGCAAAGTCACCATCAGTGATGAGCATAGCCACCATTAATGGAGGAAAAGTCAACATCAGTGATGGGCAAAGTCAACATAAGTGGATGCAAAGTCACCATCAGTGATGAGCATAGTCAGCATTAATGGAGGAAAAGTCACCATCAGTGAAGGACAAAGTCAACATATGTGGGGGCAAAGTCACCATCAGTGATGAGCATAGTCAGCATTAATGGAGGAAAAGTCAACATCAGTGAAGGGCAAAGTCAACATAAGTGGGGGCAAAGTCACCATCAGTGATGAGCATAGTCAGCATTAATGGAGGAAAAGTCACCATCAGAGAAGGACAAAGTCAACATAAGTGGGGGCAAAGTCAACATCAGTGTTGATCATAGCCACCATTAATGGAGGAAAAGTCACCATCAGTGAAGGACAAAGTCAACATAAGTGGGGGCAAAGACACCATCAGTGATGAGCATAGCCACCATTAATGGAAAAAAAGTCAACATCAGTGAAGGGCAAAGTCAACATAAGTGGATGCAAAGTCACCATCTGTGATGAGCATAGTCAGCATTAATGGAGGAAAAGTCAACATCAGTGAAGGGCAAAGTCAACATAAGTGGGGGCAAAGTCACCATCAGTGATGAGCATAGTCAGCATTAATGGAGGAAAAGTCACCATCAGTGAAGGACAAAGTCAACATAAGTGGGGGCAAAGTCAACATCAGTGTTGATCATAGCCACCATTAATGGAGGAAAAGTCAACATCAATGAAGGCTAAAGTCAACAAAAGTGGGGGCAAAGTCACCATCAGTGATGAGCATAGTCAGCATTAATGGAGGAAAAGTCACCATCAGTGAAGGACAAAGTCAACATAAATGGGGGCAAGGTCACCATCAGTGATAAGCATAGTCACCATTAATGGAGGGAAAGTCAACATCAGTGAAGGGCAAAGTCAACATAAGTGGGGGCAAAGTCACCATCAGTGATGAGCATAGTCAGCATTAATGGAGGAAAAGTCACCATCAGTGAAGGACAAAGTCAACATAAGTGGGGGCAAAGTCACCATCAGTGATGAGCATAGCCACCATTAATGGAGGAAAAGTCAACATCAGTGAAGGGCAAAGTCAACATAAGTGGGGGCAAAGTCACCATCAGTGATGAGCATAGTCAGCATTAATGGAGGAAAAGTCACCATCAGTGAAGGACAAAGTCAACATAAGTGGGGGCAAAGTCAACATCAGTGTTGATCATAGCCACCATTAATGGAGGAAAAGTCAACATCAATGAAGGCTAAAGTCAACATAAGTGGGGGCAAAGTCACCATCAGTGATGAGCATAGTCAGCATTAATGGAGGAAAAGTCACCATCAGTGAAGGACAAAGTCAACATAAATGGGGGCAAAGTCACCATCAGTGATGAGCATAGTCACCATTAATGGAGGAAAAGTCACCATCAGTGAAGGACAAAGTCAACATAAGTGGGGGCAAAGTCACCATCAGTGATGAGCATAGCCACCATTAATGGAAAAAAAGTCAACATCAGTGAAGGGCAAAGTCAACATAAGTGGATGCAAAGTCACCATCAGTGATGAGCATAGTCAGCATTAATGGAGGAAAAGTCAACATCAGTGAAGGGCAAAGTCAACATAAGTGGGGGCAAAGTCACCATCAGTGATGAGCATAGTCAGCATTAATGGAGGAAAAGTCACCATCAGTGAAGGACAAAGTCAACATAAGTGGGGGCAAAGTCAACATCAGTGTTGATCATAGCCACCATTAATGGAGGAAAAGCCAACATCAATGAAGGCTAAAGTCAACATAAGTGGGGGCAAAGTCACCATCAGTGATGAGCATAGTCAGCATTAATGGAGGAAAAGTCACCATCAGTGAAGGACAAAGTCAACATAAATGGGGGCAAAGTCAACATCAGTGTTGATCATAGCCACCATTAATGGAGGAAAAGTCAACATCAATGAAGGCTAAAGTCAACATAAGTGGGGGCAAAGTCACCATCAGTGATAAGCATAGTCACCATTAATGGAGGGAAAGTCAACATCAGTGAAGGGCAAAGTCAACATAAGTGGGGGCAAAGTCACCATCAGTGATGAGCATAGTCAGCATTAATGGAGGAAAAGTAACCATCAGTGAAGGACAAAGTCAACATAAGTGGGGGCAAAGTCACCATCAGTGATGAGCATAGCCACCATTAATGGAGGAAAAGTCAACATCAGTGAAGGGCAAAGTCAACATAAGTGGGGGCAAAGTCACCATCAGTGATGAGCATAGTCAGCATTAATGGAGGAAAAGTCACCATCAGTGAAGGACAAAGTCAACATAAGTGGGGGCAAAGTCAACATCAGTGTTGATCATAGCCACCATTAATGGAGGAAAAGTCAACATCAATGAAGGCTAAAGTCAACATAAGTGGGGGCAAAGTCACCATCAGTGATGAGCATAGTCAGCATTAATGGAGGAAAAGTCACCATCAGTGAAGGACAAAGTCAACATAAATGGGGGCAAGGTCACCATCAGTGATAAGCATAGTCACCATTAATGGAGGGAAAGTCAACATCAGTGAAGGGCAAAGTCAACATAATTGGGGTCAAAGTCACCATCAGTGATGAGCATAGTCAGCATTAATGGAGGAAAAGTCACCATCAGTGTAGGACAAAGTCAACATAAGTGGGGGCAAAGTCACCATCAGTGATGAGCATAGCCACCATTAATGGAGGAAAAGTCAACATCAGTGAAGGGCAAAGTCAACATAAGTGGGGGCAAAGTCACAATAAGTGATGAGCATAGTCAGCATTAATGGAGGAAAAGTCACCATCAGTGAAGGACAAAGTCAACATAAGTGGGGGCAAAGTCACCATCAGTGATGAGCATAGCCACCATTAATGGAGGAAAAGTCAACATCAGTGAAGGGCAAAGTCAACATAAGTGGGGGCAAAGTCACCATCAGTGATGAGCATAGTCAGCATTAATGGAGGAAAAGTCACCATCAGTGAAGGACAAAGTCAACATAAGTGGGGGCAAAGTCAACATCAGTGTTGATCATAGCCACCATTAATGGAGGAAAAGTCAACATCAATGAAGGCTAAAGTCAACATAAGTGGGGGCAAAGTCACCATCAGTGATGAGCATAGTCAGCATTAATGGAGGAAAAGTCACCATCAGTGAAGGACAAAGTCAACGTAAATGGATGCAAAGTCACCATCAGTGATAAGCATAGTCACCATTAATGGAGGGAAAGTCAACATCAGTGAAGGGCAAAGTCAACATAATTGGGGTCAAAGTCACCATCAGTGATGAGCATAGTCAGCATTAATGGAGGAAAAGTCACCATCAGTGTAGGACAAAGTCAACATAAGTGGGGGCAAAGTCACCATCAGTGATGAGCATAGCCACCATTAATGGAGGAAAAGTCAACATCAGTGAAGGGCAAAGTCAACATAAGTGGGGGCAAAGTCACAATAAGTGATGAGCATAGTCAGCATTAATGGAGGAAAAGTCACCATCAGTGAAGGACAAAGTCAACATAAGTGGGGGCAAAGTCACCATCAGTGATGAGCATAGCCACCATTAATGGAGGAAAAGTCAACATCAGTGAAGGGCAAAGTCAACATAAGTGGGGGCAAAGTCACCATCAGTGATGAGCATAGTCAGCATTAATGGAGGAAAAGTCACCATCAGTGAAGGACAAAGTCAACATAAGTGGGGGCAAAGTCAACATCAGTGTTGATCATAGCCACCATTAATGGAGGAAAAGTCAACATCAATGAAGGCTAAAGTCAACATAAGTGGGGGCAAAGTCACCATCAGTGATGAGCATAGTCAGCATTAATGGAGGAAAAGTCACCATCAGTGAAGGACAAAGTCAACATAAGTGGGGGCAAAGTCACCATCAGTGATGAGCATAGACAACATAAGTGGGGGCAAAGTCACCATCAGTGATGAGCAAAGTCACTATTTGTGTTGGTAAAGTAAACATTAGTGATCGGCAAAGTATGCACAAGTGTGGGCAATGTCAATATAAGTGGTGGCAAAGTCAACATCACTGATCGGCAAAGAAATAATTAGTTGGGGCAAAGTCACCATCAGTGATGACCAAAGTAACCATAAGTTATGAGCAAAGACATTATTAGTGTTGTTAAAGTCACCATCAGTGTCGGTAAAGTCAACATCAGTAATAAGCAAAGTAACCATTAGTGTTCTTAAAGTCACCATAAGTTAAGGGCAAAGTGAATTTAAGTGGGGGCAAAGTCAACATAAGTGGGGGCAAAGTCAACATCATTGATGAGTAATCTGACCATTAGTGGAGGAAAAGTCACCAGAAGTGATCAGCAAAGTCAACATCAGTGATGAGCAAAGAAACCATTAGTGTTCGTAAAGTCACCATATGTGAAGGGCAAAGTCAACATAAGTGAGGGCAAAGTCACCATCAGTGATAAGCAATGTCACCATTTGTGTTGGTAAAGTAAACATTAGTGATCGGCAAAGTCAACACAAATGGGGGAAAAATCACCATCAGTGATGAGCAAAGTCACCATCATTGTCGGTAAAGTCACCATCAGTAATGAGCATAGTTATTATTAGTGTTGGCAAAGTCACTCTCAGTGATGAGCAAAGCCACCATTAATGGAGGAAAAGTCACCATCAGTGAAGGGCAAAGTCAACATAAGTGGGGGCAAAGTCACCATCAGTGATGAGCATTGTCAGCATTAAATGGAGGAAAAGTCACCATCAGTGAAGGACAAAGTCAACATAAGTGGGGGCAAAGTCAAAATTAGTGGGGGAAAAATCACCATCAGTGATCGGCAAAGAAAAAATTTGTGGGTGCAAAGTCACCATCAGTGTCGGTAAAGTCAACATCAGTAATAAGCAAAGTAACCATTAGTGTTCTTAAAAACACCATAAGTTAAGGGCAAAGTGAATTTAAGTGGGAGCAAAGTCTACACAAGTTGGGGCAAGGCAACATCAGTGATGAGTAATGTCACTATTAGTGGGGGAAAAGTCACCAGAATTGATCAGCAAAGTCAACATCAGTGATGAGCAAAGACACCATTAGTGTTCGTAGAGTCACCATCAGTGATGAGCAAAGTCACTATTAGTGTTCTTAAAGTCACCATAAGTGAAGGGCAAAGTCAACATAAGTGGGGGCAAAGTCACCATCAGTGATGAGCATAGTCACCATTTGTGTTGGTAAAGTAAACATTAGTGATCGGCAAAGTCAACACAAATGGGGGAAAAATCACCATCAGTGTAAGCAAAGTCACCATTTGTGTTGGTAAAGTCACCATCCGTGATCGGCAAAGAAATAATTAGTGGGGGCAAAGTCACCATCAGTAATGAGCAAAGTAATTATTAGTGTTGGCAAAGTCACTCTCAGTGATCGGCATAGAAATTATTTGTTGGGGCAAAGTCTCCATCAGTGATGAGCATAGTCACCATTAATGGAGGAAAAGTCAACATCAGTGAAGGGCAAAGTCAACATAAGTGGGGGCAAAGTCACCATCAGTGATGAGCATAGTCAGCATTAATGGAGGAAAAGTCACCATCAGTGAAGGACAAAGTCAACATAAGTGGGGGCAAAGTCAACATCAGTGTTGATCATAGCCACCATTAATGGAGGAAAAGTCAACATCAATGAAGGCTAAAGTCAACATAAGTGGGGGCAAAGTCACCATCAGTGATGAGCATAGTCAGCATTAATGGAGGAAAAGTCACCATCAGTGAAGGACAAAGTCCACATAAATGGGGGCAAGGTCACCATCAGTGATAAGCATAGTCACCATTAATGGAGGGAAAGTCAACATCAGTGAAGGGCAAAGTCAACATAAGTGGGGGCAAAGTCACCATCAGTGATGAGCATAGTCAGCATTAATGGAGGAAAAGTCACCATCAGTGAAGGACAAAGTCAACATAAGTGGGGGCAAAGTCACCATCAGTAATGAGCATAGCCACCATTAATGGAGGAAAAGTCAACATCAGTGAAGGGCAAAGTCAACATAAGTGGGGGCAAAGTCACCATCAGTGATGAGCATAGTCAGCATTAATGGAGGAAAAGTCACCATCAGTGAAGGACAAAGTCAACATAAGTGGGGGCAAAGTCAACATCAGTGTTGATCATAGCCACCATTAATGGAGGAAAAGTCACCATCAGTGAAGGACAAAGTCAACATAAATGGGGGCAAGGTAACCATCAGTGATAAGCATAGTCACCATTAATGGAGGGAAAGTCAACATCAGTGAAGGGCAAAGTCAACATAATTGGGGTCAAAGTCACCATCAGTGATGAGCATAGTCAGCATTAATGGAGGAAAAGTCACCATCAGTGAAGGACAAAGTCAACATAAGTGGGGGCAAAGTCACCATCAGTGATGAGCATAGCCACCATTAATGGAGGAAAAGTCAACATCAGTGAAGGGCAAAGTCAACATAAGTGGGGGCAAAGTCACCATAAGTGATGAGCATAGTCAGCATTAATGGAGGAAAAGTCACCATCAGTGAAGGACAAAGTCAACATAAGTGGGGGCAAAGTCACCATCAGTGATGAGCATAGCCACCATTAATGGAGGAAAAGTCAACATCAGTGAAGGGCAAAGTCAACATAAGTGGATGCAAAGTCACCATCAGTGATGAGCATAGTCAGCATTAATGGAGGAAAAGTCACCATCAGTGAAGGACAAAGTCAACATATGTGGGGGCAAAGTCACCATCAGTGATGAGCATAGTCAGCATTAATGGAGGAAAAGTCAACATCAGTGAAGGCTAAAGTCAACATAAGTGGGGGCAAAGTCACCATCAGTGATGAGCATAGTCAGCATTAATGGAGGAAAAGTCACCATCAGAGAAGGACAAAGTCAACATAAGTGGGGGCAAAGTCAACATCAGTGTTGATCATAGCCACCATTAATGGAGGAAAAGTCACCATCAGTGAAGGACAAAGTCAACATAAGTGGGGGCAAAGTCACCATCAGTGATGAGCATAGTCAGCATTAATAGAGGAAAAGTCACCATCAGTGAAGGACAAAGTCAACATAAGTGGGGGCAAAGTCACCATCAGTGATGAGCATAGCCACCATTAATGGAGGAAAAGTCAACATCAGTGAAGGGCAAAGTCAACATAAGTGGGGGCAAAGTCACCATCAGTGATGAGCATAGTCAGCATTAATGGAGGAAAAGTCACCATCAGTGAAGGACAAAGTCAACATAAGTGGGGGCAAAGTCAACATCAGTGTTGATCATAGCCACCATTAATGGAGGAAAAGTCAACATCAATGAAGGCTAAAGTCAACATAAGTGGGGGCAAAGTCACCATCAGTGATGAGCATAGTCAGCATTAATGGAGGAAAAGTCACCATCAGTGAAGGACAAAGTCAACATAAATGGGGGCAAGGTCACCATCAGTGATAAGCATAGTCACCATTAATGGAGGGAAAGTCAACATCAGTGAAGGGCAAAGTCAACATAAGTGGGGGCAAAGTCACCATCAGTGATGAGCATAGTCAGCATTAATAGAGGAAAAGTCACCATCAGTGAAGGACAAAGTCAACATAAGTGGGGGCAAAGTCACCATCAGTGATGAGCATAGCCACCATTAATGGAGGAAAAGTCAACATCAGTGAAGGGCAAAGTCAACATAAGTGGGGGCAAAGTCACCATCAGTGATGAGCATAGTCAGCATTAATGGAGGAAAAGTCACCATCAGTGAAGGACAAAGTCAACATAAGTGGGGGCAAAGTCAACATCAGTGTTGATCATAGCCACCATTAATGGAGGAAAAGTCAACATCAATGAAGGCTAAAGTCAACATAAGTGGGGGCAAAGTCACCATCAGTGATGAGCATAGTCAGCATTAATGGAGGAAAAGTCACCATCAGTGAAGGACAAAGTCAACATAAATGGGGGCAAAGTCACCATCAGTGATGAGCATAGTCACCATTAATGGAGGAAAAGTCACCATCAGTGAAGGACAAAGTCAACATAAGTGGGGGCAAAGTCACCATCAGTGATGAGCATAGCCACCATTAATGGAAAAAAAGTCAACATCAGTGAAGGGCAAAGTCAACATAAGTGGATGCAAAGTCACCATCAGTGATGAGCATAGTCAGCATTAATGGAGGAAAAGTCAACATCAGTGAAGGGCAAAGTCAACATAAGTGGGGGCAAAGTCACCATCAGTGATGAGCATAGTCAGCATTAATGGAGGAAAAGTCACCATCAGTGAAGGACAAAGTCAACATAAGTGGGGGCAAAGTCAACATCAGTGTTGATCATAGCCACCATTAATGGAGGAAAAGTCAACATCAATGAAGGCTAAAGTCAACATAAGTGGGGGCAAAGTCACCATCAGTGATGAGCATAGTCAGCATTAATGGAGGAAAAGTCACCATCAGTGAAGGACAAAGTCAACATAAATGGGGGCAAAGTCAACATCAGTGTTGATCATAGCCACCATTAATGGAGGAAAAGTCAACATCAATGAAGGCTAAAGTCAACATAAGTGGGGGCAAAGTCACCATCAGTGATAAGCATAGTCACCATTAATGGAGGGAAAGTCAACATCAGTGAAGGGCAAAGTCAACATAAGTGGGGGCAAAGTCACCATCAGTGATGAGCATAGTCAGCATTAATGGAGGAAAAGTAACCATCAGTGAAGGACAAAGTCAACATAAGTGGGGGCAAAGTCACCATCAGTGATGAGCATAGCCACCATTAATGGAGGAAAAGTCAACATCAGTGAAGGGCAAAGTCAACATAAGTGGGGGCAAAGTCACCATCAGTGATGAGCATAGTCAGCATTAATGGAGGAAAAGTCACCATCAGTGAAGGACAAAGTCAACATAAGTGGGGGCAAAGTCAACATCAGTGTTGATCATAGCCACCATTAATGGAGGAAAAGTCAACATCAATGAAGGCTAAAGTCAACATAAGTGGGGGCAAAGTCACCATCAGTGAAGAGCATAGTCAGCATTAATGGAGGAAAAGTCACCATCAGTGAAGGACAAAGTCAACATAAATGGGGGCAAGGTCACCATCAGTGATAAGCATAGTCACCATTAATGGAGGGAAAGTCAACATCAGTGAAGGGCAAAGTCAACATAATTGGGGTCAAAGTCACCATCAGTGATGAGCATAGTCAGCATTAATGGAGGAAAAGTCACCATCAGTGTAGGACAAAGTCAACATAAGTGGGGGCAAAGTCACCATCAGTGATGAGCATAGCCACCATTAATGGAGGAAAAGTCAACATCAGTGAAGGGCAAAGTCAACATAAGTGGGGGCAAAGTCACAATAAGTGATGAGCATAGTCAGCATTAATAGAGGAAAAGTCACCATCAGTGAAGGACAAAGTCAACATAAGTGGGGGCAAAGTCACCATCAGTGATGAGCATAGCCACCATTAATGGAGGAAAAGTCAACATCAGTGAAGGGCAAAGTCAACATAAGTGGGGGCAAAGTCACCATCACTGATGAGCATAGTCAGCATTAATGGAGGAAAAGTCACCATCAGTGAAGGACAAAGTCAACATAAGTGGGGGCAAAGTCAACATCAGTGTTGATCATAGCCACCATTAATGGAGGAAAAGTCAACATCAATGAAGGCTAAAGTCAACATAAGTGGGGGCAAAGTCACCATCAGTGATGAGCATAGTCAGCATTAATGGAGGAAAAGTCACCATCAGTGAAGGACAAAGTCAACATAAGTGGGGGCAAAGTCACCATCAGTGATGAGCATAGACAACATAAGTGGGGGCAAAGTCACCATCAGTGATGAGCAAAGTCACTATTTGTGTTGGTAAAGTAAACATTAGTGATCGGCAAAGTATGCACAAGTGTGGGCAATGTCAATATAAGTGGTGGCAAAGTCAACATCACTGATCGGCAAAGAAATAATTAGTTGGGGCAAAGTCACCATCAGTGATGACCAAAGTAACCATAAGTTATGAGCAAAGACATTATTAGTGTTGTTAAAGTCACCATCAGTGTCGGTAAAGTCAACATCAGTAATAAGCAAAGTAACCATTAGTGTTCTTAAAGTCACCATAAGTTAAGGGCAAAGTGAATTTAAGTGGGGGCAAAGTCAACATAAGTGGGGGCAAAGTCATCATCAGTGATGAGCAAAGTCACCATTTGTGTTGGCAAATTCAACATCAGTGATCGGCAAAGAAATAATTAGTGGTGGCAAAATCACCATCAGTGTCTGTAAAGTCACCATCAGCATTGAGAAAAGTAATTATTATTGTTGGTAACTCACCAGAAGTGATCTGCAAAGTCATAATTTGTGGGGACAAAGTTTCCATCAGTGATGAGCATAGCCACCATTAATGGAGGAAAAGTCACCATCAGTGAAGGACAAAAACAACATAAGTGGGGGCAAAGTCACCATCAGTGATGAGCATAGACAACATTAGTTGCGGCAAAGTCAAAATTAGTGGGGGAAAAATCACCATCAGTGATCGGCAAAGAAAAAATTTGTGGGTGCAAAGTCACCATCAGTGTCGGTAAAGTCAACATCAGTAATAAGCAAAGTAACCATTAGTGTTCTTAAAGTCACCATAAGTTAAGGGCAAAGTGAATTTAAGTGGGAGCAAAGTCAACATAAGTGGGGGCAAAGTCAACATCAGGGTTGAGCAAAGACACCATTTGTGTTGGTAATGTAAACATTAGTGATTGGCAAAGTCTGCACAAGTTGGGGCAAAGTCAACATAAGTGATGAGTAATGTCACTATTAGTGGCGGAAAAGTCACCAGAATTGATCAGCAAAGTCAACATCAGTGATGAGCAAAGACACCATTAGTGTTCGTAAAGTCACCATCAGTGATGAGCAAAGTCACTATTAGTGTTCTTAAAGCCACCATTTGTGAAGGGCAAAGTAAGCATAAGAGGGGGAAAAATCACCATCAGTGTAAGCAAAGTCACCATTTGTGTTGGTAAAGTAAACATTAGTGATCGGCAAAGAAATAATTAGTGGGGGAAAAGTCACCATCAGTAATGAGTAAAGTAATTATTAGTGTTGGCAAAGTCACTCTCAGTGATCGGCATAGAAATTATTTGTTGGGGCAAAGTCTCCATCAGTGATGAGCATAGTCACCATTAATGGAGGGAAAGTCAACATCAGTGAAGGGCAAAGTCAACATAAGTAGGGTCAAAGTCACCATCAGTGATGAGCATAGTCAGCATTAATGGAGGAAAAGTCACCATCAGTGAAGGAAAAGGCCAAAATAAGTGGGGGCAAAGTCAACATCATTGATGAGTAATGTCACCATTAGTGGAGGAAAAGTCACCAGAAGTGATCAGCAAAGTCAACATCAGTGATGAGCAAAGACACCATTAGTGTTCGTAAAGTCACCATAAGTGAAGGGCAAAGTCAACATAAGTGGGGGCAAAGTCACCATCAGTGATGAGCAATGTCACCATTTGTGTTGGTAAAGTAAACATTAGTGATCGGAAAAGTCAACACAAATGGGGGAAAAATCACCATTAGTGATGAGCAAAGTCACCATCATTGTCGGTAAAGTCACCATCAGTAATGAGCATAGTTATCATTAGTGTTGGCAAAGTCACTCTCAGTGATCGGCATAGAAATTATTTGTTGGGGCAAAGTCTCCATCAGTGATGAGTATAGCCACCATTTATGGAGGAAAAGTCAACATCAGTGATGAGCATAGACAACATAAGTGGGGGCAAAGTCACCATCAGTGATGAGCAAAGTCACTATTTGTGTTGGTAAAGTAAACATTAGTGATCGGCAAAGTCTGAACAAGTGTGGGCAATGTCAATATAAGTGGTGGCAAAGTCACCATCAATATCGACCAAAGTAATTATTATTGTTGGTAAAGTCACCAGAAGTGATCGGCAAAGTCATTATTAGTTGGTACAAAGTCTCCATCAGTGATGAGCAAAGTCACCATTTGTGTTGGTCAAGAAAACATCAATTATCGGTAAAGTCAACATAAGTTGGGGCAAAGTCACCATCAGTGATGACCAACGTAACCATAAGTTATGAGCAAAGAAATTATTAGTGTTGTTAAAGTCCCCATAAGTGACCGGCAAAGTCAAAATTAGTGGGGGCAAAATCACCATCAGTGATCGGCAAAGAAAAAATTTGTGGGTGCAAAGTCACCATCAGTGTCGGTAAAGTCAACATCAGTAATAAGCATAGTAACCATTAGTGTTCTTAAAGTCACCATAAGTTAAGGGCAAAGTGAATTTAAGTGGGAGCAAAGTCAACATAAGTGGGGGCAAAGTCAACATCAGTGTTGAGCAAAGACACCATTTTTGTTGGTAAAGTAAACATTAGTGATCGGCAAAGTCTACACAAGTTGGGGCAATGTCAATATAAGTGGTGGCAAAGTCAACATCACTGATCGGCAAAGAAATAATTAGTGGTGGCAAAGTCACCATCAGTATCGAGCAAAGTAATTATTATTGTTGGTAAAGTCACCAGAAGTGATCGGCAAAGTCATTATTAGTGGTTACAAAGTCTCCATCAGTGATGAGCAAAGTCACCATTTGTGTTGGTAAAGGAAACATCAATTATCGGTAAAGCCAACATAAGATGGGGCAAAGTCACAATCAGTGATGAGCATAGACAACATAAGTGGAGGCAAAGTCAACATCAGTGTTGACAAAGACACCATTTGTGTTGGTAATGTAAACATTAGTGATCGGCAAAGTCTACACAAGTTGGGGCAAAGTCAACATCAGTGATGAGGAATGTCACTATTAGTGGAGGAAAAGTCAACAGAATTGATCAGCAAAGTCAACATCAGTGATGAGCAAAGACACCATTAGTGATGAGCATAGTCGCCATTTGTGTTGGTAAAGTAAACATTAGTGATCGGCAAAGTCAACACAAATGGGGGAAAAATCACCATCAGTGTAAGCAAAGTCACCATTTGTGTTGGTAAAGTCACCATCCGTGATCGGCAAAGAAATAATTAGTGGGGGCAAAGTCACCATCAGTAATGAGCAAAGTAATTATTAGTGTTGGCAAAGTCACTCTCAGTGATCGGCATAGAAATTATTTGTTGGGGCAAAGTCTCCATTAGTGATGAGCAAAGTCACCATTAATGGAGGGAAAGTCAACATAAGTGAAGGGCAAAGTCAACATAAGTGGGGTCAAAGTCACCATCATTGATGAGCATAGTCAGCATTAATGGAGGAAAAGTCACCATCAGTGAAGGACAAAGTCAACATAAGTGGGGGCAAAGTCAACATCATTGATGAGTAATGTCACCATTAGTGGAGGAAAAGTCACCAGAAGTGATCAGCAAAGTCAACATCAGTGATGAGCAAAGACACCATTAGTGTTCGTAAAGTCACCATCAGTGATAACCAAAGTAACCACAAGTTATGAGCAAAGAAATTATTAGTGTTGTTAAAATCACCATCAGTGATCGGCAAAGAAAAAATTTGTGGGTGCAAAGTCACCATCAGTGTCGGTTAAGTCAACATCAGTAATAAGCAAAGTAACCATTAGTGTTCTTAAAGTCACCATAAGTTAAGGGCAAAGTGAATTTAAGTGGGAGCAAAGTCAACATAAGTGGGGGCAAAGTCAACATCAGTGTTGAGCAAAGACACCATTTTTGTTGGTAAAGTAAACATTTGTGATCGGCAAAGTCTACACAAGTTGGGGCAAAGTCAACATCATTGATGAGCAAAGAAACCATTAGTGTTCGTAAAGTCACCATATGTGAAAGGCAAAGTCAACATAAGTGGGGGCAAAGTCACCATCAGTGATGAGCAATGTCACCATTTGTGTTGGTAAAGTAAACATTAGTGATCGGCAAAGTCAACACAAATGGAGGAAAAATCACCATCAGTGATGAGCAAAGTCACCATCATTGTCGGTAAAGTCACCATCAGTAATGAGCATAGTTATTATTAGTGTTGGCAAAGTAACTCTCAGTGATGAGCATAGCCACCATTAATGGAGGAAAAGTCAACATCAGTGAAGGGCAAAGTCAACATAAGTGGGGGCAAAGTCACCATCAGTGATGAGCATAGACAACATAAGTGGGGGCAAAGTCAAAATTAGTGGGGGAAAAATCACCATCAGTGATCGGCAAAGAAAAAATTTGTGGGTGCAAAGTCACCATCTGTGTCGGTAAAGTCTACATCAGTAATAAGCAAAGTAACCATTAGTGTTCTTTAAGTCACCATAAGTTAAGGGCAAAGTGAATTTAAGTGGGAGCAAAGTCAACATAAGTGGGGGCAAGGTCAACATCAGTGTTGAGCAAAGACACCATTTTTGTTGGTAAAGTAAACATTAGTGATCGGCAAAGTCTACACAAGTTGGGGCAAAGTCAACATCATTGATGAGTAATCTGACCATTAGTGGAGTAAAAGTCACCAGAAGTGATCAGCAAAGTCAACATCAGTGATGAGCAAAGAAACCATTAGTGTTCGTAAAGTCACCATATGTGAAGGGCAAAGTCAACATAAGTGGGGGCAAAGTCACCATCAGTGATGAGCAATGTCACCATTTGTGTTGGTAAAGTAAACATTAGTGATCGGCAAAGTCAACACAAATGGGGGAAAAATCACCATCAGTGATGAGCAAAGTCACCATCATTGTCGGTAAAGTCACCATCAGTAATGAGCATAGTTATTATTAGTGTTGGCAAAGTAACTCTCAGTGATGAGCATAGCCACCATTAATGGAGGAAAAGTCAACATCAGTGAAGGGCAAAGTCAACATAAGTGGGGGCAAAGTCACCATCAGTGATGAGCATAGACAACATAAGTGGGGGCAAAGTCAAAATTAGTGGGGGAAAAATCACCATCAGTGATCGGCAAAGAAAAAATTTGTGGGTGCAAAGTCACCATCAGTGACTGTAAAGTCAACATCAGTAATAAGCAAAGTAACCATTAGTGTTCTTAAAGTCACCATAAGTTAAGGGCAAAGTGAATTTAAGTGGGAGCAAAGTCAACATAAGTGGGGGCAAAGTCAACATCAGTGTTGAGCAAAGACACCATTTTTGTTGGTAAAGTAAACATTAGTGATCGGCAAAGTCTACACAAGTTGGGGCAAAGTCAACATCATTGATGAGTAATCTGACCATTAGTGGAGTAAAAGTCACCAGAAGTGATCAGCAAAGTCAACATCAGTGATGAGCAAAGAAACCATTAGTGTTCGTAAAGTCACCATATGTGAAGGGCAAAGTCAACATAAGTGGGGGCAAAGTCACCATCAGTGATGAGCAATGTCACGATTTGTGTTGGTAAAGTAAACATTAGTGATCGGCAAAGTCAACACAAATGGGGGAAAAATCACCATCAGTGATGAGCATAGCCACCATTAATGGAGGAAAAGTCAACATTAAGGGCAAAGTCAACATAAGTGGGGGCAAAGTCACCATCAGTGATGAGCATAGACAACATAAGTGGGGGCAAAGTCAAAATTAGTGGGGGAAAAATCACCATCAGTGATCGGCAAAGAAAAAATTTGTGGGTGCAAAGTCACCAACAGTGTCGGTAAAGTCAACATCAGTAATAAGCAAAGTAACCATTAGTGTTCTTAAAGTCACCATAAGTTAAGGGCAAAGTGAATTTAAGTGGGAGCAAAGTCAACATAAGTGGGGGCAAAGTCAACATCATTGATGAGTAATCTGACCATTAGTGGAGGAAAAGTCACCAGAAGTGATCAGCAAAGTCAACATCAGTGATGAGCAAAGACACCATTAGTGTTCGTAAAGTCACCATAAGTGAAGGGCAAAGTCAACATAAGTGGGGGCAAAGTCACCATCAGTGATGAGCAATGTCACCATTTGTGTTGGTAAAGTAAACATTAGTGATCGGAAAAGTCAACACAAATGGGGGAAAAATCACCATCAGTGATGAGCAAAGTCACCATCATTGTCGGTAAAGTCACCATCAGTAATGAGCATAGTTATCATTAGTGTTGGCAAAGTCACTCTCAGTGATGAGCATAGCCACCATTAATGGAGGATAAGTCAACATCAGTGAAGGGCAAAGTCAACATAAGTGGGGGCAAAGTCAACATCATTGATGAGTAATGTCACCATTAGTGGAGGAAAAGTCACCAGAAGTGATCAGCAAAGTAAACATCAGTGATGAGCAAAGACACCATTAGTGTTCGTAAAGTCACCATCAGTGATAACCAAAGTAACCACAAGTTATGAGCAAAGAAAATTATTAGTGTTGTTAAAATCACCATCAGTGATCGGCAAAGAAAAAATTTGTGGGTGCAAAGTCACCATCAGTGTCGGTTAAGTCAACATCAGTAATAAGCAAAGTAACCATTAGTGTTCTTAAAGTCACCATAAGTTAAGGGCAAAGTGAATTTAAGTGGGAGCAAAGTCAACATAAGTGGGGGCAAAGTCAACATCAGTGTTGAGCAAAGACACCATTTTTGTTGGTAAAGTAAACATTAGTGATCGGCAAAGTCTACACAAGTTGGGGCAAAGTCAACATCATTGATGAGCAAAGAAACCATTAGTGTTCGTAAAGTCACCATATGTGAAGGGCAAAGTCAACATAAGTGGGGGCAAAGTCACCATCAGTGATGAGCAATGTCACCATTTGTGTTGGTAAAGTAAACATTAGTGATCGGCAAAGTCAACACAAATGGAGGAAAAATCACCATCAGTGATGAGCAAAGTCACCATCATTGTCGGTAAAGTCACCATCAGTAATGAGCATAGTTATTATTAGTGTTGGCAAAGTGACTCTCAGTGATGAGCATAGCCACCATTAATGGAGGAAAAGTCAACATCAGTGAAGGGCAAAGTCAACATAAGTGGGGGCAAAGTCACCATCAGTGATGAACATAGACAACATAAGTGGGGGCAAAGTCAAAATTAGTGGGGGAAAAATCACCATCAGTGATCGGCAAAGAAAAAATTTGTGGGTGCAAAGTCACCATCTGTGTCGGTAAAGTCTACATCAGTAATAAGCAAAGTAACCATTAGTGTTCTTTAAGTCACCATAAGTTAAGGGCAAAGTGAATTTAAGTGGGAGCAAAGTCAACATAAGTGGGGGCAAAGTCAACATCAGTGTTGAGCAAAGACACCATTTTTGTTGGTAAAGTAAACATTAGTGATCGGCAAAGTCTACACAAGTTGGGGCAAAGTCAACATCATTGATGAGTAATCTGACCATTAGTGGAGTAAAAGTCACCAGAAGTGATCAGCAAAGTCAACATCAGTGATGAGCAAAGAAACCATTAGTGTTCGTAAAGTCACCATATGTGAAGGGCAAAGTCAACATAAGTGGGGGCAAAGTCACCATCAGTGATGAGCAATGTCACCATTTGTGTTGGTAAAGTAAACATTAGTGATCGGCAAAGTCAACACAAATGGGGAAAAAATCACCATCAGTGATGAGCAAAGTCACCATCATTGTCGGTAAAGTCACCATCAGTAATGAGCATAGTTATTATTAGTGTTGGCAAAGTAACTCTCAGTGATGAGCATAGCCACCATTAATGGAGGAAAAGTCAACATCAGTGAAGGGCAAAGTCAACATAAGTGGGGGCAAAGTCACCATCAGTGATGAGCATAGACAACATAAGTGGGGGCAAAGTCAAAATTAGTGGGGGAAAAATCACCATCAGTGATCGGCAAAGAAAAAATTTGTGGGTGCAAAGTCACCATCAGTGTCGGTAAAGTCAACATCAGTAATAAGCAAAGTAACCATTAGTGTTCTTAAAGTCACCATAAGTTAAGGGCAAAGTGAATTTAAGTGGGAGCAAAGTCAACATAAGTGGGGGCAAAGTCAACATCAGTGTTGAGCAAAGACACCATTTTTGTTGGTAAAGTAAACATTAGTGATCGGCAAAGTCTACACAAGTTGGGGCAAAGTCAACATCATTGATGAGTAATCTGACCATTAGTGGAGTAAAAGTCACCAGAAGTGATCAGCAAAGTCAACATCAGTGATGAGCAAAGAAACCATTAGTGTTCGTAAAGTCACCATATGTGAAGGGCAAAGTCAACATAAGTGGGGGCAAAGTCACCATCAGTGATGAGCAATGTCACCATTTGTGTTGGTAAAGTAAACATAAGTGATCGGCAAAGTCAACACAAATGGGGGAAAAATCACCATCAGTGATGAGCATAGCCACCATTAATGGAGGAAAAGTCAACATTTAGGGCAAAGTCAACATAAGTGGGGGCAAAGTCACCATCAGTGATGAGCATAGACAACATAAGTGGGGGCAAAGTCAAAATTAGTGGGGGAAAAATCACCATCAGTGATCGGCAAAGAAAAATTTGTGGGTGCAAAGTCACCATCAGTGTCGGTAAAGTCAACATCAGTAATAAGCAAAGTAACCATTAGTGTTCTTAAAGTCACCATAAGTTAAGGGCAAAGTGAATTTAAGTGGGAGCAAAGTCAACATAAGTGGGGGCAAAGTCAACATCATTGATGAGTAATCTGACCATTAGTGGAGGAAAAGTCACCAGAAGTGATCAGCAAAGTCAACATCAGTGATGAGCAAAGAAACCATTAGTGTTCGTAAAGTCACCATATGTGAAGGGCAAAGTCAACATAAGTGAGGGCAAAGTCACCATCAGTGATAAGCAATGTCACCATTTGTGTTGGTAAAGTAAACATTAGTGATCGGCAAAGTCAACACAAATGGGGGAAAAATCACCATCAGTGATGAGCAAAGTCACCATCATTGTCGGTAAAGTCACCATCAGTAATAAGCATAGTTATTATTAGTGTTGGCAAAGTCACTCTCAGTGATGAGCATAGCCACCATTAATGGAGGAAAAGTCAACATCAGTGAAGGGCAAAGTCAACATAAGTGGGGGCAAAGTCACCATCAGTGATGAGCATTGTCAGCATTAATGGAGGAAAAGTCACCATCAGTGATGGACAAAGTCAACATAAGTGGGGGCAAAGTCAACATCATTGATGAGTAATGTCACCATTAGTGGAGGAAAAGTCACCAGAAGTGATCAGCAAAGTCAAAATCAGTGATGAGCAAAGACACCATTAGTGTTCGTAAAGTCACCATCAGTGATAACCAAAGTAACCACAAGTTATGAGCAAAGAAATTATTAGTGTTGTTAAAATCACCATCAGTGATCGGCAAAGAAAAAATTTGTGGGTGCAAAGTCACCATCAGTGTCGGTTAAGTCAACATCAGTAATAAGCAAAGTAACCATTAGTGTTCTTAAAGTCACCATAAGTTAAGGGCAAAGTGAATTTAAGTGGGAGCAAAGTCAACATAAGTGGGGGCAAAGTCAACATCAGTGTTGAGCAAAGACACCATTTTTGTTGGTAAAGTAAACATTAGTGATCGGCAAAGTCTACACATGTTGGGGCAAAGTCAACATCATTGATGAGCAAAGAAACCATTAGTGTTCGTAAAGTCACCATATGTGAAGGGCAAAGTCAACATAAGTGGGGGCAAAGTAACCATCAGTGATGAGCAATGTCACCATTTGTGTTGGTAAAGTAAACATTAGTGATCGGCAAAGTCAACACAAATGGAGGAAAAATCACCATCAGTGATGAGCAAAGTCACCATCATTGTCGGTAAAGTCACCATCAGTAATGAGCATAGTTATTATTAGTGTTGGCAAAGTAACTCTCAGTGATGAGCATAGCCACCATTAATGGAGGAAAAGTCAACATCAGTGAAGGGCAAAGTCAACATAAGTGGGGGCAAAGTCACCATCAGTGACGAGCATAGACAACATAAGTGGGGGCAAAGTCAAAATTAGTGGGGGAAAAATCACCATCAGTGATCGGCAAAGAAAAAATTTGTGGGTGCAAAGTCACCATCTGTGTCGGTAAAGTCTACATCAGTAATAAGCAAAGTAACCATTAGTGTTCTTAAAGTCATCATAAGTTAAGGGCAAAGTGAATTTAAGTGGGAGCAAAGTCAACATAAGTGGGGGCAAAGTCAACATCAGTGTTGAGCAAAGACACCATTTTTGTTGGTAAAGTAAACATTAGTGATCGGCAAAGTCTACACAAGTTGGGGCAAAGTCAACATCATTGATGAGTAATCTGACCATTAGTGGAGTAAAAGTCACCAGAAGTGATCAGCAAAGGCAACATCAGTGATGAGCAAAGAAACCATTAGTGTTCGTAAAGTCACCATATGTGAAGGGCAAAGTCAACATAAGTGGGGGCAAAGTCACCATCAGTGATGAGCAATGTCACCATTCTGTTGGTAAAGTAAACATTAGTGATCGGCAAAGTCAACACAAATGGGGGAAAAATCACCATCAGTGATGAGCAAAGTCACCATCATTGTCGGTAAAGTCACCATCAGTAATGAGCATAGTTATTATTAGTGTTGGCAAAGTAACTCTCAGTGATGAGCATAGCCACCATTAATGGAGGAAAAGTCAACATCAGTGAAGGGCAAAGTCAACATAAGTGGGGGCAAAGTCACCATCAGTGATGAGCATAGACAACATAAGTGGGGGCAAAGTCAAAATTAGTGGGGGAAAAATCACCATCAGTGATCGGCAAAGAAAAAATTTGTGGGTGCAAAGTCACCATCAGTGTCGGTAAAGTCAACATCAGTAATAAGCAAAGTAACCATTAGTGTTCTTAAAGTCACCATAAGTTAAGGGCAAAGTGAATTTAAGTGGGAGCAAAGTCAACATAAGTGGTGGCAAAGTCAACATCAGTGTTGAGCAAAGACACCATTTTTGTTGGTAAAGTAAACATTAGTGATCGGCAGAGTCTACACAAGTTGGGGCAAAGTCAACATCATTGATGAGTAATCTGACCATTAGTGGAGTAAAAGTCACCAGAAGTGATCAGCAAAGTCAACATCAGTGATGAGCAAAGAAACCATTAGTGTTCGTAAAGTCACCATATGTGAAGGGCAAAGTCAACATAAGTGGGGGCAAAGTCACCATCAGTGATGAGCAATGTCACCATTTGTGTTGGTAAAGTAAACATTAGTGTTCGGCAAAGTCAACACAAATGGGGGAAAAATCACCATCAGTGATGAGCATAGCCACCATTAATGGAGGAAAAAGTCAACATTAAGGGCAAAGTCAACATAAGTGGGGGCAAAGTCACCATCAGTGATGAGCATAGACAACATAAGTGGGGCAAAGTCAAAATTAGTGGGGGAAAAATCACCATCAGTGATCGGCAAAGAAAAAATTTGTGGGTGCAAAGTCACCATCAGTGTCGGTAAAGTCAACATCAGTAATAAGCAAAGTAACCATTAGTGTTCTTAAAGTCACCATAAGTTAAGGGCAAAGTGAATTTAAGTGGGAGCAAAGTCAACATAAGTGGGGGCAAAGTCAACATCATTGATGAGTAATCTGACCATTAGTGGAGGAAAAGTCACCAGAAGTGATCAGCAAGTCAACATCAGTGATGAGCAAAGAAACCATTAGTGTTCGTAAAGTCACCATATGTGAAGGGCAAAGTCAACATAAGTGAGGGCAAAGTCACCATCAGTGATAAGCAATGTCACCATTTGTGTTGGTAAAGTAAACATTAGTGATCGGCAAAGTCAACACAAATGGGGGAAAAATCACCATCAGTGATGAGCAAAGTCACCATCATTGTCGGTAAAGTCACCATCAGTAATGAGCATAGTTATTATTAGTGTTGGCAAAGTCACTCTCAGTGATGAGCATAGCCACCATTAATGGAGGAAAAGTCAACATCAGTGAAGGGCAAAGTCAACATAAGTGGGGGCAAAGTCACCATCAGTGATGAGCATTGTCAGCATTAATGGAGGAAAAGTCACCATCAGTGAAGGACAAAGTCAACATAAGTGGGGGCAAAGTCAAAATTAGTGGGGGAAAAATCATCATCAGTGATCGGCAAAGAAAAAATTGTGGGTGCAAAGTCACCATCAGTGTCGGTAAAGTCAACATCAGTAATAAGCAAAGTAACCATTAGTGTTCTTAAAGTCACCATAAGTTAAGGGCAAAGTGAATTTAAGTGGGAGCAAAGTCACCATCAGTGATGAGCATAGTCAGCATTAATGGAGGAAAAGTCACCATCAGTGAAGGACAAAGTCAACATAAGTGGGGGCAAAGTCACCATCAGTGACGAGCATAGACAACATAAGTGGGGGCAAAGTCAAAATTAGTGGGGGAAAAATCACCATCAGTGATCGGCAAAGAAAAAATTTGTGGGTGCAAAGTCACCATCAGTGTCGGTAAAGTCAACATCAGTAATAAGCAAAGTAACCATTAGTGTTCTTAAAGTCACCATAAGTTAAGGGCAAAGTGAATTTAAGTGGGAGCAAAGTCAACATAAGTGGGGGCAAAGTCAACATCAGTGATGAGCAATGTCACCATTTGTGTTGGTAAAGTAAACATTAGTGTTCGGCAAAGTCAACACAAATGGGGGAAAAATCACCATCAGTGATGAGCATAGCCACCATTAATGGAGGAAAAGTCAACATTAAGGGCAAAGTCAACATAAGTGGGGGCAAAGTCACCATCAGTGATGAGCATAGACAACATAAGTGGGGGCAAAGTCAAAATTAGTGGGGGAAAAATCACCATCAGTGATCGGCAAAGAAAAAATTTGTGGTGCAAAGTCCCCATCAGTGTCGGTAAAGTCAACATCAGTAATAAGCAAAGTAACCATTAGTGTTCTTAAAGTCACCATAAGTTAAGGGCAAAGTGAATTTAAGTGGGAGCAAAGTCAACATAAGTGGGGGCAAAGTCAACATCATTGATGAGTAATCTGACCATTAGTGGAGGAAAAGTCACCAGAAGTGATCAGCAAAGTCAACATCAGTGATGAGCAAAGAAACCATTAGTGTTCGTAAAGTCACCATATGTGAAGGGCAAAGTCAACATAAGTGAGGGCAAAGTCACCATCAGTGATAAGCAATGTCACCATTTGTGTTGGTAAAGTAAACATTAGTGATCGGCAAAGTCACACAAATGGGGGAAAAATCACCATCAGTGATGAGCAAAGTCACCATCATTGTCGGTAAAGTCACCATCAGTAATGAGCATAGTTATTATTAGTGTTGGCAAAGTCACTCTCAGTGATGAGCATAGCCCCATTAATGGAGGAAAAGTCAACATCAGTGAAGGGCAAAGTCAACATAAGTGGGGGCAAAGTCACCATCAGTGATGAGCATTGTCAGCATTAATGGAGGAAAAGTCACCATCAGTGAAGGACAAAGTCAACATAAGTGGGGGCAAAGTCAAATTAGTGGGGGAAAACACCATCAGTGATCGGCAAAGAAAAAATTTGTGGGTGCAAAGCACATCAGTGTCGGTAAAGTCACATCAGTAATAGCAAAGTAACCATTAGTGTTCTTAAAGTCACCATAAGTTAATGGCAAAGTGAATTTAAGTGGGAGCAAAGTCACCATCAGTGATGAGCATAGTCAGCATTAATGGAGGAAAATCACACACATGAAGGACCAAGTCAACATAAGTGGGGGCAAAGTCCCATCAGTGACGAGCATAGACACATAAGTGGGGGCAAAGTCAAAATTAGTGGGGGAAAAATCACCATCAGTGATCGGCAAAGAAAAATTTGTGGGTGCAAAGTCACCATCAGTGTCGGTAAAGTCACATCAGTAATAAGCAAAGTAACCATTAGTGTTCTTAAAGTCACCATAAGTTAAGGGCAAAGTGAATTTAAGTGGGAGCAAAGTCAACATAAGTGGGGGCAAAGTCAACATCAGTGTTGAGCAAAGTCACTATTAGTGTTCTTAAAGCCACCATTAGTGAAGGGCAAAGTAAACATAAGAGGGGGAAAAATCACCATCAGTGTAAGCAAAGTCACCATTTGTTGGTAAAGTAAACATTAGTGATCGGCAAAGAATAATTAGTGGGGGAAAAGTCACCATCAGTAATGAGTAAAGTAATTATTAGTGTTGGCAAGTCACTCTCAGTGATCGGCATAGAAATTATTTGTTGGGGCAAAGTCTCCATCAGTGATGAGCATAGTCACCATTAATGGAGGGAAAGTCAACATCAGTGAAGGGCAAAGTCAACATAAGTAGGGTCAAAGTCACCATCAGTGATGAGCATAGTCAGCATTAATGGAGGAAAAGTCACCATCAGTGAAGGACAAAGTCACATAAGTGGGGGCAAAGTCAACATCATTGATGAGTAATGTCACCATTAGTGGAGGAAAAGTCACCAGAAGTGATCAGCAAAGTCAACATCAGTATGAGCAAAGACACCATTAGTGTTCGTAAAGTCACCATAAGTGAGGGCAAAGTCACATAAGTGGGGGCAAAGTCACCCATCAGTGAGAGCAATGTCACCATTTGTGTTGGTAAAGTAAACATTAGTGATCGGAAAAGTCACACAAAGGGGGAAAATCCCATCCGTGATGAGCAAAGTCACCATCATTGTCGGTAAAGTCACCATCAGTAATGAGCATAGTTATCATTAGTGTTGTCAAAGTCACTCTCAGTGATCGCATAGAAATTATTTGTTGGGCAAAGTCTCCATTAGTGATGAGCATAGTCACCATTAATGGAGGAAAGTCAACATTATGAAGGGCAAAGTCAACATAGTGGGGTCAAAGTCCCATCATTGATGAGCATAGTCAGCATTAATGGAGGAAAAGTCACCATCAGTGAAGGGCAAAGTCAACATAAGTGGGGGCAAAGTCACCTTCAGTGATGAGCAATGTCACCATTTGTGTTGGTAAAGTAAACATTAGTGTTCGGCAAAGTCAACACAATGGGGGAAAAATCACCATCAGTGATGAGCATAGCCACCATTAATGGAGGAAATCAACATTAAGGGCAAAGTCAACATAAGTGGGGGCAAAGTCACCCATCAGTGATGAGCATAGACAACATAAGTGGGGGCAAAGTCAAAATTAGTGGGGGGAAAAATCACCATCAGTGATCGGCAAAGAAAAAATTTGTGGTGCAAAGTCACCATCAGTGTCGGTAAAGTCAACATCAGTAATAAGCAAAGTAACCATTAGTTTCTTAAAGTCACCATAAGTTAAGGGCAAGTGAATTTAAGTGGGAGCAAAGTCACATAAGTGGGGGCAAAGTCACATCATTGATGAGTAATCTGACCATTAGTGGAGGAAAGTCACCAGAGTGATCAGCAAAGTCACATCAGTGATGAGCAAAGAAACCATTAGTGTTCGTAAAGTCACCATATGTGAAGGGCAAAGTCAACATAATGAGGGCAAGTCAACCATCAGTGATAAGCAATGTCACCATTTGTGTTGGTAAAGTAAACATTAGTGATCGGCAAAGTCAACACAAATGGGGAAAAATCACCATCATGATGACAAAGTCACCATCATTGTCGGTAAAGTCACCATCAGTATGAGCATAGTTATTATTATGTTGGCAAAGTCACTCTCAGTGATGAGCATAGCCACCATTAATGGGAAAAGTCAACATCAGTGAAGGCAAAGTCAACATAAGTGGGGGCAAAGTCACCATCAGTGATGAGCATTGTCAGCATTAATGGAGGAAAAGTCCCATCAGTGAAGCAAAGTCAACATAAGTGGGCAAAGTCAAAATTAGTGGGGGAAAAATCACCATCAGTGATCGGCAAAGAAAAATTTGTGGGTGCAAAGTCACCATCAGTGTCGGTTAAGTCACATCAGTAATAAGCAAAGTAACCATTAGTGTTCTTAAAGTCACCATAAGTTAAGGGCAAAGTGAATTTAAGTGGGAGCAAAGTCAACATAGTGGGGCAAAGTCAACATCAGGTTGAGCAAAGACACCATTTTTGTTGGTAAAGTAAACATTAGTGATCGGCAAAGTCTACACAAGTTGGGGCAAAGTCAACATCATTGATGAGCAAAGAAACCATTAGTGTTCGTAAAGTCACCATATGTGAAGGCAAAGTCACATAAGTGGGGCAAAGTCACCATCAGTGATGAGCAATGTCACCATTTGTGTTGGTAAAGTAAACATTAGTGATCGGCAAAGTCAACACAAATGGAGGAAAATCACCATCAGTGATGAGCAAAGTCACCATCATTGTCGGTAAAGTCCCATCAGTAAT